>QLNU02003225.1:40176534-40191966 GCA_006491805.2 Dysdera silvatica | reverse complement strand
GTTTTGAGGTAAATGCATATACACACTGAATAAATCCCATGACTATTAACTCTAACATAATCTTTAGGTCACAATTCACAAAATTTAGTAAGACCAATTTTTTCTTCAAAATTATTTCCTTTAAATGATAGATCTGATAAATTACCTTTTCAATCTGATAAATGATCTTTTCAATCTGATAAATGATCTTTTAAATCTGATAAATGATCTTTTAAATCTGATAAATGATCTTTTAAATCTGATAAATGATCTTTTAAATCTGATAAATGATCTTTTAAATCTGATAAATGATCTTTTAAATCTGATAAATGATCTTTTGAATTATGTAATATGAGTCTCTTTATTCTCAATGCTCTTTTACCATTTTCGGTGGGTAAAGAAACAATCTTTTTAATTAGCTGAAATTCGACTAATATCATCATCACAATAAAAGTATCTTCCTTCACGACTTCAGCACTTGGAGTATGGCCTTTTCTTTTGTCGACTGGACCTAAAACTCCTTCTTGATTCAACAGCTTTTAAATCATCTGTCTCATAATCACTATTAGAAAGGTCGATAGCTTAGACATTAGCTGGAGAACAATTTGAAAATAAAAATTTTCTACAAGATATACACAATTTTGTGTATGGTACAGTACAGTGTCGATTTTTTTTCTGAAAATGAAAAGGAAACTGTTTGAAGACTTTTATAGATAGATTTCTTGCGTCTTTTAAATGGATCACAACATAACATTTGTCGATCCTCAAATGATAAAAGGAAAGAATGCAGATGTTCGCGGCATATGTTTTCAATATTTTTACGCTTTGTTCGTAGCATTAAAAGTTCCCTCTTTTTTTCCCCCCAAATTCTAGAAATTGCATAAAGTTTTGTTGATTACCTCGACATGAGTTGATAAACAGTCTTCTTGGAGATGATGTCCCACTGAACACATTTAAACTATAATATTAATATATATATATATTTCCCAGAAAATGAAATCAAAGTCTTAAATCATATTAAAAAAAAGAAAACTAATTAACAGTTAAAAAATCTTAACTAAGTCCCAAAAATAATCTGAAGTCTATGATAGCACTTAAACACACCTTTTCTCAAACAAGTCTGGAGTGAGACTGAAGCAATGAGGTGTAATGTAACATGTCTTGACACGAATTTTCTTGTTAAGACATGTTCACTCATAAAAACTTTGGCATCCAATCCAACTTGTTCTAGTTTTTTCTTGTTAAGATATTAAGTAAACTCAATGTAAGTAAATAATATTGGTACCCTATTTTTTTTATTTTTTTTGATTTATTGAAAAAAAAGTATTGTTTTTCTGATATTTAGAAAGGTAATATTGCATAATGCAGTAACCAAATCAGTCTCACAATAGTTTTACATGCTTGGAATACATACGCGCAGTGCTTTGCCCATGCTGCTGCAGTACATAAAGTTCACATTAACAAGGATTTCAGAGAAGTAGCAAAGATTCGTTTGTGAGAGAAAATTATCAAAAAATGAACAGACTTAAAAATTTACCATTTATTTCCTAAATTCTGCCCGCCCAACAATTATGTCAATGTAAGATTCTGAATATTTCCTTTTTTTTTGGTCATATTATAATTTTTAATTTGAGAACCACTAAAAACACTCTGCCTTCTTTTTAAGCATAAATAGTACATGGTCAACTCATTCTACCGTACATATGTAATATGTATGCTGATGGTGGTTTGCAAGCTATGAACTATGGAACTTAACAAAGTAAGAATTACTAAAATTTCATTTGCATGCTCAGTGATATTTTATCGTGACACTCAGTAAAATTTTTTTAATTTTTTTAAAAAGTAAACAATTATCTTTAATTCGATACCAAAATAAGATTAATTGGTTGAAAAATAAATGAAACAGAATGATTTTTTAAACGGATGCATAACGTATGATTGCCTAAATCGTGTAAAAATCAAAAATTTTAAGAAATCTCCCAAACTCAATTTTTTTTCTCATATGTATCTATTCATAAAAAAATTTTGAAAAAAAATTTCGTGACGTAAAAGCACACAGCATCTGTTGATGTAGCGTGGAATGACCCTACGGATATGGAATCTTACCAAAAAGCATTTAATCGATTATCGAAAGCCGTTAAGCTTCATCGATTTGAAAAAATCGAAACGTAATGTAATTTTAGTTTTGCCTGTAACTTTTTCAGAGCCTGTCAAATTTTGTTAAATGAAACGGGTGAATTTATTTTAACGTGTTACTTTCTTTCGTATCATCCTTTACTAATTTTTTCCCATGCATACTAATTAGCGCTAATGGAAAGTCATTATTTGTCTAATTAATTGATGACTTGATTTGAGAAGACTGTATTTAAACACAAACTAAGATTAAAATATATATATCTATCTATTTTATAAGTATTTAATTGTGCAAGTGTTTTACTATTAAGTTGTGTAAATTTTTTAGTATTAATTTATGTAAGTTTTAGATACAGGATTTGATTGTTTAATAGCATTGCATTCTGCAATAACAAGGATCAAAATACATATTATGTACAGAACAGTATTTTAATATTTGCTATTTGTGGATTAACGAGTTTTATGTTTTATAAATTATATACGTAAACAACAATATCAATCAACGTTTATTGGCGTAGTGATACCAACGCCGATGGTATGGCGTGATTAGATGGTGAAACGTTCGAAAGAAAATAAATATTTCTGCCTTCGGTGGGACCTGAACCCACGACCTTCCACTTGCCGGGCGGAGGCTCTACCCACTGAGCTACGAAGGACAATATATAATCTCTTTACGAACGTATATATATTGTTGCCAGTTATTTCGCAGAATGGTGTAGTACATAGACTACTATTTAAACCAAATTGCAAAGAGACTGGTATTAAATTGATCGAAATGCACGTTGCAGCATACAGGTATGTATCCATTTTGCTCGTCAGGCACTACGCAGCTTACATCAAACAATGTCAGTAATCAACGTTTATTGTGGTGATATAACGCCGATGGTATATGGCTGATTAGATGGTGAAACGTTCGAAAGAAAATAAATATTTCTGCCTTCGTATATAATATATAAATTATATACATATTTTCAGTATTAAGATAGCATAATTTTTGACATGAACGTAATGTCGAAACGCGATTATCTCACGTTCTAATCATTACTTTTTTACAGAAAATTTCCGTAATCTATTCGATTGTTATTATTATTATTATTTTGTACAGGTTCTTGTGCTCGGCAGTATGGACTTTAGACGTGCAGTGCCAAATACTGAAAACTCCTTTCTGTAAGGTGTTCAAATGTTGTATCTAGGAACTTCCTAATTATCCCGCATATGTTTAAAATTGTAAACTTTTTGACTGAATGTGGATGTTAGGAAGATCTCAGGTATTTCTAGATTTTAACGCAGTGTGGTTGATATTAGACCTGTGGCTGACCGAAATCTAAATGCAATGGAGACCCTTTGACACACGTCTTTGATTTCATATCGAAGGTCTTGGTATTTTAGTGATTTTTGTTGTAGGAGAAGGTTGTCATCATTGGACCACATAATACATTTTTATTTTAATTTAAAGATATATAATTAAATATTTACTTTATTTCATTCTGAAGAGCTATGCGTATTTACCGGGAGTATATATCGTTTTTCTATTACGGTAAAAATAAAAGTAAACACTTTAACAAGTGCTCTATTGATGGCAACTGGTTTCCACAAATAGACCACGTAGTTTCCATCAATGAACCACTTAACTAATTAATAAAAAATGTAGCTAATTAGCACTTTTTATTACATCTTACACAAAAATATCTTTCTGTTCTTTCTTAAAACTAGCGCATTCGGCATGCACCGACTTTTTACAGATTATACATTGACTCACGTCTTGTTGTAGATTCACATGATGTCTTCATATAAGTCATAGAACCATGTCGGTGCGTATTTACTTTCTAATTTCTTTACCGCTTCGATGGAAGTAAACCGAATTGCCCTTTTTTTCGCTTTCTGGCCTGTTTTTCAAGCTGAGATTTATAAAGTGAAGGGGGAGCGTACACCAATTCAACACTCACGGAAGTGTCACTCATGGAACATCATCACCAGCGGTTTTAAAGAAGATAAGGTAATGAGGCCTTAGTTAAAACAATGTGTTTCAATACCCGATGGGAGCTTGAGATCGCTGAGCCTCCCCCCTTATCTACGCCACTCAAGCGAAGAAATCAAAATATTTGCATTTTTAAGAACACTTCTTTTCCGAATCATAATTAAATTTTTTAAAGGAGAGATCTTAAACACGGGTAAGACAAGCGTTGAAGTATATTTTGCTTGAATATTTTTTTGTAGAGCTTGTAATTTCTCCTAATACTGGATTGGTTAACTTACTTACCTCCTCACGAATTTGCTTTTCTTCTACAGAAAAAAATTTTACCGTCCAAATGCTTCTTTAGAGTTGTTGTTGTATTACCATATTCTCGACAGATTTCGGTCAAACCTATGTCTCCATTGCGCTAGGCTGCAATAACACGTTCCATGATCTCCGTAGTCTTCTGCTCATATTTCACGCCTTTTAGCTTTTTTCTGAAACAAAAGAGCAATGTTTAATAATTAATTAACATTTACTCCTTTTTTCCATTTGCTACAAAAATACTGTCAGGTAAACTGATTCATTCATGGAAAGGCAATGTGGTTCAATGATTGCAACATTGCCATACTGAATCCTTTACAAGACCAACCAAAATGATGATTTTGATTAAAATATAAAACCTCGGATTTAGTACTACTTCAAAATGTGCTCTTTACTTTCATCAATGTGTTAAACTGTTTCGAGATATGTTACGCCTAACACACTCACATGAAATTTAACTAAAGTTTATAAAGATAAGCAAAAATCTTAACTAGTAAAATTTGACACTGGTCGGAATATACGAAATACAAATGAAGAAGGTAAAAGATATTTACCATCTGCAAAAATATTCGCAACGTTTCGAGAACTACTGTTCCCTTCATCAAGCGAAAGTGTCAAGGAAGTGTAGGTGTTCGGTATTTATACCCTTATTCGGTATAACACCTACACTTCCTTGACACTTTCGCTTGATGAAGGGAACAGTAGTTCTCGAAACGTTGCGAATATTTTTGCAGATGGTAAATATCTTTTACCTTCTTCATTTGTATTTCGTATATTCCGACCAGTGTCAAATTTTACTAGTTATGGTAAGCCCTGGTCAATCTTTGTACGTTGTTGTTAAAAATCTTCCCTGAATTTTAGCTCACAAGAAAATAACTTCACGACTTTATAACTAGTGGGAAGGAAAGGAGGAGAATACAACTGATTATGCGCAAACTCTAGTTAGTGAATTACAAAACGGGTTCGTTCGTGGAACCGGTTCCTTAATAGAAACCTTCCCCTATGTGGCTTGCATGTTTTTTGTGGTGATATCAGTAATGTTTGCTGTTTTGTTAGCTTTATTAATTAGGATTATGGTTAGTCGGTTGTGTGGGAATGTTTTGTCAGTTACAATTGCCTTTTACGAGTACAACTTATGTGTTTTATTCTTAAAAATTTCCTAGCTCGTATTTGTAATATGAAGTTTAGTTGTCACTAAACCTGTTCTACTGACTAATTTTTGTGTATGATGTGTATTTTTGTCACCTGTTCATACTTATACCTGTTGTCTATTCATGTTGATATTTTATAGCCTGATATCACATGCCTAATTGTTTCAGTGGTAAAGTGGCATTTCCCACATCTATCATTGTCCAAATTGGTCTTCAGAATGTATTTCATGAAACTCTTCGTTCAAAATACTCGGTCTTGTTTGGCATGCGTGAACCTTTCGGTTTCGGGATGCAAAATTCCTTGCCTCAACTATGCAATTGAAGCTTTCTTCTTGTTGATATGTGTTTTTTGAAGATGGTTGTAGTACTTATGATGCAGTGCTTTACCAGCCCATATGATCAATTTGTTAATGCTGTCCTGGGCAGATTCTTCTTTCTTTGTACTGAATTTAAATGTATAATGTAAGAAATTTATACTTGGATTATATACTTCATAATACTTGGATGATATACTTCATAATACTTGGATTATATCATAATACTTGGATTATATACTTATAATACTTGATTATATGCACTTCATAATACTTGGATTATATACTTCAATACTTGGATTATACTTGGATTATATACTTCATAATACTTGGATTATATACTTCATAATACTTGGATTATATACTTCATAATACTTGGATTATATACTTCATAATACTTGGATTATATACTTCATAATACTTGGATTATATACTTCATAATACTTGGATTATATACTTAAAACAATACTTGGATTATATACTTCATAATACTTGGATTATATACTTCCATAATACTTGGATTATATACTTCATAATACTTGGATGATAGGGGAAGGCGAGCTCCTTATTATTATTATATTTCACATTACTATATAATAGTTTTCAGCACATTGCGGAATTATCTTCCGCAACCGCTTTTACGGTTACCACACTTTCTAAAGTTTATACGCTCTAACTGCGTTTTGTACTACTTTTAGAATAACTATACGTTTTGTCCCATTTTTATACAGTTATCGTATTATTCTGAAACAATAAGACCAAATATTAGTTTGGTTAAGGCACTGGAACATACGGGAAGGGATTGCTGTAGGTAAAAGACATTACGATAAATCTTATTATAGAAGTAAGAATATATGGAGTTGTAACTCCATAATACCCCTTTATAAAGCTGTAACCCCACCTTTCGAATCTTTGCATAAGCTAGTGCGTTGAGCTCCCAGTGTTTGAGGATATTTGTATATGTGTCAAAATTTTAATCGACTCGCTATGGTAAAACGAAATTACAAAAAACATTCTACGTATCGGAAAAAACTTATCTGCAAACATTGTCAACAAAATGATTATTTTCTGAAGGCTTTTTAAATTTTGAAACCACTTTTCCTGATTAATTTTTCGTCTTTTTATTATTTTTAATTTCTCCGTGTTTACCAGCTTTTATGACATCTCTTATAATAACTGAAGCTATTTTAAAGTGAAATTCAAAAAGAAAAAAAAATATCTAAGAAGATTAAAAATTAATTTATAACAAATTATCATCCTAGGTAAGCTGATTTAAAACTGATTTAAATTATATATTTTTTATATATTTATTTTATATTCTTTTTATTTTTCATGCCCCATTTTAAAAAGCTTTGCAATAAAATATTCGTCATTACTTCCGGCATATTTGTTACTTTTATTGTTTAGACACTGAAAGAAGTGCCTTAGAATAAGCAGTACGATCTTTCAAAGAAATTAACAAAAACGAATTATTTTATTAAAATCAATGTGTACCCGAGAGGCATTTTAAAAAATAGAACATAAAATTTTATAAGCTGAGAGCCGTACGCCTTTGGAAGCGCTGAGAAAACGAACTTGTTATGGATAGGCTAATAATTAGGTAAACTCTGCATTATACCTTTAATGGCTCAGGTAATGAAAGTCTATTGCAACACTAAACGATATAAATGAAACAGTTAAAGACAGAAAGTTATAAAAATGTAAGCAGTTGTATTTAGAAGTAAGTCTACACTGAAACGAATGTTAAAACTTACATCTATAAAAAATAAGTTTTGTAGTTTTATATGAAGTCTACATATGGATATTGACAGCCAGAGGCGCAGAATTATAGGGCGTGTGAGAAAAAGTACTTTGGAAAATATAAAAGGTAGTTTATGAAAACGGCAAATCTAGATGTATAAAAAAAAGAAAATATTTACTATATGTGTTAAGACTTAAAGCCAAGTGATAAAAATAAGAAAAGGATGAAGACTTTGATGGCTTGAAAATGTAGAAAGAATATGAGAAATTAATAGGGATAAAAAAATTACAATAACCAATGTTAGAGAAAGAAAGAAGAAAATGAAAAGCATGAAGAAAATCTGACTGGATAGAGTGAAGCAAATCCTAAGAAAAATGACAAAAGGAAGTTTCGAATAGAAGAGAATGGCCAATAACCATCAAAGAGGTTCAGTTGCTTCAGGAACTGTAGCGCTATAACAAGTTATTTGAAAAGCAATATTGCTTATCATCGTCGAAAAATTGAAAACAGATGTCAAGGTACATAACCGAAAATAATCGTTTATTTATATTTGTTTAACCAAAGGAGTTTTTTTTTTAAGAATTAAATGAGCATGCAGAGAAATTATCAACATGATTAAGTTTTGTAAAAAACAGATTTTCGAGTGCAGATCGTGTGAAAATACCACAGATAGTATAGACAGAATTTGATTACTCAAAAAAAAACTTGATGCATCGGTTCGTCTTTTGCAAACTACCTTCTGAAGTGGTATCAGTCGTTGATGGAAGTCAACTGATGACAAACGTAATTCTCGCGGTAACAATATTTTGGCGATCGCCATGAGAAGCGATTATTTCGCCAACGCTAGCATAGAAGATGTTGGTGTATACAAAAACCGGATGACAATAGGAAATAATAAAAAAATAAAAAATGAAAAATTAACTAAAAAAATTATAAAAAATAATAAACAAAATCTACAAGTTCGTTAAAATAGGTGACCAGGAAAAAGAATATTTTTTTGCATCGTCCTTATTAAAATTGTTTGGTTGCTTAGAAATTTCTATTGCTTCTATATAGCCTAGGCCAAAGATTCGTGGATTTAACAAAACCTTTGTTTGGTCGAAATGAATCGAATAGCCATGCGGCAACGCATGGTCTTCTATTGTGGATTTGGAGAATTTTTTATTGCGAAAATGGCTTTCATGTTACTGTTTCCGGCATGACACAGAGCGACCACTGTACACAATGTAGACCTTTCTGCATGAACATTGCATTTGGTAGATGCCAGGAGCTTTAAGAAGGTCCAAAACTTGTTTTCTGTACGTAGAAAGTTGTAGATCTTACCTTTGGAGCAAAAAAAGGCCGGATGTTGTGATTAAAAAGAATTCTTCCGATGTGTCAGTGATCTGGTTAACGAATGGCAAGAAGACAACATGCGTGTTTTTAGGTTTCGGTGCACAGTTGGAGATGAGGTATGAAACGAGGTTTTTTGAACAAAGCTATTGATAATCTTGTAAATTTTCGGGTGATGGAATCCATTTTCTTCTAAAACCGAGGTGAGAAAAACAAGTTCGCTTTGTAGAGCAGATAAAGTACTGCAAATTTTATATGCCCGATGAACCAGGGTATAAACAACAGCTCGTTTCTGGGCTGGATGGTGATGCGATTCGGCCTGGCGATACCTATTTGTGTGAGCAGGTTTCCTATAAACAGAGAAAGTTAAGCTGTTATGAACTTTAGTGATAAGAACTTCTAAGAAAGGAAGTTTATTGTTGCTCTCTATTTGCATCATGAAGAAGATTTGAGGATAAATGTTATTGAGAAGATGTAAAATGTCATTTAATTCATCTAAACCGCGCGATCAGATCACAAAAGTGTCATTAAAGTATCGGGGCCATGAAGTTTACGTAAATCTTGCTGTAGACATAGCTAACTTTTCAAAAGCTTCCATGAAGATGTTGGCGATGGGAGGTCTAAGTGCCCTTTCCCCAGCAACACCATCCATTTTGAGTAATTAAACTCTGTTTATATTTTCACACAGCTTGTACTCGAAAATCTGTTTTTTGGAATTTTAAAATGCTCTGCGAATGTCTCCGTGAAACCATGATTAAGTTTTAATAATCCACTTTTGATATGGTCAATGCTGGAACATTTGCTTATAGGAAGATTAAAATTCACCTCATACTCAGACTGGAGATACCGTCCCAACACTTTCACCGCCAGAATACTGGGTGCAGCCGCACTTGACTCTTTTCTACACATGTGCAAGTCAGCGCATTAGCGAAAAATCGCTAATATAGTGTTTATTAAAATTTACACGTGTTCAAACAAGACATTCAAATAACATGAAGCGAAAATGCTGTTCTAACAATAATGCTTTGTAAGATGCAAATATAACCTATGTTTAAAATTCGTCCAAAAAATCTTTTCTGGTTTTTCTAAATTTAAATTATCGAACCTGTTAGTTTACTTACGTTATTTGAATAAACAAAACAAAATTAATTTATATTTATGAATTGAGATGTCGTTTTATTTTGTTTACTTTGATAAAGAAGCTCGTTTCGTAAATAATATAATTTATTTTTTTATTAGCATTTGAAAAAATATTAATATATTTTTTGTCCGTCTATTTTAATTTCTGCTTCAAAGTACACCGTTTTCTTCAAAAACAAAAACTCCACCACCCAGGTTAATGAAATTTTACATCACTGTTTTATCCTATCTTCGCAAGAAGGAAAATTTTACTTATTTTGAGTTAAGAAAATTAAAGTTTGTCTCTGTTCTCTCCTGAGATATTTGAGTTAGAATGGAATTTAAAACACTTTGTTTCATTATCCATAACATCCAAGTAACGTTTCTCTGCATCAAAGAAATTTCTATTGAAATCATGTTTAATATATTTTGGCAGTTTAATTATTGTTCTACATTACGTGTTTCCAGTACAACATTCTATTCTTTAAGAAATAATTTCGAGTGGATTTTGTGCAGAAAGGTAGTTTTTATCAATCTGAATAAAAATTTGAACAATGCCGAAAAAATCGTGTTTTTAAAAATTTGGGATAAAACAAAAGCAATTGATTTGAGCGTGTTTTCATCGCTAGGAAATTATTCGTTCTTCTGAAGTGAATTCTTTACATTCCAATAGCAATTAAGTATTGCTTTTAGAGGTTGGTTTTAATTCAATAGATTATAATTAGCAAAATTTTATCATTGTTCAAATAAGGGCCAAGGAAAAGTAAAAACTCGCATAGGGAGTCTTTGCATATTTGCAGCAAAATTTGTAATAAAAGTAATTAAACACAATTCAAATTTATTGGGCACCTTTAGCAAAATTATCAATTAACTAAATTAAAATTCACGATTAATTAACACAAAAATGAAATTCTCGCGCACACATTTCTAAATCTGAAACATTCCTTTCTGAAAAAGAAACATTCTTTTAATTTCCTAGCACCTAAACGATAGTTTAGAACATTCTTCGACAAAATATCACGAATCTTATTTCAATTAAGATTTAATTAAAATTGAGAGGAAATTTAAAACTCTTGTAAACTTGGATAAAATTTATCATAAACACTTCAAGGTATAATTCCTTCAAATTTTGCGAGAAATCTCCTGTGAAGGTGTTTCAAATCATATTTTGAGTACAGTTCAGCGAATTTCAAAACCTTAAAAATGCTGAAAATTAATTAAAGTTTGCTTTTCTTATTTTGGGTTTCACTAATAAACCCACTTTCTAGCTGGGAGATCTAGGCTTTCTTGCAATTAAAATTATTCAGCCGGAATAATGTCAAGGGTCCCATTATGTTTTCCTTTAAATTTCGCGTGGAAAGTTTATCATTAAAATTTTAGACACTATTTGGTTTCATTTTTGACCCACCACCTTCACTGCAGCTATCGAGGCATACCAAGTAATAAAACTTATCTCGTTCCCCATGTCTTTGAGGTTCTTGGCAAACGAGGTTGATTCACTCATAAAAACTTTTCAGATTACGATGGTCTTTGAATCTTACTCACCACGCGAAATTTAATAATTTCTTCTGGTCGCCCTCTTCTCGCCCGTCATGGTAGTACGCAGATCTTCGAAATTTAAATTTTGTAGCCGAAAAATGATTATTTTTATTCAAATAGTACAAAATACCATGAGCTGAAGGTGTCTGCATAAACCGTGATCTCAGGGTCTTGCCGAAAAAGTTTATGTTTTATCCGAAACAAAGGTGACTCCACCCTCCATAAGAAATTAACTTTTAACGTTTGTTATTTTAAATTATTAATTGCACATTTTTTCATTTCAACACATATAATTGATCTTAGAGCCACAATATGCACCCATGTTACGCCATTCGACGCATCTTTATGCTCTTAACCTGAAACAACTGCCCCATCTACCTCACCAATTTCACGGTCCTGCTTTCCTCGTTATGGTTATTAAATTGCCTGATGTTAAGTTTATTTCTTGTCTGTCAGAACATCGCTGTATTTGGCCTACTCACGTCTGTATCGTATTGAGGAGTCTATACCAGCGTTTCTCTACTAAGGTGCCCCATAACACTAGCGTGCAGCAAGAAATCACTAGAGGTGCCGTTGGGCTCTTAAACAGGCAGATGAAATCCATTTTTTTTCTATATTGTCCATAAACTTCTTATATAATAATAAAAACATTTCTCCGTTAAACCAGATATCTCAGATATCCATGTTTTCCTTATGAACTCCAAGTTTATAAATAACGAAAGATGTTAATAATGACAGATAATCGTTTTTATGTAAAAGTTTCATCCATCAGAAATATTTCAAGAGTGCTCAAGGGTAAAAGATTGAGAAATGCTGATCTATAAGTGATGTTGTCCCGTCCTGATTCTTGATTTATCAGTTAATATAGCTTCTGCTTTCTACATATGTCTAATGATTTCATTCGAACTCTATCAAAGAAAAAGACATTCTCTGTCAGGGGTTAAAACCTAGGACTCATTTCTGTAACGAAAAACCATCTTCATCGTGTGACAAGAGACTGGCTGCCATTAAAGATCTTATTCTCATATTTTAGTACTGCTGAGGCATTTCCAAGACAGTTCGAGTTCTACCTTCTTTTTATAGATGCTTTAATTTGTCGCGGTGATAGTCATTCTTTAGGAAGAAAATTGTGTTTGTAAGTCCGCTATCGAACTCAAGGCCCTGCGCAGTGACAAAAAATGTCACTTTCATAGTTTACACCATCAAACTTTCGGCCATTAAACATTTTTCCTCTTATTTATATAAATCAAATAACAATATAAACGTTGATTTATATTGTTGTTTGATTTTTTCCTCTTCTTTCAGTGTATCACTTTATTTGGCAAAGTCAAACAAGTATTTTAAGGGTTGGGGAAACGCAGCCCTTACCTTCGTGAACGAATATGGAACCCTACACATCAACGAAAAGCCACTCATTAATCATAGATGACTATTAAATTGTTATTTATTAAACGTATTGCTCCCTTATTTCAGATTATCACATTGAATACGTGTTCTGATTCCTTTTATGGTGAAAAGTTCCATTCTCAGGTTCCAACTCGTGCTTCTGAGATATAAAATACAAGGTTCGTCATCTTGGATCCGCACTTGGGATCTAGTGCCACTACGAAACGTTTTCATTGCTTATGGTCCTCTAACTGCCTGGTATTGTTTCTTTGCCTTCCTTTAGCATGTCGCTTCATTTAATCGGGCAACCTTTTTTTTATTTTAAGGTAGGAAGAAAAAAAAAAGATGAAGCCCCCAAGTTGGATATCGTACCATTGACAAAAGGCTACTTTTATGGTCAATAATCATAAAACTTTTTGCTGTTAGCCATTTTGTTTCACCTTCATTCTAGTATTCCTCAGTCAACACAGGTTCTGTTTTTTTTATGGCTAAGGTTCTTATTTTGCTGATCAAAATTAGTTTGCAAGATATAGTTAATAATTCGACACTCACACTTGAGTACAAACTAGATCTTTTTCGGTACAAGAGAAAAAGAGTCATCGTTCCTGATCTAGAGCTGAATTAGGGTCCCTTCATTGAGCCCGGAGTTCCTTAAACGCTAGACCATCGAGGAGAGTGTCGACGCTCTCTTTCTCCATATATAAAGTTGTAAGATATTATTACTCTTCTCAGGGATAACACAATTGCCAAATATTGGTCATTACACAATGCCTATATATATATATATATATATCATCATCATATTCAACCATTATCTATCCACTGCTGGATGAAGGTCTCTCCAAATGCTTTCCACACAAGTCTATCCTGAGCAATTCGCTTCCACGTCACCCCAACCTGTTTTCTTATTTCATCCACCCATCTAGTTTGAGGACGTTTTCTAGGTCTTCGGTGGTCTCTTGGAATCCAGTTGAGAATTTGCGTTGTCCATCGTTGATCAGTTCTTCTTGCGATATGCCCAGCCCATCGCCATTTCAGTCCTTTTACTTTAACAATGATGTCCTCTACTCTAGTTTGCTCTCTCACCCAAGTGTTCCTTTTTCGATCTCTCCTAGTTATTCCAAGCATGCACCTCTCCATGCTCCTTTGCGTTGTCTGTAACTTTCGTATTGCTCCAACTGTTAGACTCCATGTCTCTGATCCATAAGAGAGGACTGGCAATACACACTGGTTGAAGACTTTTCTTTTTAGACACAAAGGCAATTTCCCCTTCAGGATAAAACTGTTTCTTCCAAATGCACTCCATATGCATATACTTCCATATGTATATATGCATATATATACGGAGAAAATAGCGTAGTTCCTGTTCTCGGGGTACTAGCGGTTAAAGCACTACGCGATTATTGGTGGGACCTTAGTTCGATTCTAGGCAGGGACGATGTTTTTTTCTTTTGTACCTTAAAAAGCTCTAGTTTGAGTTCAAACCTGAATGTCGAAATTATTGACTATAATAAATTCTCCTCGAAAAATGACAACAACTCGAAACTGAGGCTTTGTGTGTTGACCATTATTTATTAATTTTGTCAGCCCTAAAAAAAAGTGTAGTAATGCAAGTTTCTTGCAAGATATAATTGGTTGTATCACCATGCAGGTAAGATGTATAAATGGAAATCAACGTTATTACCTTTACACTAATAACGTTAATTTCTATTTATAAAACTAGTTTGCATAAAGAAAAGAAACGAAAAAACCGAATGGAATAAAAAACACAAACGCGGTTAGAAATAAGGGTCATATAATGGAACCAAAAGACCACTTCCATAGTTCATGCACAGATCTGCCTGTTATTTAGCCCCTTGTTCCCTGATTTCCGCGTTTCTTAGGCATTTCTCGATCAATAAATATCCTGCGTTCTTCTTAATGAAAATGGTTCAACTTTTCCCAGTAAAAATATTTTTTTTGAAAGAAAAACAGTTACGGGAGACCTTGATGTATAAAAATAAACATTGGGTGTAAGCATTGGTGTAATACATATTTGGGCTGATGATCACGAGTCAAAGCTAGAAGAACCTTATATTGTGCTTATAACATTGAGTTTCACCTTTCAATTTAATCTGTGTGATATTACGTCCCATTATCTTACTTTTTTGGAAACTTATTCCCGGAATTCCTTGAGAGATTTTCCAGTCGTTTCCTTCAATATTCTCTCTCGTGGAAGTAATAAATAAATTCTGCTTTTCGTCAAATTGGGAAATTTATTATTAATATCGGAGAAATAAATTTCAGCGAATGTTTGAAATAATACATCAATATAAAGCTCTATTTGAACAATTTTGATTTTGCAGGATAGGTTTAATATTCTAATGTAATTTAATTATCCATTCACGTTTTGCTATAAGTAAGTGCATTTATTTACTGTTTTCCATCTTTTCTGTCTGCCCTCTCCCTTTTTTCTATTTC
>QLNU02003225.1:40120624-40138473 GCA_006491805.2 Dysdera silvatica | reverse complement strand
GTTTTTCCAAAGTTCAAAGTTATTCGTCTGATTGTGATAAAATTGGGTTTGATCTTATACGATTATTTAGTTCGTTCTTTGTTTAAACTGAACTTGTGGTCAAAGCCCATTTCGGGAAATCGTTTTGAGGATGGTGAGAAGCTTACGATCCCAATTTTGAGCGAGGTTTGAAATAAAGAAAAGTTATTAATTGTATCACAATAGTATTTCTTTGGAAAAGTTATAAATAATACGAATAATACGTATACTCCGTTGTTAATATTTGTTGCTTTGTATGCAACACTTCACCTGCTTTCTTATACTTACATTAAAATCGAAGTAATTCAGGTTAGCAGCAGCAAAAACTGAGTTGTAGTTTTCCTTTAAGCAATCCTTTGTCCAAGTTCTCCATATGTGCTCAACGCGTATTACTTCTTCATCAATCTATCCTCTTGCCTGATTTGTGGTACATCGAAAACATCTGAAGTAATAATGGCGCGACAAGTATTTCGTCTGGCTTTAACTCCAGTCACCAGCAAAGAATTATGGACTCATATACGATCAGAATGCGTCATATTCCTCAGGTCCATATTCATAATATATTTCAATCAGTGTTGCGCTGTGTATGGTAAGCTATTGCTATTCCTAGTAGATTCACAGAATAGTGAATTCTGTGTCTCCTGATCTGATCCTGGTGTGACCTGATTTGATCCTGATGTGACCTGATCTGATCCTGATGTGACCTGATGTGACCTGACCTGATGATGTGATCTGACCTGATCCTGATGTGAATTACAAGTCTGTAAATCACATTTACGTCTTATATCACAAGTCATCTTGCAAATGAATCTCACTGTTATGACTTAAGTTTTCCTTTATGTCACAGCACCCTTTAACAACAGCCTATCTGCCCACGAACATTGATGCAATTAATGTGTATAATAACAGGATGTAATTTCATATGTTGTTACTATGCAGAAATAAGTATTGAAGAAATGCAGTAATTCCGTTTGAAAACAATATTTTATTAATACTTTAAATGTAGTTCTATGTGACTCCATAAAGATAAATAATTATTATACGACATTGAAGAAATTTTATGCGCCTTTTCTGGCAAAGTCTCCGAGAATTACGTGTGTGCACTTCGATAGTAAACGGAAGTCTGATTATTATTTTAGAATTCGAAACGCAGTTACAAATACTGTTGCCAACTGCAAAAAGTGAAATTATAATTATACGATATGTGTTGCCAGAAACGAAAAATAAAATTATATACATTTGGAAAACATGTAATAAAAGGAACAATTTGGCATTTTGCCAATTTTAGAAATTGAAATCATTAATTTTGCTTCCCTTGCGTTTCTAAGTGGCAACAGTTAAGAAAGCCTGGGAAGTAAACAAGCAGGATTTCTATTGCCACAACTTTACTACAATATATTAAAATATGCTTATTGTAAGACCTGATTAATTTACACAGGTTTATTATAGTCTGATTGCTTTACAAATGAATATATTGTTATCGATGTATATCATAATTTGATCAATTTAGTATATACCCATTGAATGACCATGATATATTCAGATAGATATACAAAATCAAATTTGACGGTACTGACACCTAAAATAAAGTGCTTAAGTACTTTCGAAAATATAAAATTAAAGTACTTGTTTAAATTCATGTGCTTGCTTCAATAAAGTACGTACTTAAATTCGTAATTGCTTAAATCAAATTGTTGAATTATTTGCTATATTTAAATATAAAATACTATGTCCTGCAGTACAGTACATATTTAAGTAGTATTATCACACTTGGAATTCTCTCTCTCTCTCTTTCTCTCAGTACAAGTGCTATTATACGACATATAAACGTACATAAATAAAATGTACTTTAGGAAACTTCTTGTAGAGTTAGCATAAAATGTTGACAAAAAAATTTAAACTACTTTTGTGGTAAAATCGATCATGGAAATTGTATCTTTATTTTTAATTTTACAAAATTGAGATATTTCTTCTAAGATTTTTTCCAACATCTTTGTTTCTTTTTAGAAAAACATAATTTTTATTTCTCTTTTCATATTTTTTCTCTTTGGATGTTTTTTTTTTAATTTTCATAATGTTTTCTTTCGCCTACAAACTTTTTGTTGGTAACTATTTTTTATGTTTAAATTTTTTAATCAGTACATTTCGTTGCTTACAAAATAGAAAACAATTACTAAATTTTTAATTTAATGTTTAAATTATCATAAAAAACATTTATCTTTAAATTAACGTTTTTATGTAGTTTTATAAATTAATTATTATGCAGTTAATTAATTAATTATGTATAACATGTAATTATTTATGTATTTATTAATTAATTATGTAGTTGATTAACGTAGTTTATGTTTAAATAAATGTTAATGTTTAAATTATCATAATTAACATTTTCTGTCGAAAACTTTAATTAAAATATTCGACGGTAATCAGAAATTTTTCTACTAAAACAATAAAAATTAGTGAATGGCAATTTTTATCTATTTTTTTATAATACCCATATTAATGGCTTTTTCGTTTCTGAGCTAGTGGATCATGTAAAGAATGTTCGTTGCATTCATCAGTCTTCGATATTACTAATATACTAACACAGTATTTTGTATTTCAAGCTATTCTTTGGAAAAGCGGAAAAACGGGAACGATTTTCTTATTTTTAATCAACTGGAGGATTCATGGCGCAAATATGGTGCTCACGTTTGGGCTATAATTTCCTTATAAAAGATAAAAATTCTTTATAAAACTACGGAGCAACGATATGGAGGTAAACAGTAGTTGCGCTCTACAGCCAAACGGGCTCCTTTGCGGACACGGGAATGTTGGCAAATATACCTTATTTGGTGTCCCCAGCGACCCTCTTGTTTTGCAGGTAGAATTCAGGACTTCGAGTAGATTTTTCTTTGAGTAAATTTAAAATAATGTTGAGTGTATATATCTTAAATGATCTACTATTTTAACGTTTATTAAACAATGGAAAATTATAATATTATCTATTATTTTTATCCCTTTAGTGAGGAAGATATGGCCACAGTACTACGAATTATTTCTATCAAAATCACGATTGAAGTAAAGACCATGTATATGACTTATGTATTTCTTTTGTTGAAGAAAATAACTTTTTATTAAAACAATAAATATTATGCAAGTGTGCTCCAGCATGTGTGATATTGGAAGTACAATACTGGTTATTGGGTTGATGTTCGTTGAAAAAGGAACAAAGGGGTTTATTATTTTTCTGCTAATTAAATTTCGTCACTTTTTTTCATTTACATAGAGAGGTGATTATCGAGCTTCAAAAGTACATGTTGTACACGTTTGGAGCGATTAATTATACATTCTAATTCCTAGGAAAAGTCATTAACTAATTGAGAAAGTCAAGTTCTTTCCGGGGCAACAACTGTTCGACTTGGCTGCTTGCGTATAACTTTCCGGAAGGTGTCAAATCCACCTGCTGAACTCACAGTATTTACGAAAGCCTGAGAAATTTAATTAAATCGAAATGCGATTTTTTCGTTTACATGCACTTGTCCGTAGGTCGTTCTACAACTGAAAAGATTACACCTTTCAGTGACGTTCTGATTTTTTAACGTCATCAACTCGTACAAGGGTGATTGGGCAAGTGGATATCAACTCAAAACAGTCTTGACTTTCTCACAAATTTAATTCAACGGCCTACACAACTTTGCGTTTTAATGAATAACTTGAAAGGTGAGAAATAAATTAAAATTCTTTTCCCAAGTGTCTCTTCTTTTATGAACAATTTGCGAATTTTAATTCTGAAAAATATAAACCATTAAACAGTTCATTATCATCAACAAAATTGTTTTCTGACGTACTGCTTTTGCGATTCAAGATAGACTTTTTTCACCCCCGAGTATTCAAAGGGGAAATATTACCCACGAACATACTCAAGCTTGCTTTGAACCCCACGATCATTAAGTTTGCATCTCAATACTCTCTGTCAGAATTTAGTTTTTATAATTAGTTCCTTATGACCTTTAAACTTTCCAAAAATCGATTTTTCAATTTTTTTTATTAATAGTCTAAGTCCTTACGAATAATTTAAAATAAACAGCATTAAAAAATTCTACATACAACCGGTGTTGTGATTTAAAACGTGGGGCTATGTTTCCCAACTTTTGGAATTTTAATGCCCGCTTTTGTTTAAAGGGCAGCTTTTAAGAATTGTTTACGGCCTGAAGAAATAGCAGTAGCCTTCTTTTCGTAAATATTTTTGATTATTTATTTAAAAATAAACATTTCGGAGAAGCAGGAAACTTTTCTGATTCCGTTAGAAGGAAACTACTAGTAGCAACTTTAACGGCATTTCCATTTGTTTACATTTTCTGCCTGGCTGTATTTTCTCCTCGTCTTTTCACATCTTATTTAGATTCGTTAACTTTTTGTGATTTATATTTGTTTTTATTTCCTGTTACTTGTCAAATTTTGTTGTTTTTTATTTTTGGTGGCTTGGTATTACTGTTTTTCTACCATAAATATTATTCATTATGAATTCAGGCAAAGTAAAGAAAAGTCGCCCTGGTAAATGCCCTGAAAAACATCATTACTATGGTAAGAAGAAAGCATGTAGGGAAAAAGCTGTAAAAGGTACCCTGATGTCAACCTTAGTTTATCAGGGAGAAAACTGAAGTTAGCAATGCCAAATCCAGTGTCCAATTTTGAAGGGTACAGAATAATTGATAAAGATTTAGTTTTTAGTGTACTGAAAAATTGTCCATCTTGCAAGATATGTGGGGATAATTTGAAAATTAAGGATACATTGGTGAATGGTTTATCTTCAAAATTTATGGTTGAGTATGGTTCTTGCGGAGATATCGGTTCATTTTGCAACAGTCAAATGCTTGGTGATCGAGTCAATATTCTTGAAATTAATCGCGGGAGTGTTTATGCGATGCGTTGTGTTGGGTTAAGCAATGCTTCATTTAAAACATTCTCTTCTGTTACGGATTTGCCACCACCCATTTCGGAGAACTCTTTTAACGTTGTGATTAAGGGGTTGAGATCGGCAATCAAGAAAGTTGCTCAGGAGTCTATGCGTAAAGTTGTGGACCAAGAAGTGGCATTAACGGGCAGCAAAAAACTTTGCGTAAGCGGTGACCGAACATGGAAAACACAAGGATTTGCTTCATTCATAGGAGCATGTAACGTCATTGGAACTGAAACGGGAAAGGTTATTGATGAAGAGGTCATCAGCTCCTATTGTAAGAGCTGTTCACTGAAAGTAAATAACAAATCGGGCGAAAATTCTGACTGGTTGAAAAGACATGCGAGTGATTGCCTAAAAACTACACTGGAACCGCTGGAAAAATGGAAAGTGGTCAAACAGGAAATCAAACCGTTACACACCAAAGGGAAACAACATATCAAGCTCATCATGGGGGATTTCAATGCAAGAATTGGACAACAGGAACAAGGAGAGACATCGGTTGGTAAATACGGATATGGGGAAAGGAATGAACGTGGCGATCAACTCATCGAATTTGCAGAAGCTGAAAATCTTAGCATCATGAATTCATTTTTTAAGAAGAAACCGCAAAGAAAATGGACATGGAAACACCCAAATGGGGGAACTAGTGAAATTGACTATATCCTGGCAAACAAGAAATCAATTATTGAAGATTGCAGTGTACTGAACAGATTTAATACTGGAAGTGATCATCGAATGGTGAGATGTAAAGTGCACTTAAATACTAAATTAGAAAGACAGAAGCTCATTAGGAAACAAGTAAGTAAGAGGGTGGATTTAATGAAACTGAAAGTAAATACCGAGGCATTCAAGTTGGAATTAAAAAATCGCTTTTCTGCACTGGAAGGACTTATTGATGAAAGTGATATCTCAGAAGCAAATGAAAACATTGTTAAGACAATAGTTGAAACTGCTGGGGAAATTGGTGGTGTAACCTGTAAAAAGCACAATAGCAAATTATCTGAGAAGACGAAACAGCTCATGAAAAGGCGAAGAGATATGAAGGTGGACAATCGAAATACCAGTTCCAGGATTGAGTACATAGAACTTTGTAAAACTCTGCGCAAAAGCATGAAAGAAGACATAAGAAAATTCAACTGTGAGCTAGTAAGGAAAGCCATTGAAAATAACAAGAGCCTTAGGGTTGTTAAAGGAAGTTTATCTGTTGGGAAGAAACACATCATTGCATTAAAAGGAGAGGATGGCACCGTAACAAGAAATAGGGAAGAAATACTTAGAAGAGTTGAAGAATTCTACAAAAATCTATACGAAAGTAACAGTGGATTAAACGAAGACATTGAAATAGTCGAAGGAACAGCTCCTAAAATCTTAAAAGAAGAAGTAGCATTTGCAATAAAAAATATGAAGAAGGAAGATTCATCTGGCGATGATGGCATTACATTAGATATCTTAAAAAAGCCGGAGAACATGTAGAAGACATACTCCACAAATTCTTACCAATGCCTTAACAGTGGTAACATACCAAACCAATGGGATTCTGCAAAAGTAATTCTTTTGCATAAAAAAGATGATAAAGAGGATTTGAAAAATTACAGACCAATTAGCTTGTTACCTGCTATTTATAAAATCTTCACAAAAGTTCTAACACATCGCCTGCAGAAAAAATTAGATGCAGCTCAACCAAGAGAACAAGCTGGATTTCGAAGTGGATTCAGTACAGTGGACCATATTCAAGTATTAAGAGAATTAATTGAAAGAACACATGAATATGAACTTCCATTGTGTGTGGCATTTATTGACTATGAGAAAGCCTTTGACTCTATTAAAGCGTCAGCAGTCATCAACTCTTTAAGATCAGCAGACATCGAGGATGTGTACATTGACATGTTGAAACTTGTGTATAAAATGCAAGTGTAAAATTTCGGTTACATAAAGTTACCGAAGCTATCAAAATTGGTAAAGGTGTGAGGCAGGGAGATACCATTTCTCCAAAACTTTTTACTTCAGCTTTACAGATGATTTTTCATCAAATAAATTGGAATAACAGGGGAATAAAAATAAATGGTGAATATTTAAATCATTTGCGGTTTGCTGATGACATTGTTATTTTTTCAACGAACCCATCAGAACTCCAAGACATGGTACAGGAGCTCTCAACTAGAAGTAAAGAAGTTGGACTCAAGATGAACCTACAAAAAACTAAAATCATGTTCAATAATTTCGTAGAGGAAACAAAAGTACAAGTTGACAACATTGAGCTAGAAATTGCTGATTCATATATTTACCTTGGCCAGCTGATTTCAATGGATGGCAACATTATGAAAGAACTCAACAGACGTATTAAACTTGGCTGGAGTGCATTTGGAAGAAACAGTTTTATCCTGAAGGGGAAATTGCCTTTATGTCTAAAAAGAAAAGTCTTCAACCAGTGTGTATTGCCAGTCCTCTCTTATGGATCAGAGACATGGAGTCTAACAGTTGGAGCAATACGAAAGTTACAGACAACGCAAAGGAGCATGGAGAGGTGCATGCTTGGAATAACTAGGAGAGATCGGAAAAGGAACACTTGGGTGAGAGAGCAAACTAGAGTAGAGGACATCATTGTTAAAGTAAAAGGGCTGAAATGGCGATGGGCTGGGCATATTGCAAGAAGAACTGATCAACGATGGACAACAGAAATTCTGAACTGGATTCCAAGAGACCACCGAAGACCTAGAAAACGTCCTCAAACTAGATGGGTGGATGAAATAAGAAAACAGGTTGGGGTGACTTGGAAGCGAATTGCTCAGGATAGACTTGTGTGGAAAGCATTTGGAGAGACCTTCATCCAGCAGTGGATAGATAATGGTTGAATATGATGATGATGATGATATATATATATATATATATATATATATAAGGAATGTTGCAAAATCTCTGTTAAATTTGAAACATTTACCTGTAGAAGGAGTTAAAATAAACTAAACATTAATGTAGAAAGGCAGATTTTATACTTGTTAAAGGTCGTAAGATCCCTTAACAACCTACCTTCTTTAATTAAGAAATTCGCCCTATGACAAAAATAAATGCAAGAAGAGTTCCATGCAGTGCTGTGCTCATTGATATATCGGCGAAAATATTAGTTCGTAAGCCTAATAATGGCGTTTCGAATCCAGCTTTAATGCGGTAAAGCATTTCCTTGCGAACAAAACACAGTAGCCTTAAGTTTCAGTGCTACCATGTGTGAACTAACATATTCTTTTATTAGCAGTGGCGTACCGCGTGAATTAAATCGAGCTCTGAAATGGCTTACGTACGAATGCCACACGTAATCTCTTATCTGTATGTACGTATCGTTCGATTAAAAAGTAAGACTCTTTTATGTCACGTAAAATAAATAATCCTATAAAATAAACTAGTTGAAATGAAAGTACTATCAGTCCTGTGCTATTCATATATCTATCTTGTCCACACTCCAGTCTATTGTCAGAACCCAGTCCATAAAATACAATTGGAGAAAAAAAGCGTTTCGCGAAATTTTTTGGATTAGGCGACGGTAGTCGATATATATATGGATGAGTGATAATAGTAGAATTTCAGTCCATGTCTCTCCTTACTCGGCGCACACGGCATGCATATATTAGGAGATCACCTTGAGTTCTACTGTCAAAAGCTTCCTAAAAAACGCAGCCCATTTAATTCTTTTACACTTCCAAATACTTTTATTTTATATAGGCATATTTTTATTATTTACCAGATTTTTTTTAAAAATTTACTTATCCCGAGAAAAACTTACAAATATCTAAGAAATTTTATTTTCCGAGTTTTTTTCCACAATAATAATAATCTTGATGTTGGGTCAGGAATTTAAAAAATGGTTTATTTGACGCACTCTTGAAATTTAGATAAAGAATTCGATGATATTTGATACAAATGTTTACAAGAATTTTTATTTTGAAATTCTTTGCGAATTTCTTTTCGTTTCATGGCGGAGATACTTTCGTTAGCAGATTCTTAGAATCATTTCCTTGGAATTTATACGTTGCTATACGATTACATAAAAACCGGGAAAATTATAACGAATGTCAAAACGGTGACAATGTACAGTAGAACCTTCCTAAAGTGACCACCTTTGGGACTGGGCTACAATGGTCGCAATAGAGAAGTGGTCATTATACGCGACAGACTTTGGTATGGGCATTACTAAGTCCCTACCAGTTCTCTCCCTTATAAAAGATTTTCACTTTATACAGGGGTCAATTTACCAAGGTAGTCGCTTTATCAGGTTCCACTGTATGAAGTTTTGATACCAAAAGAACTCCCAACGGTGCCAAAAATAAAAGTGCTTATCTACTAACTATCCATTATAGTCCAGAGTTTGGTTTCATTGTTTTTAGGAGGTTCGAATTATCCTGAAAATTGTAGGAGCCACTGCCCTGTCATAGCGTAGTGATAACGCATAGGTCTATCCTGCCTTTAACTTGGGTTCGATTCTACACTGTATCGTTGAACGCACAGAATTTCTTCTCACCTTAGTGCGAGTTTCGTTCCCGTGAGAGCAGAAATTCGGATTCCTCGGAAAAGTGAAGGTCCCAGCGCAGCATTACCTTTTCTGTCCTTGCACCGTAAAAACGCAACCACAAAAGAGGCGGCACCGTATGTTATTCCAACCTGTAAATCGATTTTCAATTTTATAGTAGAAAGCGTGGCATTTTTCTTTTCACCTTAGTCCGGGGTCCGTTCCGGTGACAGCATAGGTTTAGATTAATTGGAAAACTGTAGGTTCCGGCGCAGAATTCCCTACACTGTCCTCGCACCGTAAAAACACAAACCCAAAAAAATGGCACCGTATACTATTCCAACCTGTAAATAGATATTCAATTGTAGAAAACATGGCATTTTCTTCTCACTTTAGTCCGGGTTTTGTTCCGGTAGCAGCAGAGGTTCGTATTTCTTGAAAAATTATAGGTTTTGACGCAGCGTAACCTTTCCCGTCCTTGCACCGTAAGAACACAAACACAAAAGATAGGCACCGTATATTATTATTCCAACCTACATATCGATTCTCAATTGGGTGGTAGACCGCATAGCATTTTTCTTCTCCCCTTAGTCCGGGTTTTGTTTCGGTGACAGTATAAGTTCAGAATAATTGAAATCTATAGGTTCCGGCGCAGTATACTCTTCGCTGTCTTTGCATCGTAAAAGCACAAACTCAAAAGATTGGCACCGTATATTATTTGAATCTGTAAATCTATTCTCAATTTTATAGTAGAGGTGACTACGGTTTTTGTTCCGGTGACAAGAGGGGTTTATATTTTTTGGAAAATTGTAGGTTCCCGCGCAGCATGCCCTCTGATATCCTTGCGCCGTAAAAACACAACTACAAAAAAAGGAATCGTATATTATTAAAACTTGTAAATCGATTCTCCATTGTATCGTAGAACGCCTGGCATTTTCTTCTCAACTTAGTCCGGGTTTTGTTCTGGTGACAGCAGAGGTTCGGATTCCTTGGAAAACTAAATTCCGGCGCAGCATTGCCTTTGCTGTTCTTGCACCGTAAAAACACAAACACAAAAATCTGGCACCGTATATTAGTCTAACCTGTAAATTGATTCTTAATTCTATCGTAGAACGCGTAGCACTTTTTCTCACCCTAGTTCGGGTTTTGTTCCGGTGACAGCAGAGACTCGGATTCCTTGGAAAGCTGCGTGTTCTATCGCAACATAAACTTCGATGTCCTTGCACCGCAAAAACACAAACACAAAAACCGGCACCGTACATTTCAACCTGTAAATCGATTCTTAATTGTATCGTAGAACGCGTGGCACTTTTCTTCTCGTAAGAGGAGAGGTTCGGATTCCTTGCAAAACTGTAGATTCTGGCGTAACATAAATTTACTGTCCTTGCACCATAAAAACCTGGACAGTATATTATTACAACCTGTACATTATAACCTTTGAATAAAATGTTATAACGATACATATAAAATAACGATAACAAACTATAATAACCGTATTTTACCTACATTTCTTATTTTTAGAACTCTCAAACAAACCTTTGAGTATGACGTAATCAATGCGCTTCCGATTTAAACGTCAAGAATATGAAAGTAGAATTTGTTTTCCTTTTCCGCCGTCTTCTGCATTTTTATTTGCAGAACAAATAGAATAAAAAAAAAGAAAGTGAAAGTGGATAGGTATGGATATTTTTCCGTTGCATTTAGAATTTTATAGCTTTCAGATTTAACAACCAGAGCCATAGTTTCCCCATATAAGATGAGTACGAGTTGTAAGATAAATTTCTATTTAATTTTGAGCTTTAACTCCACGTTCAATGGTTATTTAAATTAATGATTATATAGCAAAATGTTACTTAAAAATAAAATTAGAGTACGAGAAAGATTATAATGAACGTGAAGGCACACCTATCACACTGACAAACAACTCAAAAATACACTCTAATATAACACAGCTACTTTCCATTAAGCAAAGCGATCATTCTTTGCAATTTGTAACTTATTAGATGCTTTGGTCTGATTAGCACCATTTTTGTGCAGAATGGGGCCCCAAGTATGATTAGGGGCGCCAAGAGCCAAAGCGGGCCCCTCAGGCTTACTTCAACAGGCCCCATGAGCCTCGCCCTTGGCCGGGCCCTCCACAGCTAAGGGCCTTGCTATCCAGGGCCCCTGCTCCCCTCTCCTCGTCTATGAGTGGAATAGAATTTTCTTGTTGAATATCTGCTTCAAAATACCCGACTGGTCCAATATACAAGTTAGGTAGAACGGTGAGTATGAAATCAAAAATTCTCGTCGAGTTCTCCGAACAATTCTGGCACAATTTTGTCATTATACTTAATGTGTAATTAATGTGTGTATACTTAATGTGTATACTTAATGTGTATACTTATGTAATTCTTGTTCAAGATGTGTCCGTTGCCTTTGACGGAAAATTCTTCTTCGCCCTGTACAGGGTGGACCATTTGACTTGATAATGTAAAATATCTGAAAAAATAAGCGTTTCACAAAAAAATATGTTCTAAACAAAAGTTGGTTGTCTTGAAGGGGGGAGTGTTTTTCATTATCTATGTTTTACTTGGGGTCGTTTTCAAAGACATTTGAAGGTCAAACTCGTTTTTTCAAATGATCATTTCATTTTCATTTGTCTTGTTTTTTATTCTTATTCCTCATAAAAAAGTAACTTTTGTAGACAGCATGTTTTCGACTTAGCGTTTAGTTTCTGAAATATTTAAAAAATAAGCTTGAATAAAAACATTCATGCCCTATCATGCGTATTGCGTATTTCTCCAAGAATCTCTATAAAATAGAACCATTTCGACTTTTCCTCTACAGACAGATTCGTCATTTTTAACACACAAGTAACTAAAAAACAATAAACTAATTTATCTTAACACTTAAGTGCTAACTTTCAAATGACTTACATTAAATGGATGGCTGTTCGACAGAAGTGGAGAAAAAACTGAACGCTGGTAGCAAGCTGCTGTCTTGCCTTGGTACCAATTAGCCCCCACGCCTAGTATCTCATTGCGCGTGGGTCTAATTGGTACCACGCGTAATATCTCATTTTTGTGGGGAATATGAATCGGTTATATGACATATGTAATCACATTTATATTTATTTGTGTGTACAATGCCTCCCCAACTACTGCATACTTAATTTTTTTCATTTTTTAAATATTAAATTAGTGTTCTATGATATGGCACGTACGTCCTAATTCAAGGTAATTTTTTATATATCTCGAAATCTAAGCACTGAATCGAAAAAAATGCTCTTTACAAAGATTGTTTATTTTTTTACGAGAAATAAGAATAAGAAATAAAAAGGATAGATTTCCCTTTGAAAAAACACGTGTGACCTTCAAAAAACCTTGAACACGACCACCAAGTGAAACATAGACAATGAAAACACCATCCTCCCCTCAAAACAAGCAACTTTCGTTTCAAAAAACTTTTTTGTAAAGTGCCTATTTTTCAAGATATTTTACAGTCTGAAGTTAAATGGTCCAGCCTATTAGGAATTTTCGCGATACATCGTTATTTCGCGAAAAGTTAGAAAATAACGGAACTGACATCACAAATAATCTAGCCAATTACAGCAGAGGGAAGGACTTCATTTCAGAACTGCTTTTTGGCTCAGACAAACGTTCGCCGTAAAACCCAAATTCTGAAATGACGTCCTCCCCTCTGCTGTAATCGGCTAGGCCGTTTGTGACGTCAGCTCCCGTTATTTCTAACTGTTCCATCGGACAACTTTTCGTGAACGAAACTATAGCTCGGATCTAATGGCACAGTGATCTACTGCCGTCATCGTCCTAAGCATCGTCATTATCCTAGTCGTCATCCTACACGAACTTTTATCTTAATTTTATTTGATGATATGTCTTGAAGTTTGCTTCCTACGCTTTCTTCTTTTCAAGCTAACGTTGTTTACATATGTGTCTAATATGATTGTATGCTATGTATTCTAATTGTTGACACTCTTATCGTGGATAGACGCATGACATGGGTTTAATCGTTGCCAAAAATGAATTATTTAAAATACTGTGTGTAGAAATGAATATTAAACGATCACGTGGACACCACGATGGTGCAGTGATAGCGTATTCAGCCAGCGTGCCGCTTTCTCGGGTTTGAATACAAACGCGCCAAAAATGAACGCTGACCTACGAATTACTCACTTCAGTCCAGGAGTTAACTCCCTAGATCTTAAGAGGTTCAGAGCCCTCTGAAAACTTTAGCTGTCGGCATAGATACCCCTTGTTGTGCCTGCAACTTGAAACAAACAAATAAATGGAAGCGATCACGTTCATGTACAGGATAGTATTGTCAACACATCGGGCTGGAGAATGAAAAAAGAATGATTATTTTTAAATATTTCTGCTTTCGATTATTTTATTGCGGAAGTTCGTAATATTTTAAGCGGTAGGTGTACACGAGAAAGTGCCTTTTCGTACCCTATATCATAAAGAACAGTATTGTATATTGTCAGTGTGAAATGTGAAATTTATATAATGATAAATTTATTAAAACGGGATATGAAAGCTAATCATAAAAATGAAATTGTCGTAAAAGACTTTAAGGCGCGTCTGGACCGAAAATAAGACGCAATGCTAAGTGTGGGGTGAAGGATGAACGGGACATTCTGTGAGCGAGCGTTATGTCTACTCTTTCTTTTCAAGTTTGTTTGTATGAATCTCCTTCGTTTTTGTTCCAAAGCGTAGAGCCTTCATTTATCCAAGTGGGCATCCACTGAGGCGTTGCTTTCTTGGCCGTTTCTAAATATTGTAATGTTCTGGATGATTGAATTCGGATCTGCTTTCTTCGCATAAAAATTCTTTCATTCAAAGACCTATTATTGAAAGGTCGAGCTACATGTAAGTGATCTGCCTAACCATCAGAGGGGACACGATGCAGACGATGTCAGACTGCGTTAACCTGCTGTAAATTACAATTATAAGGCTCGACGTACCGAACGCTGTACGACATTTCAGAATAAAAGTGTCTGTGTGACGGAACGCGCACGGTAACCGCACACTACTTCGCTCGCGTATAAGATCGTGTAAGATCTAAATTTTATTTTATTTTGGAACTGCATGTCCTTTGAATAGTAAATTTGTTCGTTACTGCTTCAATATATAAGAAAAGATTCGACAACGTTTCGAGAACAACAGCTCTCGTTACTCAGCGAAATACCTAGAATGTAGGAATGTTTTGCATTTATACCCCAATTTCTGGGGTTTTCCCAGAGCAGTCCAGCACTCAGATTTTCCCTGAATTCTCATCCCGGTTTACTTCATCTTCTTGCATTCATCTTGTATAATTCAGAAATAGGTTTTGTGATGTTAATGGTCCGATTTCTTAATCTAAAATCTCTCAGACTCAAGAAAAAGTCTACAAGGGCGAGAGGTGACATTTTTATGGAAAACTTTTGCAGGATTCCAATCAGGTGCATGTCCTTTTTTTATCGGTTCAGCCTTATTCAATCGTTGTATCCTTTTATTGTCACTGCACGTACACCCTTACCTTGTTTGATGCAGCATGACCCTTGCAGACCTTGCGCCATAAAAATTCAACAAAACAAAACCAACCATCCAATCGCGAAAAGATACGTCACATTCTAATTTTCCAAAGAAACCTCCAACTGCTCCCCACCACTAATGAGACCCCAAGTCCTTTCCACGCTCAAAACCCTTTGCCTTTCAAATATTTTTCCTGTCCTCGCTCTTAGATTCAATGAGTTCGCTATGATTGAAATATTTTTGAAACGTGTACCAGAACTTCCCAGCACGGGAAGGAATCCGTTGCACAAATAATGATAGCATTTGAATCGCAAAAGATAGAATTAAACTGTGAATTACCTTTGATACAGGTATTAATGATGAGATTTAAGAAGAATTCTGATAGTAGATCTATGAAGTATTCAGATCATAAGATACGTCATCCTCGGATTGGAACATTTATTAAATAATAAAATGATGAGATATATACAAAACTCAAATAAAACCCTGCACATAAGCGCGTAATGTTCAAATGAGATCTATCACCATGTGTCTAACCTGTCCTAGTTATTTACAACAGCAGCAGCAGCATTTTCTGTTTAATCGCTGCTCGAGTTCTTCCTCTCTCTCTCCATTTGCTATTTCTAAAGTAGTTAAAATTTCTGCGTTACGGTAAGCATCTTATTTAATTTTGAAAATTAAAATTACAGGAAAGTTATCTGACGTTAAAGAAAAGAGAGCATTTCGTCAGAAAGCTGGATTTTTTTTTTATATTTTTGGCGTTACGGCATCCCACGACACTACCTTTTAACCAGAATTTCCAGTGTCTTGAATTTAATAAACAAGTTTTCATTCTATCGGTTCCGATGTCAACAGACTTCTATTGTAAATTTACGATAGTAAACGGGTCATGTATTTCCCATGGTATTCACTCGCCATAAAATAAAGACATACTAGCTGCCTAGAATCCGCTAAGATTTATTTTCTACACAGAATGTCGTAACCGTTGTGCTATTACTTTCACGCGCTATGTAAAAAAAACCGATAACTTGATCACCACGATCGCTTGACATCGTTTAGAGGACGTGACAGAGATACGAAGCACTAATGCTAGGCGAATTGGTTCAAACATTTAGTTAAGTCTTCTCCTATTAATTATCGTAGCATGTACGATTTTTTTCTTACAAACTACGTAAAAAATCTTACAGTTAAGATATAGTGCTTAAAGAGTTACAATTGCATAATGTTTATATCTACGCTACTCATTCTTAAGTTATGAATACATTTTATATTAAAATGATGCATCATTTCTAATCAAATAATCTCCAGTGAGAAAGAATTTCCAAAAATTATAGAAAATTAAACTAAATGGTTAATTTTTATCGAACTTAATAATATTAATATGACATAATATCTAACTGATCAATAAAAATTTAATGTTAGTTTTAAAGCATAAATATTTCAATGTTTAGACCGAAATTTGGCTATTTGGATGGTAAATTCACAAACGAGAACAGTTATAAATTAAATGACTCGTTTACATTTGTTTCGACGTAGGAGATCCGCCATCATCAGACCGAAAATTTATACAGCCTTCCCTGTTGTCGCCGATCATGAAAGTACCTTCTCTGATAGACGACAATAGTGAGGGCTGCATAATTTTTTCTTTTGATCATGGCCGATCACATCCTCCGAAACAGATGTAAACCGACTAATTAGGTTTACAGCTATATACTGTTCGCGAATTTCCTCACCTTAATATAGAGTGTACGTCAAAAGTTTGTAGAAACTTTAAAAACTCATCAAAAAGGAACAAATAACGACAAAGTAGTGCTGTTTGCAAGAAAGGATTTCCAGAAAAATCTGATTTTTTTAGTCACAAAAAATATTTAGTTTAAAAGTCACCTGCAAACGGCACTGATACGCAAGTTATTCAGCGGAAGTATGCAATACAGGCTTTCAATAAAATACCTGGATTAACATGGACTGTTTATTCGAATCCAACAGTACTGCATAATAGGAGAATGTTATCTTCGCCATATCAAGTATTGCTTGTGAGGTTCTTTTATCTGAACGTTGAATTAGAAACCATTGCGTTGCGAAAATATCGCACAGTATAATAATTGAAGACAAGAAAGGGCCATATGTTATGCATTGTTTGCCTTAGTTGTGCCATTCAATGTTTTGGAGGTCATATTGAACAACTGTTGCAATAATAAATCGATGGAATGCACAGTTGTCCTGTCCATTGTCTTTTGGAGTTTTCAGCACCATTTGTAGGTGATTTTTTGAACTAAACATTTTTTGCTACTAGAAAAATACGATTTTCTTAGAAAAATTTTCGTACAAACTGTACTTCTTTACCATTAGTTTTTTCCTTTTTTTTATGATTTTTTAAAGTTTTTACAAACTGTTGGCTCACTCTATGTGATGGGGCTTGGAATCCTGTATGGGCACATTTCAGTTTATGGGCCAGTATATTTCCATTAATTTTATATAGTATGCAGATGTGGCTGTGTGAATATTGGTATTGCTCATATATTTGCACCTACTTATTAATAATTTTCATTTACTTGCTTTCATTTTTCAACAATTTACTTGCTTGGTTTTCTACATTTTCACTTATATTTACATTATCTATTATTTCCCATTTGTATATTTTTATCATATTGATTGCTGCTGCTTCATGCACGCTCTTCATTGATAAACTTGTTTGTATTTTTATTTTATTGTTTACTATTGTTTTTTATTTGCTTTCATTTCTCACCAATCTATTTGCTTGATTTTCTACATTTTCATTTATATTTACATTATCTACTATTTTCCCATTTATATATATATTGAATATATGTATTGAATTATATATTGGGAATATAATGAATATATATATATTGAATAT
>QLNU02003225.1:40071898-40091271 GCA_006491805.2 Dysdera silvatica | reverse complement strand
CCACTATATTTTTTTTAAGATAATACTATAGGGTGATTGAGATAAACTTGACAATAAATAAATGAAACTGAATGGATCATTTTCTATTGAATACCTTCACCAATATTTTTACTCTTCTTTATACATGTCTCTCTTGTTCGTTTTTTCCATTCCCTCAAATTCTTGCTTTTTTACATTAACAAATTTTCCATCAACCAGTTTACGTTACTCTGAATAACGTTTTCCCATTACTGCTACACCTTTCACTGGTGCGAGCAGTACCACTGCCGCACTGGAGGCTTGGAGGGTGCTCTTTCCTCTTTGATAACTTTGTGTATTATTAAAAGTCATTGAGAATTACAATTTTCTCCATCAACAGCAAAGTATCAGACTATTTTTTTTTTTTATAATATATTTTTGCTCCGTGTAGAAGTGCTCCGTGTAGGAGTGCTCTGTGATAGGAAAGTAAGTAGTAGGATGAAAGGAAAATTGCAAAAAACTGTGGTGAGACCTGCAATGTTATGCGGGGCGGATACGTGGCCAATTACAAGAGCGCATGAAAGGAAGATGGAAGTGGCTGAGATGAGAATGTTGAGGTGGATGAATGGTGTTACAAGGAGGGATAAAATAAGGAATAACCTAATTAGAGGTACGGTCAAGGTTGGACCCATAGGAAGAAAAATACAAGAACATAGGTTAAGATGGCTTGGGCATATGGAGCGGAGAAATGAGGAATATGTGGGAAAGGTATTGGATAAGCTGGTGGTAAGGGGAAGACCATTGCTGAGATGGAAGGATAAAGTGACGTAAGATCTGGAAGAGTATGGATGGAGTAGAGAAGAGGCATTGGATAGAAGATTGTGGAAGAGAAGATTAAAGGACCATAACGCCGACCCCATATAACATGGGAAATGGCAAAGCGAAAGAAGAAGATTTTTGTGTTATGAGATCAGCTGTGATTATCATACTTCGTTTTATCCGGGACTTTAAAGGGAAGGAGGAATGCGCCCTATTTGTTTCACTTTTCGATTTTTGCAAGGGGTATTGGGGTGTCAATTTTTAGGAATTTTGAGGAAGGGGCGCACACGTCGTTTCGATTAGGGCGGCAAATTTGCTTGCACCGTGCCTGTATATATAACATAATGATATGCATTTATACACACTGACTATGTTTTGATTATCCATTAATGTAAAGTCTGATTATCATAATGCATCCATTTGCATATTATAATGTTGTAATATGACTAATTTTCATAGGCGATCATTTTAATGCGCATGTGCAAACTCCCATGTTTATATGTGGTGGCATTTGGGTAGAAAATAAATTTGCTTAGGCGTTCCACCAAAATATGAGATAAATTTTCTTATATTGCAGGACTTGACTAGCATGGAGGGTCACGAACTTGGTTAGCATGTTACGTATCCTTTCAATGCAATCAAATTTAGAGTAATTAAAATTAGTTTTTATAAAATTTTGCGTATTCTGGAAGAGAATTTATTTCTTTGTTAAAAAAGATTAAATTTTCTGACATGGGTTATGTTAACTTTCTTCATGATTACTAAAACTAATGTATGCCACTGTAGTCAACTTATCTAAACAAAAAAAACTATTTCTTTTCTTGTTCTTATATGTAGTCCCCGTAACAAAAATCTTCTACTGATATCCTAATCTTTCCCCACGTTTCGACCTCTTCCATAATTTCATTTTCCACAGTTTCCCTCCATATGTTTCTTGGTATACCTCTTTTATCTTTCCCTGAGGATTCCAGTCTAGATTTTGTCTACAAGCATTGCCTGCATTTGATTTAGAAAAGAAGTGCAGCGTACATCGTTTTCTATTTGTTAGGCTTCGTTGGTAAGACGGGGAGGCTTTCCCATGTGAAAGTGATTATATGGAGCTTCGAAAATACACTTTGCATACATTCGGGATGACTAATGATAATTCTGTAACCCCAGAAAGTCTTATTCAGAAAGTCAAGTTATTTCTGAGGCAACAACCATTCGGCTTAGACGTCTGCAGACAATTTTTCGGAAAATACGTCAATTCCACCCGCTCGACCCGCAGCAATTGAGAACGCGTGAGAAATATCGTGAAATTGAAATAATATTTTTTCGTTTACATGCACAAATTAATATGCCGTTGTGCAAATGCATTAATTAGGCTGTCTATTACGTTTGTGAAATTTTTAACGCATCATCTCCTCTAAACGTGATCAGTTAAGCGAAAATCAAATCAAAGCCACGATATCCTCCACACTTGCTCTATTCTGCGATTTGCATGGCTTTTTAGTTTGACAATAGAATTTCGTTAAAATGAATTAAAATTCATTTCTCAATTCTCTTTCTTCTAATAAATAATTTATTATTTTTTAATTATGTAGAGCATAAAATATGCCATTATGTTATTACTTTCTTTATTATTTTTTATATTCATTATGATTATATTGGTGTGGACTTCATGGTATTTGTCTTCTCACCATGGGCGTCCGTATAGGGGAAAAAGGGCTCAGCTCCCCCTAGCCATTTAAAAATTTTATTTGCTCGAAACTGCTATGCATTTACTTTCAAAAGTTTTACAGTCACATTTTAAAATGAGACAATTTTTGGCTCATTACTAATTGTCAAGCAATATCAATTATTTTTGTAACATTTCAGTATCTTGTACATTCACTAAAATGTTTGGCAGCCTTTAGAAGGGGGTAATAATTTTTCCCATCCCCACCCCCTAGAAATACTCATAAAGGCACCCATGCTTTTTACCCATTTTCGGAATTTGTAGAAGTATCAGTATTTTCTGTTTTATTTCTGTACAAGTTCTTGCGTGTATTTAATGTTATTAAAGAATTCTGCATCCCTGTAGGCATTTAATTTTATTTTAAAAGTAAAGCTGTGGAAGAACTCAGTTAAGAAAAAATGTATGCCACTTTCCTATAACTTATGATATCATATGGGAATACCGCGATGCCATGCCACTCTACCTCTTCTTTAGAACTTTTTTTTTTAATTCAAAGAATAGGCAGAAAACATGTCACTAAAAATCCAAAAGAAGTTACATTTTTTTCAATATAATATCTCACAGAACCACATTAAACAAGATATCTCTATTATATATTAAATCTGTAGGTTTGTTTGTTGTATTTCAATCAATTTTTTGAGTGCAGTAGGTTAACACCATGGCTTGGAATTAATTCGATAAGAAAGCCGATATAAAAACTGTTTGACAAGTCTTTTCCCCCACCCTTTGTGTTTCTTCACAAGTCTTATTCCCCTTTACTCTGCCTCGTGTAAAATTTTTCGCTAATTTTCGACAATGATGTTTTTGTTCTAACCCAGGGCTTCTCAAAGCATGGGTCGCGACCCCAAATGAGTTCGTGGAACTAAACTTGGGGTTCGCAGAAATTTTAGAAAAACGTAAAAATTTCTGGACCGGCAACGACCGAATTTTCTTTTCAAAACCAGTTTGGCAACACCACACATATATGTCTGTGAGTTTGTGATAGTGAAAAGGCTCTTACTTGAACTCGCCAAATACCACTGGTCTGCGTAACCCCATTGTTTGATCCAAAGAATATTAAGTTCACTTTATGACTTTTCATGGATGACTAACGGTAGGAAAAATTCACATGGAAACATATTTTATTATAACAAACAGTTATTTCGACACTGGCGTAAGGTTTAAAAACACGACGTTTCGGGAGCCAACTGCTCCCTTTGTCAAGTGAAGGCAGAATTCAACCTCATCCAATTAAACCAATCCAATTAATTAACCTTGCGCCATTGTCGAAATAACTGTTTGTTATGAAAACTCCTGGTGAAACTCTGTATCGTTTCGTTACGTTTTTTATATTGCAAATAAGTTATATTGATCATGTTGTTACATTTTGCGTTGGACGTATGTGTAGATCTCTTCAAGCCATCTGGTACCTAGTAACCATACGGAATATACGTAAGCATTTGTTTTTGTTTTTTGTTTTTTGTTTTTTTGAAATGAAATTTGTTTTCTTAAAGGGGTTCTTAGGCCGTTTAATCAAAAATTTGTTCTTAAAAGACTTTATACAATAATTTTTGCCACCCACGTATATTTAGCTCAAACTAGAGCTTTTTTTATATTTGGAGAAAAAGAGGCGCCGTCCTCATCCTGGATTCGAACCAGGGTCCCTCCGTTTAGCCCGCGGTGTCTTGACCTACTAGACGAATGAGGACAAGAACAAACGCATTTTTCTCCGTATATGAGGATGTAAGATATTATTACCCTTCACAGGGATAACACAATTGCCAAATAATGGTCAACACAGAAAAGCCTCCGGGGCGAGATTTTTGTGAGTTTTCGTGGGGGAATTTATTATACAATAATTTTTGCCACCCACGTATAATTAGCTCAAACTAGAGCTTTTTTGTTTTTGAAGGAAAAAAAACTCTTTTTCTCCAAAATTACACAAGCTCTAGTTTGAGCTGTAATTAAATACGTGGGTGGCAAAAATTATAGTATAATAAATTCCCCCACGAAAAACTCACAAAAATCTCGCCCCGGAGGCTTTCTTGTGTTGACCATATTTGGCAATTGTGTTATCCCTGTGAAGGGTTAGAGGACTTTATTTTTACATATTAAAAAAATTCAGATTCTTAAAAATTACTAAGTTAGGGGTAAAACGAACTCAATATCTAAAAAAGTTAATAATCATAATGTGTTTTGTATATTCTTTTTTTTAATTTTGATATTTATATTTCAAAGGGAATTATCTTTTTTTTTTTTTGTTATAGATAAGAGGCTAAATTTGAACAGAAAGGATGAAAATTGAGAGGACACTGCAACAGATTCTTCGCTAACAGGCTGTAGCACTTTAGGAAGTGGGACTTAGTCCGATAAGAAAAGAAAACATAATAATTCATTTTTGCCATTTGAGTTTTCTTATGTTAGTTACGATGATGTGAAAAAAATACTATTTGCTTAATTTGTAATGAAGTTTTTACTTCTAAGAGCATGAAATCATCCAAACTAAAACGACATCTTAGTAACATGCATGAAACTAGGTGCAGTAAACCAAAAGAATACTTTGAACCACTTTTAAAATCCTCAAACACAGGAAAACAATGTTTTAAGAAATTCCTTACTGTTCACGAAAAGTACTAACTTGCATCTTATGCAATTTCTTATTTAATTGCAAAAAATGAAACTATCCGATAAGAGATAGTTTCGTGTTGCCTTCTGCAACGAAAACGTCAGAAATAGTTCATGAAAAAAATGTTGACTATGAAATTCGTAAAATTCCTTTATCGAATGTTGCTATTTCTAGATAACTTAGTGAAATTAGTAATAACCAATTTCAGCAGCTTATTGTTAGACTAAAGAACAGCCCAAAGTTTTCAGTTCAGTTGGATGAAACAACTGACATTTCTCAATTTGCATCATTGTTAGTTTATGTAAGATATGCGTATGGATGTATATATAAAGAATTATTGTTTGGTCGTCCCTTGGGAGCGCGCACAAGGAGGAGGAGGAGGAGAAGATATTCATCTTAGAGAAAATAAATTTTTCACAAATGAGCATTTACACTGAAATGATCGCATCGGTGTCTATACAGACGATGCTGGGGTGATGATGTGTGAGATGTGAGGCAATGCTAATGAACATGCCATTTTTACTCGCTGCTCGTGAATCACTTGTGCTCCAAAAATATATCACCCAATTTAAATACTGTGATTCACAATGCTGTAAAAATTCAGCTGTAAAAAACTGTAAAAGTGCTGTAAAAAGACAGTCGTCTATATTCAAACCTTTGCAAAGATGTGAATTCCGATTACCAAGTCTTATTGCTACACGCAAAAGTATGGTGTCTCTTAAGAGGACGAAGTTTATACAAATTATTATAGTTGATAAGTGAAATTGTTACGTTTTGAACTGAACAGAAATCCTATTCAATTTATTCTTTCAAAATGAATCATGGATTTTAAAATTGCATTATTTGTCATATATTTTGAAAAATTCAATAATTGAAACATGTCGCTTCAAGGAAATGATTGTAACATATTTGCGTTAAAATATAAAATTGAAAATCTTGTTAATAAAATGAAAAATTTGTCTTTAGAAATATTTACAGCTATGAATGCTTTTATTATTGAAACTAACTCTTCTAAGAATTTAATTCCAAAAGCTATAATTGATCATTTGAAGAGTTTGGGAACGTAATTTCAAAAATACTTTCTTTCAAATTTTGATGTCAAAAATGAAAATTGCTTTCATACTAGATTTGAATCACATTTAGGTTTCCTTGAATACGAAAACAATAGCTCAGCTTCATCCTTTGAATCACTCATTTTTATTAATCACGCCACACTGGGCACAAAGCTATATCGGACGCGAATAAAGACCAACTGAAGATGAAAATATATTTAACTGAATACACTTAAACATAAAAATAAATAATAAATAACTAATTACTGAGAAGGTAAAATAGAAAAATGAAACAATGCGATTTTAAAGGTATTGTAAACGATTTAAATTCAGCTTGGGTAAGCCCTGTCTGGGAAGACAGAGCGGCCTATGGCGGCCATCCTTCTTATCTCTAACTATTCAACAACAACAAGTTCAACTTAACCATTGTCATAATCTGTGGACCTTTACTTACCCATGTTATGCGTACGTACGCGTGTTCTCTGAAATTTTCTTAACCTTCCTTTCAAGAAACTAAAGCAAAACGATATTTGCATGAGAAATAGAGAAAATATGTACTTTACTCCAAGACGAACATAATTTTTAGCACTGGGGCAAACGTTTTCCAAAGTTTTATTTTAAAATATATGGAAGACAGCATATTTTGAATAATAACAATTGCATTGTCTAAAGAAAGTCTTTCAAAACAAAATGTCCCAGATAAAGTTTAACCTGTTAACCGGGGAATAAAATTTTGTGAAACTCGTTTCACACTGGGGACTTTTTTTCACAGTGATAAGTAATGTCATCACACCATCACGCTAGGATTAAATATATAAGAACTACATAAAACGTAATGCGTTCAACATAATACGGTTAATTTTAATGACGAAAAATGTCGTCATTCGCATTTTGGTAGTCTTCTGGGCATGACGAAAAATGTCGTCATACCCAGTTAACAGGTTAAGTCAACCTCGAAGTTCGCAAGGAATGCGTTTATTTGCTTAAACTTCAGGTGCATAATCTTTAATATACCAACCACATTATTTTAATGGCATTGGATAAAAGTCATCTAAACATACATTGATAGATAACGTTTGAATGGCTAAGAAGAACCTTGATTTGTTTTAAAGGCACAAGGATAGCAAGGGTCATGCTGCGTCGGGACCTACCATTTTCTCCTGCTGCCCAAGGCTCTAAATCCCTGGTTAATGGCAAAATCGATTGTCAGTACGTAACCTCAGAGCTGTATTTTTTCAAGAAACCTGAGCCTCTTACAAATCAAGTCTTCTTGGAATAGTCATTAAAATTGCTATTCTGTTCATACAATTGTTTATTGATATGTTTACACTCTCATGCCAAATTTCGTCATGAGATTCTGTACCATTTTTGACATCTCCATCCTTATATGTCATTTCTTGTTCGTTATCACTCACTTCATATTCCGTCATAAGACTTTTTTTTATATTTACTCATATAGGAATCTGCTCTATTTACACTTTATTAGCAAAACTAACAAATTTTAAACTTTTATATTTTATCACGTGCGTGAAAATTCATATTTGCCAACGTTATAAGTTTAAAAAACGTAACTTCAAGTTAATAATAAAAAACACTGATATATTTGTTAGATTAAATACTGATATATTTGTTAGATTAAATACTGCTATATTTGTTAGATTAAATACTGCTATATTTGTTAGATTAAATACTGATATATTTGTTAGATTAAATACTGATATATTTGTTAGATTAAATACTGATATATTTGTTAGATTAAATACTGATATATTTGTTAGATTAATACTGATGTATTTGTTAGCTATTCCAGGGATCTTAACTCCCGTTAATTTAAAAAAAAAGTATTTATTGTATTGTATTCACAAAATTCAATTAAAATTTCAATTTCAAATATTGGTTTTCGATGAAGACTGGGTGAAAAACATTTGTGGAAATTGACGCGTATTTTTCCTTCAACTTTCTCTTTGAAGAATTGACCTGTAAACAATCCGGCTTTCGGTTTGCGTCTTCCATTGTAAACAGAGTTTTCAAGAGTGGCAGGAAAATATTATCGGCAAGTGAGAATTTCGATAAAGCATTTTAGTTTTTAAAACTGTCAATTCTATCTTGGGCACGTTATCTCTTTCTCCAAGATAAAACTTGAGAACCGATACGAGTTTATTTGACAGAATATGAAATGGATTTTTCTAACTTATCTTTCCAAGATGCGTCTCTTGGGAAGAAATAAACATTTTCAAAGAGTAATACTAAAGATTCCTTTTACTTAAAACAGCACAAAAGAAAAAGAATATGATTTCCAGCAATGCCGGAAATGATGACATTAAAATAACCGGGACGTTTATGTTTATTCTCAAAATGATTTTACTTGAAATGCGTTTATATATTTCTTCATTTTATTATTCCTTTCATGTCTTCCAGCTATAATATGCGCGATATAGGCCTATTCAAGAATTACGAGACCAAATAAAATTAAATTAAGCGGAATTTTTGTTAAATATAATATTATGAATAAAAACTGGTGGATGTAACACGATTCACAATAGAGATATTGACGTGAAAGTGACTATAAAACCTCTCCCGTCCTGGATGACACTTCAGAAATCTTGAATCAAAGATATGGCAACTATTAGACGCCAGTGTAACATGTCAAAGCAGATGTTTGACCCAACTCCAAGGCTTTAACCATGCTCTAGAACAGGGTTTCTTTAACTTTTCTATACCACGAACCCCCTTGAAAGATCACTCGCACTCGCAGACCCCCAAAATATAATAATTAAAAGTTTAAAGCTCGAAAATTCGCTTCAAATGCTTACATATTTATTTCTAGTGTTTCATCACTGATTTTCACCATTTAAGGAACGAAAATTAAATGAATGCACACATTTTATTAGAATGTTAATTATATCAATTACATTCAATTAATCAATATTATATAAAATACAATTTTTAGATTAATAATCAATACTAATAAGAGATGATGCAACACTACTTTTTAATTTTATTTCTTATGAGAGGCATGATGATGCATTTCACTGACAAGTAGTGATGTATCTTAGCATTAAAGAGTAGATGCTCTTGTCTTAGTATTTTTCCAAATCTTTGTAGAACACTGGGAGCAACCCCCCTGCAGGGGTCTGATACATCAGGGGTCCGATCGCAGACCCCCTGATAGGGTGCTTCGGACTCCTGAAGATCCACGAGACCCTCCCAGTCACTCACAGCTAAAGAACCGCTGCTCTAGAATATAAGCTTGCCTAGATTGGCTGGAAATACTCATTTCTGTTAACGGCGGTAACCTTGCTAATTTTTACACTAGCAAAATTAGTACCAGGTTTCATATATAACCACAACTTAAAGTCTCAAATGTTTTCACCCGGAACGCAGTATTTTACTATTCCAATTGTTTCGTCAAGCACAAACCATAGCTGGTCATAAACACTGTACTCACGTCTAAATTCGTTTTGTTCAAATACAATTTTAAAACGTTCGATAGCCGCTCGCCAATATCTCTGCAAACCGAACACTCGAGAACCGGTACACAGCACGGGTGTTTAATCTTCGGGCGGCTTTTACCTGTCTGGAAACTTGTCTTCTCCTGTTGTGTTAACCATCGGGTCGTTGTTATGCGTATCAGTCAATAGTGTCCGTAGGAACGAATGGCGGTCGTGAGAATGGCGCATTCGCGGCCGTTGTTGAACTCGTCGCCGACATTCACATATTTGCGTGCCCTGTGCATCCTGATCTTATCAGATACTGATAATAATATTTTCTTGGATAGCTGCTGAGCCACTCTTCCCGATGCTATACGATTTCTATATTTCTTATTGGTATTTGTGTAAGTTTCGGCTGACACCATTCAACTTTTCATTTTTTTTTTCCCGTGTTCTGTATTTTTCACTTTCTAAAATTATTTCAATATCTTGAAACGCTTAAGTCTAATCGAGATCTATCGGCTAAGATCAAAACTAGTGCGTAGTCGCCCGGAGTCATGAGCTGGACTGATTGGAGGTTTCCACAGAAGCCTAAAATGTCCGTTTTGCTTCGAGCCCTGCGCCTCACGTACTGAGCATGCGCGCAGCGGTGACTTCATGTTTTGGCAAGAACGGAACTATGTACAGGTTAGAATAATAGCAAAATTATTCCAGTCCGACTTTTAGTTTCGGAGCTATTGAATGACATTTTATCGGCAAACAAACGTTACATCAAAATTTCTAAAGTGTCTGTCGGTATTGTAATGATTTTACAAACGTTTTCCCATCAAAAACTCGCGTACGATAATAAAATCGTGTACGTTTTATATAAAATTACTAGTAAAATATTATACAAAATTCGATCATATATTATGGTTCAAAAATATTCACGGGCACCTTACCACGCATGTAAAAAAATTAACAATTTTATTTTCTTACACGGAAATTTAAAATATTTTAACTCAAATTAACTCTATTGGAATTAGGGCTTTTGATCAATTTAACTTCATGAAAACCACTGCCTTTAACTGCTTAAAAAATAAAAAAAGGATTATATAGCCTATATTTTTTAAAAAATAATATAAAATTCTGATTATTTAATTGGTGTTAATTTATACAAATATCCAAGTTGTTTAAATTTTCAAACTCAACAAACAATTATATTATAAGCCGGTTATTATGAGAAATTTCACCAAAATTATTTCTCCCTCTCAGTTTTGGTTTTCGGATGTCGAAACTATAACGAATTAATATTATCCAAAATAAGAACAGAAATGGGAAGATGCAACATAAATTACATAGGACCTAAATATTAGAATGGAATACCAGATAAACTAAAGCGGTTAAATAATATAGTAAAATTTAAAAAAAAAGCTTAAAAGATACTTGATAGTCAGTAATGTCTAACAATTTATCGAAAATTAAAAAAAAAATCAAATAAAGACAAATTATAAAAACAATTCACATAAGAAGTGCATTACATATGTGTGATCTTTAGTAAATAAATGTTAAAATATGCGGAAATAGACTAATGGCTGAATTTATTGCTTGTGTGACTTGCTACGTTGAATCGATCTGAGGTCCTCAAGCCTGTCATATTCATCATAGCTATTTATTTGGGACCTTTCTTTATGTGGTCATGTATTGTCATGTATTGTCACAACGACTGTTCCAAGAAGAATAAATAAAGTATTATTATTATATTTTTTTAAGTTTACTTATCGAGACTGTGTCGATGATCATTTGAGTTGAGACTCGTGGCTGAAAGTTTCCTCCAAATCTCGAAAAATTTTAATACAACCAATCTCACTGGGAATCGAATCCAATCCAGTGAGCTCGAACATGGCGAAAAGAATAGCTGGTGCGCAATATTTAGTAATTTGTTGATAGCGGTATTTGGATTAATAAGCAATATTTTACCGAGATAATTATTACTCTCATTAATTGTATTTTAAAATTCTTGACTAAAAACTGTTAAAAGCGAACACCTCAGTTGTTTCGTTTATTCCGTGATGATAACGCTATGTTAAAAGAGAAGAGCGTGGGCACCATTTTAAGACAGCCCAGCCCATCCATTGCCGAAAACAAAGGTTTGCGTCGGATAACTGACATTAAGCAGCAATATGAAAGGTCGGTTTCATAGGGGGTAACCACTCGCAAAACTGACTGCGTGCTGCAGACGAGGGTAATATATATTGCCTTATGTGATGCCCCCCTATACAATTAACAATTTCGCCATTTCCTATCAGCTTGAATGTTGGACACCAAAAAGACAATCGGCTGATACACCAAATACCATGTTTGGCGCAGTATTGCCTAGATGCTCTTGTGCCATAAAAAAAATCCAAACCAAAAAGACAAATGACTAACTAGCCTTGCCGAAGGAAAAAAATAATTTTGAGCCTTTTGAGGACTGCAATTTTTACATAATTTTTACTTCGTCATACGTAGCCGAAATAATGTATGCGTTCACGTATTAGATGGAGTGGAAATATCGTTCTAAAGGAGAATAGCATGCAGTGAAATTGGATGTTCCGATTCGGCGGGTAAAATTTTCAAGCAGAAGGCACATATAAATGAAACCACTTCGAAATTCCATTAACAGTTCCCTGAGAATCTAAACAAGTTTACAGGCATTCGAATTCTAGCAACGAAGGAAATTGGAAAAAGGCAATATGGCGAAGTTTGAGAACATTTTGGCAGCTCCAGGCGATTGCCGAATTTTATTTTGGCACTTAACTTGCTTGAATCATAACAAACTTTTGTAAAAAGAATTTATGTCAAGTTGTTAAAGCATATTTCCCATATAAAGATATTGAAATTGAAAAATATTATTTATGCGGTGTAGGATAGGTTGTCTATAGATCTCCGGATCAACCGTATTCTGGACGTCAAAATTTTCCGGATTTCAGGTTCGCGATGGCAATCAGAAATTGGCTACATCATACATCCGGGGGGAAAAGAGACGTTTTACGGAAAAAATGGAATAACATATATTATATATTATATACATCTTGCAAACTAGAGTGTGTGTTACAATAAATATTATATTGTGTATACAGAACATTCGCATTACGCTGGTTGAATCTAATTTGTGATCCTGTTTAAATCAGTATTATCTATATTTCCCACGAATTTCAAATTATATCTAATAATAATAATAAATCATTTATTTACTCGGCAATCAAAAAACATAGAATATAAAAAACATAAAACAAGTCTATGGAATGTGCCGAGATGGAGATGGAAGAAGAGGACAAAAATGCCTAACGTGCTCGCATCACCTCCATAAAAAACTGAGAAGCGGCGCGGATGGAATAGCAAGAAGAATAATCAAAGCAATTCCCGAAAAAATGGGAATTAATATGTACTACGCTCTGGTTTACAATTATTTAAACTACGAAAAATGTTCCTTGGGTAATACTGATAAAACTAAAACAAAAGAGATAGTCCATATTACGTAGAGCAATGAGAACTATTGCATCAAAATCAAATAAAACCATAGAAACTATTACAAGAGAATATGGAAATTTGAATTCACAAAATGTGCATAGATTCAAAATACTACAAAAACTCTTTGAGAGAATAAAATTGAAAGGATATAATAAATGTAGATAAAAGGGAAAATAGGAAAAATACGGAGAAAAATGATGAATTACATGTCTGCAAAATAAGAACTAATAATTGGGTAAACACTATTAATTATTATGAAATTAGGGAGTGGAATTCATTAACCACAGATATTAAAGTAAAAACATTAAAGAATTTAAAAAATCATTAAAGAAATATCCGCTGGGGAAAATAAATAAAAGGTCACATTATATGTATCTCCAGTTAATGCCAATCATATATAATTTAATATATATATATATATGAATTGGAACAAATATGCAAAAACTTGAAAATAAGCGAAATATGTGTCCTTTGTTTAGGTTATTTTTAGAAGTTACGCTGAAGAAGGTTCTCTTGTAAGCAAATATAACTCTTCCAAAACAGCTTTAAATCCTAGTTTCGTTGCTAAAATATGAAATATCTTTTGAGACGCCTATTATACCTTCGGAAAACATAAAAAAGGAAAACACCTTTAGAAGAATCCAGAACTTTCTAAAGAGGTTTACCGTTTTGCGCTGAAAACCCAGAAAGCTACATCAAAAGATTTTCAGTTGAAATGGACTCTTTTAAAAATTAAACAAAAAAAATATTTCTGGTTTCGGTGAAAATCCGCTTTTGCGAATCGCTTGGTTTCAATGGCTTTTTTTGAAATGCTTCACTGTGCTTCAACAAATTTACTGGACGGTGACTTACAAAAATATATATTTATTTAACTTTTCACGATAATATTTTGCGGTGATATTTGTTTCACTACAGACTCACTGATATACCATACCATAACATCGATGTTATGGTATATCACTACATACTCATTGATATACCATACCATAACATCGATGTTATGGTATATCACTACAGACTCATTGATATACCATATCATAACATCAATGTTATGGTATATCACTACAGACTCATTGATATACCATACCATAACATCGATGTTATGGTATGTCACTACAGACTCATTGATATACCAGAACATCGATATTATGGTATATCACTACAGACTGATAACCATACCATAACATCGATGTTATGGTATGTCACTACAGACTCATTGATATACCAGAACATCGATGCCGAATTAGAAAAATGCTCATTTATAATTGTCGCGCTAAGTAATTCTAACATGAAACTGGTAAGAAAACATAGTGGATTTGATATTTACCGATCCGTGACCCGTCTTCACGTCATATTGACCAATCATCTCGACCTCAGCATCTCGGCTACGTCATGTGACACACCCAAAGAGAGAAGTACACATCAGCGGCAACATAGCAGTTTTCACAAATATTCTTTTTTTTTTTCTTTCAGAGATGTTTTTGACTTCGTTGCTAATTAATAAGTTACGATCATATTTATAATTTGTCGTTGCATGAGTTCAAAGTTAGCGAGATCATAAGAAGCAAGAAAGGTGATAGCTAAAGTCACTAGCATGTGCAGGGGCGTTCATGAGGTCATAACACCCACCCCAATTGCGATACAAGTTTGTACATATATATATATATGGAGTTGTAGCTCTGTAACACCAGTATTATAAGCCTATAACACCTTTTATGAACTTCCTATGTACGCCTATGGCTAAAATATTATGCCAAAAACGGATTGAAAGCCTGGCGACAAGAAATATATAAATTAAGAAAACAGAATAGCCGATCTCTTACAACAGATTAAATTAAAAAATTGCGTTTTGTCGAAAGAATTCAAATCTATTAATATCGAAAAATTTAAAGTTCCTTCAAAATTTATATTTTAGTTTATGAAAATATCCCAAAATTAGACTCGAATTTCATTTCTTTGAAACGCGTGGACACTTTCGGTTGAACTTGCATTTTAATTAACACAGGATTTTAATTAACAAGGAAATTGGATGATCTTGCATTGCTTTGTATAATAAAAAGATATATTGGACGTGCTGAAGTACATAAATAAGTCTGAACCATTAAATTTCGCTCTCAGTGCCTTCTTCTGTGATCCAATTAACTCGTAAAATCTGTCAAAGTCTCATACAAAACATCTAATAAGTTCTCTGCCTTTTCCAAAATAGCTGGAAACGTTGATTTGAAATTGCATTTTTCTTCAGCCTTCAGTATTGTCTTGTCTTAATAATGCAAGTAATTGGATTCTGCCTTTTCTGTTTGTGCTTTTAGTTTGAGCATTAAAGCGTTATTTTTTTAGAAATTTCTCAAAGAAATTTCAAATTCGAACGCCGGAAGATATTCCACAAAGTCACAAACGGAAATAACGCTCCATCAATTGGTATTCAAAAAAGTATTTCGCTATTTTTCTTTGCATTTAATTACTAAGCTGGAAATTTTTAATTAACCCACAATAAAAATCGTTCCATCACGCTCAAACTTATTACATATCGCTAATTATGGCTGAAGATGCCTTTACGGCATGAAGCAGAAAATCGATGTGTAAATTCATTCAGAACCTAAGGATAAAACCCTTCAGAAATATACAAAAAGAAAATTTCAGTCTTGTAACTGTTATCTTAAAATATTTTTAATAAAAAGCATTTTCAATTAATATTCTCCCTTCTCCTCCAATCGTTTATTAAAATGGAAAGTTGTTTCCTAAATCATTTGCGCTTCATTATAAATGTTCAAAATAAGTTCCTCTTATATGAATAAATAAGCGAATATGCACTGCTTAGCAACACGTTTAAATCTAAATTCACATAAATTCATTTTTTTGTGAACTTGTGCATGGCATTTACAGCTGTTAAAAGCTGTGGGTCTTTCAGATGTCCAAAAAACCGAATTGCGAAAATTGACCTTTTCAAAATCTTCATGGAAACACTATGAACAGTTTCATTTCTCTGACGTAAAATAATTGAAAAATTCAGATTTAATAATCGCTGTTACATAAATCTTAATTTTTTCGAGGCCTACCACCTATTCCACAGGGCCAATTAAGCTGCTAGTAAACCCTGTGAAAATATCTATTTTTCCAAAAGCTACGAACATCTCATATCCAACCCTATGCAAATCCGGTATGCTTCGATTTCTTTCAAGTAGATAGAGACACAAAATGCTCGTAATGAAGATGCCAATCCGTTCTTATTAAGGGGCAACGGTTAGTTCTGGAAGGATATTTGATGAAGGTAGGGCGTTCCCCTCCCGAAACAACTGTCCAAACGACGTACCATTTCACATAAAATCGCGTTCTTGTTAATTTTGATTTAAGTTGTCCCTATGTTTTTGTACCCTATAGAAAGTACGTTCACCTTTTCCTATGTCCAATATGGTCGAATACTTTGACCAACTTACCAGCTCTTCACTGAACTCTGCTCGCTATTTCGATATATTTTTTCCTAGAATCACCTCCGTGAACGAATTGTACATTATAAGTTGAACTTACCAACACCTTATAAGAAAAGCTTATTTTGACCGTAAAAAAAAAAATTATATATATAAATATATATATTTCCCCTCTCCGGTTTCACTACCGTGTGGTTGATGTTACGACCACATATGCTAATTATATTTAATTATATTTTTGGTTGAAATCGTGCTAAATGGCTACATAGTTGCATTTTTGGGCCACGATCTAATATTCATGCATACAATAATTATTTATTAAGATTTGAAGTTACCATCGCCATCTGTAAATAAACTACTTGGTTTGCTCCATAGTTGTAAATTTCTCGGAAGCTCAATTTTACACTTGGCATATTTGTACGCAACGTCGATCCATTTCTCATAACTTTCGACATTCTCTTTCTAATTAATTTCTCTATCTTATATTATATCTATCTATTCGTCTATCATATTTTTCTTACAGTCTATCACGTCTTTCCCACAGCCTAGCATTTTCGCTCATAGTCTACCATATATTACTCTACAGTTAAATATACTATATAGTTTATATACTATATAATTTCCTAACATTATTTGAAAAATATGTAACATAAAATAATTTATCAACGTGTAATCAACGCATATATAATTCGAGTCTTTAAAATGCCAAATCTTTGATGGAATTGACGCCTCTTTAATTTTCTTACGCAAATATTTAATATGTGTATTTCTTATGATAATCATTAACAATCAAGTTACTGTGATAATCATGAACAATCAGTTTACTATGATAATCGTTAACAATCAGCTTACCATAAAAATCATTAACGATCAGTTTACTGTGATAATCATTAACAATAATTTTACTATGAAAATCATTAACAATCAGTTTATTATGATAATAATTAACGATCAGTTTACTATGATAATCATTAACCATCATTTTACTACGATAATCATTAGCAATCACTTTACTATGATAATCATTAACGATCAGTTGACTACGATAATGATTAACAATCAATATACTATGATAATCATCAGTTTAAATCCAAAACACATGTTTTTTACACATTCCTGAAGTAAAACAAAAATCTATCTTAACATTAAGAATTCCTCACTTTTCATTTCTATGCCATCTTTTCCGAATTTGTCTTGGTTTCTTTACAAAAAAAATATATGGTAAGCGAAAGAAAAATGAATACGATACAATTGTTTTGACACAAGAGATTTTTTAAAATTTTTAATCGCGCATAAACGTTTTGTGGAAAAACTATTGTTTCCTTAAAAAAACCACCATTTTCTTGCGGTTCCGTCATTTTCGATTCGTTAAACAAAGAAAAGTTGTAAAAACTTCGCATTCTAAAAAGATTAGAGAAATTTGTGTAATTTTTTAAAAATTACGAAAGCTGGATACGTTAAAAAACACGTATAAATACGGAATAAAAATATAGAAAGGTATATAAAAATCAGAACAAGGACATACAAATAGTTATAGAAATTAATGCGCAAAAAAACTATAAAAGCATATTATTCTTTTACAATCTCAAAGTAAAAAATAATCGACATTTCGATAAGAAGATTAAATATAAATACAGTATTTAAAGTTAGGAAACATGAGCAAATTGAATATATTAAAATTTTCACGGCGGGGTGGGGTCCTCGACGTATATTAAAGCAAAATTAAACTTTTTGGATTCGGTTACGGTTAATATCCGTCCTTTCGAGGATTTGGTTCTACCGATTTTAGTCGTTAAAAGTCAAAAGGAAGAAAAAATGTATTTCACAACTCTTTCTCGAATAGTAAAAAGAAGCCACTCGTAGGCGAGAGAAAAATTGTGAATTTATGAATATAAATTTATGTTTTAAAACTAAAAAATCTTGAAAAAAATTCGAGTTTTCCTTGGTAGATACACTTTTCAAGTGCAGATTCGGACATTTTTATCCAAAGCGGGAAAAAAATGTTTTTACTCGCTTTTGCACATATTACTACGCTCGTAAATCATGCATGAAAAGCATGCTTTTCAAAATTCACAAAACAGTTGTAAAATAAATAAATCCGACCGGATAGCGCTGTTTATTTTTCCGGATAAAGTGTAATGAGAGTGGAAATCTAAAAGAGAAAAACCCACTCCTTTCCAGAAGTTTTGTCGATCGTCCGGCTAGATCTACAAAACCATGTATATATTACTGGTCAGCAGGCAGGTACCAACAGGGGGGGCAGAGAATTTCGCCCCTCCCCCCACCCCAGTATCGGAAGTGTAGGGACGAAAAGTAAATTTCCCCACCCACCCTCCTATCGAGTATGAGTTAGTGATTTGTGGCAATAGATGGCACCACAGTTTATGGTCGTAAAAGATTTCTCCTCCCCCCTCCCCACTCTCCAAAATGTTGGCACGTCCCTGCTGGTTAAAATTACAGGCTAATGCACGAAAGTAATCATATCACAAATTACTAAGAAAAACACAAGCGAGTTAAAAAACGATTCTTACTTTTATATAATTTCCGTAATTTTAAATGGATTAGCATGAAACTTGCGTGCACCATACAAATGGGAGCAGAAGGAGTATAAATTAAAGTGATCCTAATCGTTGGTATCCCATATTGTCGACCATTGCATCTATACAGCTCTTACTGTGATTCCGCTTCTGTAAAATATACGTTACTTTTTATTTCGAGATTGGCATATTTGCATATCAATCATGATTGGTTGATGATGATTGGCAGGTATTCTGGTTTGGCGTTATAAATGACAGATGATTGGCATATTTGCATATCATCTATTATTTCTGAAGCCCGGCCTGAGCTCCTTCGAATTTCTGATGTGTAACAACT
>QLNU02003225.1:40048242-40062959 GCA_006491805.2 Dysdera silvatica | reverse complement strand
ACACGGAAAATATATCTGATATACTTTAAAAACGGATTTGAATTTATGGGAATGGTAATGATATAACTTTTTCGCTAAAAATCATCGCCCGAGGATTGAAAATTATATATATATTAACATTTTCAGGAGCGTATGGGATTTCATACATAGATTCTCTCTCTCCATTAGAACTCTTTCCAAGATATCAATATTACGCAACATACTTTCGGATACAAAATTCAGATGAATATCGCTTCCAAATATCGAGGTTATTGATAATACTAGAAAAAATTACAAGATCAGTCAGAGACATTAAAATTTAGCAATTCCCAATAAAACAAAATTTCAGGAATTTTATCATAACCGCCCTCTTCTTCATATAAACTGAACTTGGAATAAACAACCTCTTCCATTTGAGAAGAAAATACCTTGTCGAAAGCAGAATTAACCTCTTTATCCATTCCGGGGTCGTACAAATTCTCCCGTTTTGACTGATTCATAGATTTTTCAATCTTATGGTATACAGATATAAAGGAAATGGTAAAAAACTTAGGTTCTACAATACAACGGGCAATCTCATCTTTCAGCTTTAACAGTTTCTTCCATCGGGAGGGATTCGGGTGTATTGACTTCTCATTTATTTCACCCTCCTTTAGGATTTTCATGCGATAAAACTTTATATGATCCGTAGAACTTTGAATTGTGAGGTTGCCTTTAAAATGACTGGATGAAGTGGGAAATGTATCCTCGATGTTTAACCACTACTTTTCATCGCAGAGAATCTGAAAGAATTGGTCAGGTTTCAGATTAAAGCCTTAAAGAGTTGAGTAGCATCATAGATCGTAAATGTCGAATTGTCGAATGTGGATGTAAATCTCTCGAAGAGAAATTGATACCGTCACAACAAAAACATCTCCTAATATGGGAAACGCTACTGGTGGGAGACTACCGAGGTGAAGGATCCCTTTTCGATTCTAGAGCAAAATAAACAAATAAATAAAGAAAACTGCAACTAGGGAGAAAAAATGGATGATGCAACTTAGGGGGAATTAGTGGATGAATCGCGAAAAATATACACTTACCGCGGTGTTTGGTAAAGGCTCGTAGAGACGCTTAGGAGCAGGACTCGATGAATCACTCATTCGTTTGCATCCAGCGAAAACGCTCGGCTGTCTACATTCCATTATAGAGTCATGAACCTATTCTTCCCGAACCTAAAAAAACAAAGATAAATTAGAGAATTTGCAGCTAAAGGGGTAAATAAGAGAGATCAGCTATTAAAATAACTCCTAACGATCACACTTGCAAGGAAATAGGGTACTTACTGAGATATAAGGTCTGATGCGAGGAGATTGTGATGAGAACATGATGCCAAGAGAGTTAACGTGTACTGTCTGCCAGGAGAAACTTCAGAAAAGTGGTCGGGAAATAAGGGGTTGAGGGCTATTAAGGAGAGAAGAAGGATAAATCCGGTAACCCACATCCATTTCATGTTCAGACGGGGAAAGAACGAAGATACCGACCAGTTATTGAGGTGCCAACAAGGAAAACACGTTGGCAACCTTATGATGGTAGCGCCCCCTTTTCATGTCTTAATAACACTAAAACTTCACAGAAAACGTTTTCGAATAACAGTTATCGGGAATAATCCATTCGAGAGAAAATGTTTCCAATGGTTAGTGAAAAACGTGGATTCAGCTACCAGGAAAATAGCTAGATAGCAATTTTTCCGGTATGAGAATGTATGCAGTCATCCCGTCAGGTGATACCTAGCTAGAAAAGAGCTAATTAGGTAATTGTGATACAGCGCGGGAACCAGAAGCATGAACAGGGTCTACCCGAGTGGAGGAGAGGACGCGCCGGCGTCGCACTGTCTGGTGGAAAGAAACGCGTCTCTGACGCGTTCGGAACAGTCCAGAATTGAAATCGATGATAATAAACGGAGTGTAAATTAAAATAATTTGAATATGGTTGAAATTATCTCATTAGGCTACTAATTACAAGCTTATTACAAAATTTCAATAAATGTTTTTGTTTTTGTTTTTGTTTTTTTTTTGCAAACTTTAAGGAAAATTAAAAAATAAACTTTTGTGTGAAACTTGGCGAAAAATAATATTAAGCGATGCCGATTTCGCTCCAGTTTATCCCAAAAATATTTTGATACAAACGTTATTCCCAAACGAGAAACTATATACCTTCAGAAAATATCGATACAAATTTAATTAGGAAGTCACTCAGTTGCATTCTCTGTCTGATTCCAAAATTATTTTGCCTTTAGAATTTTCCGTCTTCGTTCCAAAAGCAACCTCACGTTTTATAGTTGGATAAAGTTTCGAAGTTTTATCAAATCAAATAAATAAATACACTAAAAGAAATAAAAAATCGTTTTATTCCATAAAAACATACACAAGTTATTGCTAAAATCCCGTTAAAGAATATACCAGGAAGGAATTCCATATTCATAATTTTTTTTACCATTTGTAGATATATTTATCATATTGGTATCTGGCGGTATTTACTGTAATCTAAAAGTGATATGTTGCAGAGTCGGATCTAGGGGAATGTAATATATAATAGGACCCACTTGTAACATTCCCACACTTAACGAGGCCATGGATATAGCAAGGAAAATGTAGAGTCTGTTGGATATAGCAAGGAAAATGTAGAGTCTGTTGGATATAATGATTAAGCACAAAACAATTTAGCCTTTTTAAGCGAACAGGTCATTTTTTGACCCAAGATTTAACGAACAATTTAAAAAATAAAATAGCAAATCAAACGTTTATAGAAATTCTGTCGTTGTTTACGGGTGGTCATTATAGTCAATTTTTACAGCCTTTTTATGGATTTGGGAGGGGAAATTTCCCCCAATTCCCCCTCCCATGGATCCACATAAGGGCACTATACAGGTAAATGAAATCACACCCCACAATTTACACAAAACCAGGCTTACATGAGACTCGAACTTGAACCCAGAGAGCCAGTTGTCAGTTACTATACCTGCTGGACATCTTTACAACTCCTAAATAACAAACAATATTTAATGAGTTTAAAGAAGATTCTTTACAAGATTATTTTTAAATGATTCCCATTTTTGGCTTTCATTATGACAGTTTCCAAATTACCAAATAAAGGCAGACTGATTTTTCAGTCTTTTTAACATAGGGGCAACTGACTGACGACTGAAAACGCCCCACAATACATTCATTCACAAGGAGCCAATCTTACGCCGGAGTTAAACCTAAACCGGATGGACTTGAAAGCAGCGGACGTGGCTACTGAACCTGCTTACCAAAAGAAATATGTGCAGTTTTTTTCAAGCGTGAGTAAAAACTTTTCTTTGCTACGCATCCATTTTCACAGCATTTGCTTTTTTTCTCATTAAAATTAATTGAGGCTTTTTTTCATCAAAGGATGTAGTTTTTACTCCAGAGACATGTGCTTTTTGGACTATGGCGATACTTGTTCATATGCCATATGTCCTATGATCTCTCTGGTTTCGATGTTTGAGAAACTGCATAGACGCTTCGTTCCAGATGGAAGTGGGGAACTGGCCACCGATTTTTTACGTTCTTTTAATAATGTTTTACATACCTTTGAATGAAATTTAAAGGATCAGCAAATACACCTGCAAAATCACACGGTACATGAATTTCATAGATAAAATGAAGACTTCCGAAAGTTCTTGAATATTATTGCTTTTCTTTACGTTACTCAAGATTTCCCTCACAAGAGTTTCATTCGAAATAAAAAATTATCACTTTTTTAAAAAGCCCGTGATGCTGTTGGAAGCAGACGTTTTTAAAATTAATTGAAGGTTTTTTGTTTGTTTGTTTGTTTGGCTTTTTTATGGCGCAAGAGCATCTGGGCTATACTGCGCCAAACATGGTAAAATCAAAGACTGTAGTAAAAGCCAGTACTTTTTAAAAATTTAAAAACGTGCGTATGGTCAGCATGGTCATTTAAAATGTCAGACAGTGATGAAGAGTTAAAAGTAAGAGTGCGGGCAAGTCTATAATAGGGGCATTGAGTTAAAATGTGTAAAACACTCATGGGTTCATTGCACACTTGGCAAATTGGTGCTGGTTTTCCTTCCAACAGATGTCTATGGGTGAGATGGGAATGCCCAATGCGAAGTCTAGCAAGGAGAACCTCCTCTTTCCGATTTTTACGGTATGAGGAGGGCCAGTTACCAATTGTATGTTTAATATTATTCAATTTGTTATTGGTTTGATGATCCCATTCTTCTTGCCACCTTTGATTCACACAGGTCTTGATAATTGGTTTCAGGTCAGAGAAAGGAAGAAGTTGGCTAGAAGCAAGTGGTGAGTTCGTTGCCCTTGCAGCTGCATCAGCAGCCTCATTCCCTTTGATACCAATGTGAGCAGGGATCCAGCAGAATTTAATATTGGAATGATTGTGCAGGTGCTGCAGTTGTGAATGGATTTTGGATAAAATAGGATGAGGTGAATATTTAAAAGATTCCAGGGCTCTTAAAGAGCTCTGAGAATCGGTACAGATGATACAATGAGTTAAGCTATGAGTTGAAATATACGCAAGTGCCATGGAAATGGCATAAAGTTCTGCTGTGAAAATGGAGTATGATGGGGGGATTTTTTCTGCAATGGCACTGTTGTTAATGACAAATGCAGAACCTACATTTGTTTCAGTTTTGGACCCATCTGTAAAAATGAAATTGGAGTCTTGAAAATGATCCCGAAATTCAGAAAATAACTGCTGGTAATAAGCATTAGGTGTAGTGCTTTTGCTGTGGTTAACCAGATCGCAATGGATGTCCACGGAAGGAATAACCCATGGCGGAGAGAAATGAGTATGAGAAGGAGCAATGCTCCGGCAATCTATACCCAACTCTCTGGTTAGTCTATCCATCCGAATACCAAAGGAAGGGACGCATGAAGGGCGAGCACCAAAAAGCAAGGTGGAACGAGGTTCAAAAACGACATCCCGAAGAGGGTGAGTGGGCAGTGATTTAAGTTTCGTATAATAGTTGAGAGAGAGCTGCATACGCCTTAAAGCTGGTGAGGTACGGAATGCACCTGTACACAGTCTGAGACCCTGATGGTGAATAGGGCCAAGAGCTTTCAAGATGGATTGTCGAGCGGAGGCGTCAATGACAGAGCCATAATCCAGTTTGGAGCGGATGAGAGCACGATACAGACGAAGCATTGAATAACGGTCTGCTCCCCAGGATGTATGGGAGAGTACTCTGAAGATATTAAGGGCTTTATGGATTTGTTTTTAAGAGACTGAATGTGTGGCTTGAAGGTAAGTTTATGGTCAAATAACACACCAAGAAATTTTGCCTTTTGAACAACTGGAATACGATGATTTCCCAAATAGAGTTCTGGTTCTGGATGTAAGCCTCTCCTCCGACAAAAATGGACACAAACCGTCTTCTCTATTGAGAAAGTAAAGCCATTTTCATTTGTCCAGTTAGTGATGTTATTGAGGGCAATTTGCAACTGCCTTTCTAGCCTGCTCATGTCACGGGATTGACAAGAGATTTGGAGATCGTCAACATAAAGTGATGTTTGTACAGTGTGTGGGACCTTTTTGATGATGTTATTTAGGTTAAATTGAAGGTTTAAATGACAAAATGAATCAGAGGGTTCTTGCTTAGTTTCATCTTGAAACTTTATTGGACTACAAGCTTTTAAATGATAAAACAGCATTAACGTAAACTATTTGTCTTGTTCTTGGGACAAGCACCGTCCCAACAAGAATGCAAATATAAATTTATTTATAAGCTCAGGATTATACAATTAGTTACTAGGCTGAGGTGCCTATAAAAACTAAAATTGAAGATAACGACATTACAACAATATCACTACAAAATGAAGTGAATAATCTAAAATGTTGATCTAAATAATGGGTTTCATATTAAATTTAAAACAGCCAGAAAACAAATTATTCTAAAACTAGGCTTAAGGAAAAGGAACCAGAGAAGGATTTATCGAAGTCCAGGAGTGAACAAACTAGTTTCTAATACTAAAGAACTACAGTTTAAAAACTACAATACTAAAAACTACAGTTTAAAAACTACAATACTAAAAACTACAGTTTAAAAACTACAATACTAAAAACTACAGTTTAAAAACTACAATACTAAAAACTACAGTTTAAAAACTACAATACTAAAAACTACTGTTATTGGTACCATTTTGGAATACTTTAACTCCTCGTGGACTACTAAACATAAACAGAATGCACTTAAATGAATAATAGTTTAGAAATACATTTTGCTAGAAAAATATATCTTTGGGCGCTGTTGGTGTCATCGACTATGAATGTAGAACTCTAATCATAACGTAAATGCTAATCTTAAGCCTCTCGTTTGAACAGAAGTAGACAATTAATGGAAATATGGCCGTAAGCAAATTTCTTGAAGTTGCTGCCAATCTACAATTAAAAGAGTTTTTCCGGCAGAAAGGAATTAGCACTTGTTATTAAGAGTTAAAATTCGCTACACGTATGTCTGCAGCTGCCGCATTTGAGTTTATTGTGCTTTAACGACTTCTCCTTCTCTCTTTTAACCGAACTCTTGATCGACCTACGCATTAACAATGGCTAATTAGCAAAGTTTGTATTCCGACCCATAATATATATATATATATATTAATTTCATTTCGCAAGCACCGCGACCTGCGTAAACGAAAGTTTTCGTTCTTTTCTACCGTCGGCTATAATGTTTCTGCGTTAATAACTTCGCATTCGTAATAGCTAGGCATAAAAATAAATAGCTAAACAAGGCTCTGCACGGCTATAAATTAGCCTAATCTGAAAAGAGGTAAATTTAAAGTGACATCACTGGAACAATAAATTGTTTCAGCGAAATCAGTCCCACGATAGCCTTTGGGGACGTTCTTTCATCTTTATTTACTTCCTTTAAAGTGCTTAACCTTTCCTAGCAAATGTTGTAAATTTAGAATCTTATTAATAGTTCTAAACTTAATTACATGTGCCCACATTGAGTAAATAGCTTCGAGACAGGCGCCATGTTTCAAGACGAAAATGCATTATCCCATCTATTAGCTGAAGTTAAATGTTAGCACATTTCTGCCTATTCAATAATAGCACTCCAAGCGCTTATCCGTAGTTTGTTATGAGTTAGTTTTCCTAATCAAAACAGACTTTTCGTTCATAAACATGATTTGGTTTAATACTAATGACATTGGAGAGCAGGGCTGTGTATTTATTTCTAATAAAATCGAAGAAACACAATTTGTTTGTTACATATACCATTCATTATTGTGGAATATCATTTTCTGAAAACATTTAAATAATAATAATAATAACTAAAAGAATTGTCAGCATGCCAGAGCTGAATTATTATTTGAATGTCTTCAAAAAATTACATCCCTTGATGTTGTTTTCATCTTTATTTTATCTTATTTGATGAGTTTATTAATATCGCTTTTTCTGTTTCTATTATTTGAATTTTTTTACTCCACAACCCATTTCAGCTATTTTCCTAATTTCATTTTTATTCTTCCTTAAATATATATATATCATTGAGCTAGAAATTGCTGATTCATATATTTACCTTGGCCAGCTGATTTCAATGGATGGCAACATTATGAAAGAACTCAACAGACGTATTAAACTTGGCTGGAGTGCATTTGGAAGAAACAGTTTTATCCTGAAGGGGAAATTGCCTTTGTGTCTAAAAAGAAAGGTCTTCAACCAGTGTGTATTGCCAGTCCTCTCTTATGGATCAGAGACATGGAGTCTAACAGTTGGAGCAATACGAAAGTTACAGACAACGCAAAGGAGCATGGAGAGGTGCATGCTTGGAATAACTAGGAGAGATCGAAAAAGAAACACTTGGGTGAGAGAGCAAACTAGAGTAGAGGACATCATTGTTAAAGTAAAAGGGCTGAAATGGCGATGGGCTGGGCATATTGCAAGAAGAACTGATCAACGATGGACAACAGAAATTCTGAACTGGATTCCAAGAGACCACCGAAGACCTAGAAAACGTCCTCAAACTAGATGGGTGGATGAAATAAGAAAACAGGTTGGGGTGACGTGGAAGCGAATTGCTCAGGATAGACTTGTGTGGAAAGCATTTGGAGAGACCTTCATCCAGCAGTGGATAGATAATGGTTGAATATGATGATAACATTATCTATCCACTGCTGGATGAAGGTCTCTCCAAATGCTTTCCACACAAGTCTATCCTGGGCCATTCGTTTCCACGTCACCCCAACCTCTTTTCTTATTTCATCCACCCATCTAGTTTGAGGACGTTTTCTAGGTCTTCGGTGGTCTCTTGGAATCCAGTTGAGAATTTGCGTTGTCCATCGTTGATCAGTTCTTCTTGCGATATGCCCAGCCCATCGCCATTTCAGTCTTTTTACTTTAACAATGATATCCTCTACTCTAGTTTGCTCTCTCACCCAAGTGTTTCTTTTTCGATCTCTCCTAGTTATTCCAAGCATGCACCTCTCCATGCTCCTTTGCGTTGTCTGTAACTTTCGTATTGCTCCAACTGTTAGACTCCATGTCTCTGATCCATAAGAGAGGACTGGCAATACACACTGGTTGAAGACCTTTCTTTTTAGACACAAAGGCAATTTCCCCTTCAGGATAAAACTGTTTCTTCCAAATGCACTCCAGCCAAGTTTAATACGTCTGTTGAGTTCTTTCATAATGTTGCCATCCATTGAAATCAGCTGGCCAAGGTAAATATATGAATCAGCAATTTCTAGCTCAATGTTGTCAACTTGTATTTTTGTTTCCTCTACGAAATTATTGAACATGATCTTAGTTTTTTGTAGGTTCATCTTGAGTCCAACTTCTTTACTTCTAGTTGAGAGCTCCTGTACCATGTCTTGGAGTTCTGATGGGTTCGTTGAAAAAATAACAATGTCATCAGCAAACCGCAAATGATTTAAATATTCACCATTTATTTTTATTCCCTTGTTATTCCAATTTATCTGCTGAAAAATCATCTGTAAAGCTGAAGTAAAAAGTTTTGGAGAAATGGTATCTCCCTGCCTCACACCTTTACCAATTTTGATAGTTTTGGTATCTTTATGTAACCGAAATTTTGCACTTGCATTTTTATACACACGTTTCACCATGTCAATGTACACATCCTCAATGTCTGTTGATCTTAAAGAGTTGATGACTGCTGATGTTTTAATAGAGTCAAAGGCCTTCTCATAGTCAATAAATGCAACACACAATGGAAGTTCATATTCATGTGTTCTTTCAATTAATTCTCTTAATACTTGAATATGGTCCACTGTACTGAATCCACTTCGAAATCCAGCTTGTTCTCTTGGTTGAGCTGCATCTAATTTTTTCTGCAGGCGATGTGTTAGCACTTTTGTGAAGATTTTATAAATAGCAGGTAACAAGCTAATTGGTCGGTAATTTTTCAAATCCTCTTTATCACCTTTTTTATGCAAAAGAATTACTGTTGCAGAATCCCATTGGTTTGGTATGTTACCGCTGTTAAGACATTTGGTAAAGAATTTTGCAAGTATGTCTTCTACATATTCTCCAGCTTCTTTTAGGATATCTAATGTAATACCATCATCACCAGGGGCTCTTCCTTTCTTCATATTTTTTATTGCAAATGAAACTTCTTCTTTTAAGATTTTAGGAGCTGTTCCTTCGACTATTTCAATGTCTTCGTTTAATTCACTGTTACTTTCATATAGTTTTTTGTAGAATTCTTCAACTCTTCTAAGTATTTCTTCCCTATTTCTTGTCAAGTTTGATGTACTAATGTGGTTAAATGTAATTTAGAAGCAAATATTTAAAAGTGAACGGAAAATGTAAAAACAAATGAATTATAAGGAAAATCATTTGAAAGGAAAGTAAATTGCAATAAAGAAAGAAAACAAAATACATCTAGAGGAGCTGAACTTCTTCAGGGGGGAATCTGCCGCAGGAGTTTTTGTAATGTGGAGTGTTTCTGTTTGGTAGGCCAGCATAAGCTTAAAAGGCTTCCATTGCCCCCCACACCCCAGTTCTTGTACATTGCACCAGGGACGAAATGTCACAAGCTATTTTAGATTCGTTAACTTGCGTACAACTTAGCATCAATTTAAGTCAGATTTAACATTAATAAAGGGAGCTGAAACTTCAGTTTCCTGCAGAATATTATCCACTTACAGAATATTTATCGTAATAAAATATATTAATGAATATTAAAATATAATATTTATTAAAATATAATATTTATTAAAATATAATATTATTAAAATATAATATTTATTAAAATATAATATTTATTAATATTATATATATTAATATTATTAATATTTACATTATTATATATATTACATTATTAATATTTAATTATTATATATATTACATTATTAATATTACATTATTAATATATTACATTATTAATATTTACATTATTATATATATATTACATTATTATATATATATTACATTATTAATATTTCATTATTATATATATTACATTATTAATATTTACATTATTATATATATTACATTATTAATATTTACATTATTATATATATTACATTATTATATATTACATATTTATATTACAGAATATTATACACTTACAAAGTGTGTTTATATATAAATAAACCAAACATTTATTAAATAGGACCATGTTGTCTTATTTCGAACTCTAAAATGTATATAATAAAATCTAAAATATTTATTTATGTAATTTTTTTAAATATTTTTTTTAATCTTATCAAATTCTTAGGAAAATATGCATTGGCTACATTAATGTTTAAGGAAATGAAAAATCCAAGAAACAGGTAAAAGTCGATAAAGAAATAGTTTTGCAATGAAAGAAACCCGCAATTGCAAATCTCCACTTTGTGCAATTTGTTAGAGTCAACTTCAAGAACACATGCTAGACTATCGGTTCTCCCAAGCAAGAAATTCACCAAAAAAATAATTTAAGAGCGGGAGGGAAGTTTCTGTTCATCAATTTGGCAGTACCTAGAAAAAAATGCTTTCTGAGAAATGCAAGAAACTGTTTCTTTCGAATTGTTTTTCCTGGCCCGCTTCTTTGTGCATTGAATAGAGAGATTCGCCGTTTTCCTAATAGCATTTTGATATTGTCGACAGAAACGGTTTTCGCAGCTTTGTTGTTCATCTATGAATAAAACTTTCAACGACTATTGGAATGGGGCCTTTATTTTGAATTAACCGTGAAAGACAACGAAGAAACCGTGTGTATGGTGATCAATATATACACAGAGAAATTTATAAAATATGTTAAGAAGAAGTAATTTCTTCTCGAAGAAACATTAAATTTATAATTTACCATTTGGAAGAAAATACAGTTGCATAAAAAAATTAAATTTGCTTAAAAACATAGATGCATTGCTTTGGTTTAAGACAATGTGTAAAGTTATGACAATAACTAACTCATCTTCTGAAAAATACAAGATTATTCAAAATGATATACGATATTTTAAAATACTACACTAAACTCATTTTTAAACATGCACTTACCAGAGCATGTTTAAAATGGAGAAAACTCAAACATTTTCATTTTATTGCATTATAAATGTTTTACATGACTTCTACAAATCGCGCGGACAATGTCCAGACGATAGTTTAGTTCTTGCCAAACTCCTTTCAGCATATTTGGTGTTACTAAGTTCAAGTTGTATTGAGGTCGTCCAAGTTGCGTGGTAGCTGTGAAACATGCACAATGTCTTCTCCAAAGCCCTACAAGAAAAAGGCACATGGTACGATGTCCAATGACCTTGGAAGCCAAGCATACAGCACGTTGTCGTTCGTTCCGATATGGCCAATCCAACTGCCAGGAATCAGATTGTTGAGCATTTCACGCACTTCCAGCTTTCAGCGAAGAGGAGCACCATTCTGTTGAAAGACGAAGCCATTCGAATCTTCCTCAAATGGTAGAAACAATCAGAACTCTAACATATGTGATGTATATACGTATGTATGTATGTGATATCTTTGTTAAATATACAAAATTTCATTTCTATCAAAATTTCATTTTTCTTCATCAACACACACTGCGTACGCCAATGACTGTTAGCCACATAATTGAAAATAGAATTAAAATGCTAGTTATTGTAGTTTATATGCAAATGAAATTTGTATACTTCTTTTATGAACACCCTGTATTATAAATTTCGGTTTATATTGATAAGGATTACTATGTTCGTTTTACATGTTTTATAAAGTTTAACAATTACATATTTTATAAAGTTTAACAATTACATGTTTTATAAAGTTTAACAATTTCATGTTTTATAAAGTTTAGCTTTTTCTATTTGTCTAACTTTTATATCTAATGTTAGACGTTATGTTCAGGGGCGTAGCTGGGCATTGGCAAAGGGGGAGCTGCCAAGGGCGTCGCGTCCAGAGGAACTGAAAAGGCACTAAATTCGTGAATCCTTCAAGGGCACCAAAATCTTTGCTACCCTCCTCGTTATGTTTAATTAGACAGTGCGGAAAATATATTAGCCTAGCGGCTTCATAACATATTAGCCTAGCGGCGGCATAACATATTAGCCTAGAGGCGGCATAACATATTAGCCTACAGGAAGCAAAATCGTAAATCCACCTCCGAATGTGACTATTGATTCCATAGAGTTTAAAAAGCCCTACTTTGTGGAGTAACACGGTGTGTCTAAATGATAAAGTATCCCCCTTTGCAGACATCGAAAGTATCTATTAGATTAATTAGCATAACCTTCAAATTTATCTTTACTGCACAGTTTACGTGAAATTGAAGCATAATAATAACAATAACAGTAATTTGTCGAAGTTGAAAATTTAATGGAAGTAAAACGTGAAAAAGTTCCATGTCTTGGATCAACAATCTTCGTGGTGAAAAATAAGTCTTCGAAATTTTAATTAAAACCCAACATGATTATATAATTCTTACCTTGTCACCCGGTGACCTTTAAATTTACCAAACAACGTTCATTTTTGAGGAGCGAGGGGAGGGTCTCTGAGAAATTTAAATTTCGCAAACGGCAAACTTCGAAGCAATTACCAAATTTTCGTTCTGGACCAACAACCGCGAGCTCTGGAACGAATTGCAGCTGTGACAGGTTGAAAAGCAGTAATTTCCACGATGTTATACAATTTCCAACGCAATTAACACTGTCGAGAAAAATTGCCTTATTAGGTATTAACTTCTGCGTTGCTGGCCATAATGGGGAATCGATAGAATCCTACATAAGCATTACCAACTAAAATTACTAATCCTACTTGTAAATTGAAGAGTAAGGGAAGGGAGGGCGGAAATGCAAGCCGCAAATTCCTAGAAATAGTTTTCGTCAGTTGCGGGAAAACCGTCGTACCGAAATCAATTAGTCATCGAATTGTAACGTATGAATTTTTCTGGTTCGGTTCCTACAGAAATTTTCATTTAAGTTAGAAATTTATCGGTTTACTTATTGCTTTAATATCCAGTAGACTTCGACCAAACAGTGTCGGTTTAAAAATTTTTTGGATCTTATGTTAGGCCGATAGAATGGACAAACCTCAACAAAGAAGCTAAGCCATCCATATATATATATGAAATATTCCATGGTTATTTTATATTTATGGAATATTCCATGGTTATTTTATATTTATGGAATATTCCATGGTTATTTTATATTTATGGAGTATTCCATGGTTATTTTATTTTTATGGAATATTCCATGGTTATTTTATATTTATGGAATATTCTATGGTTATTAGCAAAAACAAATCCATGTTTTGCTTTTAGAGCAAAGCTTCAAGCTTGCCGTAGAATTATCTGATGTAAATTGTTAACAAATGTTTGTTAAGCAAATGTTTGTTAGCAAAAAATTGTAACGTCTGTATACTTGAGTAGTTTTCCAAAGCGTATATAGGTAACTTTATAATATGTGAACATATAGTTTAAATGAGAAAATAGGGGCCCATACGCCGAAATCGTAACTTTTATATATACAGAGTACCTTAAAGTGATATCATGAATGAAACTTCATATATGAGTGTACAAACATATAAATATACAAAAGCTTTGATCCCAAAATTAGGTTAATTTATAATAATGCTTAAATAACATTTTCAAAGTCTTTACGCCACCCTAGACCCAAATCTACTTGGCCCAAACACAAATCCGGTGCTAGAACCAAATCTATATCATATTTGTTTGTTAATGAGAAATTTTGGGGAATTTTGGAAAAAAATTTTAGAATTTTTTGACAAAATTACGGCAATGATCAGGGGCCGACTATCACTATTGGGGGGCCCCCTAATACGCATATAAAGATTGGATATAAATCTGAAAAATGTGCACACCTTTATTCCCATTTAAAAATGTATGCAAGAACATGATTTCCAATCCCACTGTCACGCTAACATTGTAGTTGCAACTGGGTACTGACTGTGATTTTTCTGAATTCGTTTTGGATTGTAAATCCGTAGAAAAAAGAATGAAATTTTTTTGTATCAATTTGCTGATTTTTACATTAAATAAAATTGTCAAATAAATTTTTGGGGGCCCCGGCATGGGCCCTGCGAGCCCTTGCCATAATCTGGCCCTGGCAGCGATTGTTCCTCAAATTGCATCTTCCTATGCACCTGCCCATCCACTGATGTATTTTTTTAAATACATGAGTGGAAAGATGGATACTTGTGGATACTTTGATGGATACTTGTATACTTGGTAGTTTTTATAATTTTAATACTTAAAATAGATTGCCAATTCCCCTGCGAAAACGTTTATTCTATTTACCCACATTTTTATT
>QLNU02003225.1:40037825-40048142 GCA_006491805.2 Dysdera silvatica | reverse complement strand
TGTAGGTGCAAAATTCAAACCACGTGATAGCACAGAAGTTTCACAATCACTTAGGCGTCGCTTAGAAAGATTAAGAACCCAACGGGAGTCCATTCGACCACTGTTCCTGCAGTAGTTTCGTTTGTACTCCGTTCTCAATCTCTCAAGCTTTTCCTTTTGAACACCACGAACTCTAGAACGAGTAGTTGCTTCTTCTCTTTCAGCTTCAACCAAAACACGGGAGAAGGTTTCAGAGTCGAGAGCAGTTTCCAGACTAGGTTCAAAAGATACCAACATCAGGCGCGTACGATTAATCATGTTATGACAATGACCAATCCGTGCAGACAAAACTTGAAACTTGCGTTCTTTGCAATGTTACGTCCTTCAGTCGTAAAGACAAGGGGTTTCACACGCAAAGCCTTAGGCACCAATTTCTCCGATTTACAACAGTGATTGAAAGTCAGATGTTCTTTAAAGTGGACAATTCTACATCTCTCTTTAATGTATTTCCTAACACGGCTCAACATAGCCTGTCCGTAAGAATTTCTAACGAAACAATACAGAGTTTCACCAGGAGATTCCATAACAAACAGTTATTTCGACACTGGCGTAAGGTTTAAAAAACATCTAAGGTAGGTCATCATCGTCATATTCCACAGCAATTATCCTATCCACCACTGGACAATCCTGAGCAATTCGCTTCCATGTCACACCAACCTGTTTTCTTATTTCATCCACCCATCTAGTTTGAGGACGTTTTCTAGGTCTTCGGTGGTCTCTTGGAATCCAGTTCAGAATTTCTGTTGTCCATCGTTGATCAGTTCTTCTTGCAATATGCCCAGCCCATCGCCATTTCAGCCCTTTTACTTTAACAATGATGTCCTCTACTCTAGTTTGCTCTCTCACCCAAGTGTTTCTTTTTCGATCTCTCCTAGTTATTCCAAGCATGCACCTCTCCATGCTCCTTTGCGTTGTCTGTAACTTTCGTATTGCTCCAACTGTTAGACTCCATGTCTCTGATCCATAAGAGAGGACTGGCAATACACACTGGTTGAAGACCTTTCTTTTTAGACACAAAGGCAATTTCCCCTTCAGGATAAAACTGTTTCTTCCAAATGCACTCCAGCCAAGTTTAATACGTCTGTTGAGTTCTTTCATAATGTTGCCATCCATTGAAATCAGCTGGCCAAGGTAAATATATGAATCAGCAATTTCTAGCTCAGTGTTGTCAACTTGTATTTTTGTTTCCTCTACAAAATTATTGAACATGATCTTAGTTTTTTGTAGGTTCATCTTGAGTCCAACTTCTTCACTTCTAGTTGAGAGCTCTTGTACCATGTCTTGGAGTTCTAATGGGTCCGTTGAAAAAATAACAATGTCATCAGCAAACCGCAGATGATTTAAATATTCACCATTTATTTTTATTCCCTTGTTATTCCAATTTATCTGCTGAAAAATCATCTGTAAAGCTGAAGTAAAAAGTTTTGGAGAAATGGTATCTCCCTGCCTCACACCTTTACCAATTTTGATAGCTTCGGTATCTTTATGTAACCGAAATTTTGCACTTGCATTTTTATACACACGTTTCACCATGTCAATGTACACATCCTCGATGTCTGTTGATCTTAAAGAGTTGATGACTGCTGATGTTTTAATAGAGTCAAAGGCCTTCTCATAGTCAATAAATGCCACACACAATGGAAGTTCATATTCATGTGTTCTTTCAATTAATTCTCTTAATACTTGAATATGGTCCACTGTACTGAATCCACTTCGAAATCCAGCTTGTTCTCTTGGTTGAGCTGCATCTAATTTTTTCTGCAGGCGATGTGTTAGCACTTTTGTGAAGATTTTATAAATAGCAGGTAACAAGCTAATTGGTCGGTAATTTTTTAAATCCTCTTTATCACCTTTTTTATGCAAAAGAATTACTGTTGCAGAATCCCATTGGTTTGGTATGTTACCACTGTTGAGGCATTTGGTAAAGAATTTTGCGAGTATGTCTTCTACATGTTCTCCAGCTTCTTTTAAGATATCTAATGTAATGCCATCATCGCCAGGGGATCTTCCTTTCTTCATACTTTTTATTGCAAATGCTACTTCTTCTTTTAAGATTTTAGGAGCTGTTCCTTCGACTATCTCAGAGTCTTCGTTTAATCCACTGTTTCCCTCATACAGCTTTCTGTAGAATTCTTCAACTCTTCTAAGTATTTCTTCCCTATTTCTTGTTACGGTGCCATCCTCTCCTTTTAATGCAATGATGTGTTTCTTCCCAACAGATAAACTTCCTTTAACAACCCTAAGGCTCTTGTTATTTTCAATGGCCTTCCTTACTAACTCACAGTTGAATTTTCTTATGTCTTCTTTCATGCTTTTGCGCAGAGTTTTACAAAGTTCTATGTACTCAATCCTGGAACTGGTATTTTGATTGTCCACCTTCATATCTCTTCGCCTTTTCATGAGCTGTTTCGTCTTCTCAGATAATTTGCTATTGTGCTTTTTACAGGTTACACCACCAATTTCCCCAGCAGTTTCAACTATTGTCTTAACAATGTTTTCATTTGCTTCTGAGATATCACTTTCATCAATAAGTCCTTCCAGTGCAGAAAAGCGATTTTTTAATTCCAACTTGAATGCCTCGGTATTTTCTTTTAATTTCTTTAAATCCACCCTCTTACTTACTTGTTTCCTAATGAGCTTCTGTCGTTCTAATTTAGTATTTAAGTGCACTTTACATCTCACCATTCGATGATCACTTCCAGTATTAAATCTGTTCAGTACACTGCAATCTTCAATAATTGATTTCTTGTTTGCCAGGATATAGTCAATTTCACTAGTTCCCCCATTTGGGTGTTTCCATGTCCATTTTCTTTGCGGTTTCTTCTTAAAAAATGAATTCATGATGCTAAGATTTTCAGCTTCTGCAAATTCGATGAGTTGATCGCCACGTTCATTCCTTTCCCCATATCCGTATTTACCAACCGATGTCTCTCCTTGTTCCTGTTGTCCAATTCTTGCATTGAAATCCCCCATGATGAGCTTGATATGTTGTTTCCCTTTGGTGTGTAACTCTTTGATTTCTTCATAAAATTCTTCAACCTCTTCGTCGGTATGGCTTGATGTTGGTGCATATACCTGTACTATTTGAAGTTGGTATCGCTGGGTTAGTTGAACAACGAGCCTCGCTGCTCGATCTGACGTGCTTTCGACTTCAAGAAGGTAGTCTTTAATTCTTTTGTTGATTAAGAAGCCAACACCACTTGTTCTTCCAGTTTCCGTTCCTCTATAATAAAACAAATGTCCACTTTTAAGTTCCACCAACTCTTCACCTTTTCTTCTAACTTCACTGAGTCCTACAATGTCCCATTTGATCTTGTCAAGTTCTTCTTCCAATTCCTGAAGTTTTGCTTCAGAAGCAAGGGATCGTCCATTAAACGTAGCCAAGGTCAATAACAAACGGCAGCCTGGGCCATTCCAGTGATTCTTAGCACCCCCTGCTTTCATGCCACACTGACCGCTGCCTTGATCAGGAGCACTCCAGCACCTGGAGACTAGGGGCCATGGTTTCTGGTGTGTCAACATAATGGAGGAATTAGCCATAATTTCACCACGCTGGCTAGACGGGTTGGTGAATTAGCCCTCCCCTTCCGCCTTTCTATCCGTGTAGCAAATATTAATTTGCCACATAAATAGAAAGCTCAGCCTGCACCACTTGAAGGCGGGGTAGGACACTAGGTTACTGGCCTGGCCGGTTCCACACATCGTCACATACGTTCAGCGTGTGGGTCTCCTTCCAGTTAGATACCAGCAACCCTTTTGCAGGCCATTTTATTATACAGGGTGTTTATTAAAGAAGTATATAGCTTCACCTTTTATTTGCATCGAAACCCCAATAGTTAGGAATTTTTTTTTTTTTTAATTATTTGTCTAGACTTTTTTTTTAGAATATCACCGCCTGCGTTTCATTGTTCCCTAAGAAATCGTGTAAACAAAAGTTTACTTCCATCCACGTTCGCTGCAAAATGTCGTATGCTGCTCTGACGAAGTCATGGTTAATGCGCTCTTTAATTATATCAAGAGAAATTGTTTTTGTTTTTTTAATGAAAGTGTTGTTTCCTTGTACACGTTTCTGAAATTTCGTTATGCTTTGTTAGCGATTTCGTCTCCGTAGAACATACTGCACAAGCAGCCATCTCCTGTGTTGATGGCATCACCGCTGTTTTCGATGTCTGTTACGTTTTGTGAACGCACCTGCTCTTCTTGTCAAATAAAGGCATTCTAATCATGCAGGTAAAAAAGTTAACTGCTGGCATAGGCTTACGCAGAAAGTTCGTAAGGGGGGTTTATAGACTCAATGAGGGGTTACAGAGCTGCAACTTACAGATATCTTTGTTAAATATACAAAATTTCATTTCTATCAAAATTTCATTTTTCTTCATCAACACACACTGCGTACGCCAATGACTGTTAGCCACATAATTGAAAATAGAATTAAAATGCTAGTTATTGTAGTTTATATGCAAATGAAATTTGTATACTTCTTTTATGAACACCCTGTATTATAAATTTCGGTTTATATTGATAAGGATTACTATGTTCGTTTTACATGTTTTATAAAGTTTAACAATTACATATTTTATAAAGTTTAACAATTACATGTTTTATAAAGTTTAACAATTTCATGTTTTATAAAGTTTAGCTTTTTCTATTTGTCTAACTTTTATATCTAATGTTAGACGTTATGTTCAGGGGCGTAGCTGGGCATTGGCAAAGGGGGAGCTGCCAAGGGCGTCGCGTCCAGAGGAACTGAAAAGGCACTAAATTCGTGAATCCTTCAAGGGCACCAAAATCTTTGCTACCCTCCTCGTTATGTTTAATTAGACAGTGCGGAAAATATATTAGCCTAGCGGCTTCATAACATATTAGCCTAGCGGCGGCATAACATATTAGCCTAGAGGCGGCATAACATATTAGCCTACAGGAAGCAAAATCGTAAATCCACCTCCGAATGTGACTATTGATTCCATAGAGTTTAAAAAGCCCTACTTTGTGGAGTAACACGGTGTGTCTAAATGATAAAGTATCCCCCTTTGCAGACATCGAAAGTATCTATTAGATTAATTAGCATAACCTTCAAATTTATCTTTACTGCACAGTTTACGTGAAATTGAAGCATAATAATAACAATAACAGTAATTTGTCGAAGTTGAAAATTTAATGGAAGTAAAACGTGAAAAAGTTCCATGTCTTGGATCAACAATCTTCGTGGTGAAAAATAAGTCTTCGAAATTTTAATTAAAACCCAACATGATTATATAATTCTTACCTTGTCACCCGGTGACCTTTAAATTTACCAAACAACGTTCATTTTTGAGGAGCGAGGGGAGGGTCTCTGAGAAATTTAAATTTCGCAAACGGCAAACTTCGAAGCAATTACCAAATTTTCGTTCTGGACCAACAACCGCGAGCTCTGGAACGAATTGCAGCTGTGACAGGTTGAAAAGCAGTAATTTCCACGATGTTATACAATTTCCAACGCAATTAACACTGTCGAGAAAAATTGCCTTATTAGGTATTAACTTCTGCGTTGCTGGCCATAATGGGGAATCGATAGAATCCTACATAAGCATTACCAACTAAAATTACTAATCCTACTTGTAAATTGAAGAGTAAGGGAAGGGAGGGCGGAAATGCAAGCCGCAAATTCCTAGAAATAGTTTTCGTCAGTTGCGGGAAAACCGTCGTACCGAAATCAATTAGTCATCGAATTGTAACGTATGAATTTTTCTGGTTCGGTTCCTACAGAAATTTTCATTTAAGTTAGAAATTTATCGGTTTACTTATTGCTTTAATATCCAGTAGACTTCGACCAAACAGTGTCGGTTTAAAAATTTTTTGGATCTTATGTTAGGCCGATAGAATGGACAAACCTCAACAAAGAAGCTAAGCCATCCATATATATATATGAAATATTCCATGGTTATTTTATATTTATGGAATATTCCATGGTTATTTTATATTTATGGAATATTCCATGGTTATTTTATATTTATGGAGTATTCCATGGTTATTTTATTTTTATGGAATATTCCATGGTTATTTTATATTTATGGAATATTCTATGGTTATTAGCAAAAACAAATCCATGTTTTGCTTTTAGAGCAAAGCTTCAAGCTTGCCGTAGAATTATCTGATGTAAATTGTTAACAAATGTTTGTTAAGCAAATGTTTGTTAGCAAAAAATTGTAACGTCTGTATACTTGAGTAGTTTTCCAAAGCGTATATAGGTAACTTTATAATATGTGAACATATAGTTTAAATGAGAAAATAGGGGCCCATACGCCGAAATCGTAACTTTTATATATACAGAGTACCTTAAAGTGATATCATGAATGAAACTTCATATATGAGTGTACAAACATATAAATATACAAAAGCTTTGATCCCAAAATTAGGTTAATTTATAATAATGCTTAAATAACATTTTCAAAGTCTTTACGCCACCCTAGACCCAAATCTACTTGGCCCAAACACAAATCCGGTGCTAGAACCAAATCTATATCATATTTGTTTGTTAATGAGAAATTTTGGGGAATTTTGGAAAAAAATTTTAGAATTTTTTGACAAAATTACGGCAATGATCAGGGGCCGACTATCACTATTGGGGGGCCCCCTAATACGCATATAAAGATTGGATATAAATCTGAAAAATGTGCACACCTTTATTCCCATTTAAAAATGTATGCAAGAACATGATTTCCAATCCCACTGTCACGCTAACATTGTAGTTGCAACTGGGTACTGACTGTGATTTCTGTGAATTCGTTTTGGATTGTAAATCCAAAGGAAGAAAGAAAGAATGTTTTTTATCAATTTACTGTATTTTACATTAAATAAAATTGTCAAATAAATATTTGGGGCCCCCTCCTATTGCGGGGCGCGGGCCCCGCGAGCCCTTGCCATAATCTGGCCCTGGCAGCGATTGTTCCTCAAATTGCATCTTCCTATGCACCTGCCCATCCACTGATGTATTTTTTTAAATACATGAGTGGAAAGATGGATACTTGTGGATACTTTGATGGATACTTGTATACTTGGTAGTTTTTATAATTTTAATACTTAAAATAGATTGCCAATTCCCCTGCGAAAACGTTTATTCTATTTACCCACATTTTTATTGACATCCTGTTATGCATAAAATGTTGCAGAAGTTAAAATTATGTTTAAGTGATTTTATACGTAGTTCACTGGAAATGAGAAATATAAATAAAATGTTGAATATTACTTTTTATAAAAATATTATTACATTCCACAAAATAGCCGAATAATATTCAAGCTTTATTCAGTCGTTTGAAATATAAACATTCCAGTTTTAGCCAAAATAAAAAGTAATATTCCTGTGTCACTGTATTTGCGTAATTTCTTTACCGTGAGATATTTAACAAACCTTCCATTTATCAAACAATGTATTTAGTCAATTATTACTCGGAAAATTTATTATAATAATAATTTGTTTTGATGACTTAATGATTAACTGTTTATATTAAATATTTATAAAAGCAATGTCGTTAGCGTTCATAGGTCATATTAAGTAAGTAAGTAAGTAATACTTTATTCCTTATTATTATGTACATCAGGAGACCATACAAACGATTTGCTTGGGAAATGGAAAGAGAGCAGTAGCGATGCTAGTAACGGGGCTCTCTTTCCGGAAGACAAAGCAAGGGATTTCTCGTATTCAACAAGAAACAATAACGATATCGATTCGCGCGTACAAATCCGCATTGTTATTAAGAGATTTACATTCGCAGGTGTATCACATTTACAGAGTTTATGAGCAGAGTCTTGACTCGAAGACGTTACAAGTGAAGGTTGAAGTCCAAAAGTGGAGTCTTTGTGAGCTGCAGAGCAAGAATGTTTTTCCTTGTAGCTTGGACCGAGAGAAGAAGTAGGAGAAACGAAAACAGTAGAAAAATGTAAATGAATTTTGTATGTAAGGCGCGGGGTTACAACCTCCATCAACACCCTCTGCGTACAGCAATGGGATTACCAACCTTACGACCGCAGGACTTGTAATTTAATGAGGAATTCAAAATTTGACCAACCTATCCCTCCTCGAAAATCGAACTCTTTGCGGAAGTGTGCGAAGTGAAAGTCACTTTAGAAAAAGTTCGCCTAAAGATTTACACATAAGAAATAAAATTTGGATTTGTTACACAGCCATTACGATGCCGAAAAGTTCACACAGAATACAAATTACAAAAATTATCTTTATCCGTAGATGTTGGCGGCCACATATCGAGGCGGGAGCACTACAAATGTTTAACACTTAAAACTCGAATGCAGAACCTATCCCAATTTTTGATAAATTTGCAAATGCTTCTTCTCAAAATATACCATTTTTTCTTTCGTGTGAGGTTCAATTTTTGTATTAAGTTGTTTTTTCTATTTGCATGCTTTTCGATTCCATGGTTATTGAAAAAATGTGTGCTTTTTTTTTAATTAGATCATGAATATTTTCCTTTAGAAGCAATGATTTAAATCACGCCGTCTTCATTTACCCAGATGAAAAACCAGAGGATTTCACAAACCAAATTCAATTTCTGCAAAGCAAATTCTTCTTAAGGACACGGAATTTGCTTAATTTAATTTACTTAAATTTACAAACCATAGAGAGCATCGGTCAAATAATGATGTTAGTAAATAAAAAATATAAAAGTTTGAGTTTAAATAAAAGATGTATAAAACATGATTATCCAGAGAGAAACCTTTAAACTTTTCTTTGACTGAAGTGAAAATGTTTTAATACTCACATTTTACTTTATTTTTATTTTTTGTGTTATAAAATTTAAAGTTTTGGTTTTTGCATCTTTTTTTCGAAACCCTATAAGTCCAGTCCTTATTGCGATATTAAGGTTTCGACCTAACTTCCTAAGCACGTAAAATAGCCATCCTTTGAATAGTTCGATAACATGGTGCATTAATGTCTGTATTGAGCAATATTTTAATCCATGATTTCAACCATCTTAAAGACTTAGAAAAAGTGAATATTAGATTGATAGAGAGGCAAATGAGAGGATATGACTTGTGAATCAATGGATACTGAATATCAATTTGAAAGAGCTTGTTCGATAATGAACGATCATGGTCCAAAATTGATTTCCATAGCTTTCTGAACTAGAAATAAACGATGTTCCACTTTAAATAATATCAAGACAATTAAAGCAACCGTCTCGGGGTATGTAAGCAATCTCAAAAGGTTCTTAGATCACGACTGGATACTCGATTGAACTCAGTATCACGCTTTCATAACGATTGCCGAAAGGTATTCCTCAATGTGGTAATTTAAGACAGCATTTCCGATTGCGTGTGTTCCCTTGCGTTTAAAGTTACACGCGCGTTTAATTATTTTGGTAATGTTGCCATCGATTCTTCATTACGGTCACCAATGCCGAAGTGGAGATTTGATGAGCTCATTTTTCTGAACGATGTTAATAGCGCTGGAAATTAAATAACGGTATCGAAATTACCGCCCCCAACACAACGCAGCTGCGCCTGAATCGAAGGTTTGCGGTTGTCGGTTTGGAAAGAATTGATCCAAAGTTTGCCGTTCGCGAAATTATAATTTCTCAGAAACCCTCCTACCACTCTTCAAGGGCAAGCGTCTTTCGGCGAATTCTAAGGTCATTGTGTGGCAAGGTAAGATTTATGTAATCCATGTTGGGTTTTAATTAAAATTTCGAAGACGTTGTTTGCATCGGAAGATTGTATATCTAAAGCTCGTAAGTTCTTCTCATGTTTCACTTTGATTAAATTTTCCACTTTGTCGAAATATTGCTATTGTTATGATTAAAATTCAACTACTCGCAAACTGCATTATGGAGTTATATAGTAAGGTAATATTTATCAATGATGGATGCTTTCGATCTATGTACGGAGTATTTCTATAACTTAAACATAAAATGCGATGGAACAAGTAAATTATTCCTAAACTTGGCAGTACTCCTGGCGGGAGCGGTGCTAATCTAAGTAGACATTGAACGAAAATGTTAAAGTTATTAAATATGCTAGTATGCTATTAATTACATAAAAAAAGCATCTAATATTTTAATTTGATTGGTTCATTGTGTAATAGGGTCTGTAATAAATTTATACCATGGAGGGACGGTAGATACTAAAAATTTTTAAATCATCGGGAATGTGGGAATTTTTTTTTTTTGTGATAGCAGAACGATCGTTCTACATTTGAAGATTTCTTTTCAAAAGTTTTTTAAACGCAAACAACCACTTCTGTACTCCGATAAAACAATCTTAATTATATTATCCACATTTTAATAC
>QLNU02003225.1:40020961-40037725 GCA_006491805.2 Dysdera silvatica | reverse complement strand
GACTGCTAAGAGAATTGGTGAGATCGTTAATGTGTTCTTTCCAGGTTAAATTTGAATCGAAAATTACTCCAAGAAGTTTGGCTGATTTCGTTTCCTGAAGGATGGAGTTGCGGAAAGTAATAGGAGAACTGTTAGGTAATATTTTTTGCCGGGAATGGAAGATAACGTAGTTAGATTTTGCAATGTTTAGCTCTAGTTTGTTAACGTAAAGCCAACGTGAAATGTTATCTAAATCTTGGTTGACTTTTTGCACTGTTTCTTCGATATTTTTTCCCGATACCAGAAGTGTCGCGTCGTCAGCATAAAGAAACAGCTGACTATTCAGGACAGCTTGGGGCAAATCGTTGATGTAAAGAAGGAAGAATAGCGGAGCTAAACAGCTTCCTTGTGGTACAACCAACAGAAATAGTTTTGCGAGTTCAGGGAATTTTACCTATGAAAACTTGCTGTTGCCTATTGAAAAGGTAGCTGTTCAGTAATTTTAGAGGTGTACCCCGAATACCATACCGTTCTAATTTCGTCAGTAAAATGTCATGCTTAACATTTTCAAACGCTCTTTGGAGATCTATTTGCATTCCTATTACAAAATTGCTTTTGTCTATTTCGTCAGAAATCATCTCTTTGATATTAAGGAGGGCGGTAGTTGTTGACCTGTGTTTTCGAAAGCCGAATTGATGTTTGTAAAGTAAGTTTTTACTTTCGAAATATGATTCAAGTCTACTGTGTAAAGCCTTTTCAAAAATTTTGCTAATAACTGGAAGGATAGAAATAGGATGATAATTCTGAATGTCAGATGGGTCGCCTTTTTTAAATATAGGAATAATTTTAGCCATCTTAAGCTTCGAGGGGAAAATACCCTTATTGAAGCTGATATTGATTAAATGCGCAATAGCATTTGCAAAGAAATCTGGGTTGGCTTTAACAATATGCGGCGGGATATTATCGAGACCTGTGGACTTGGAACTAAGAGCATTAATAGAACGCTTGACCTCGTTTCTGCTCAATGGTTTAAGGAAGAAAGAAGCAGTCTTATTCTAGATTTATATCTTTCCATAATGAAAGTTATCAGTTATTCATGTGTTGGACTACCATAGCATAAGCAGGAAGTTCATAAGGGGGGAGGTTATAGGCCCAATGAGGTGGGGTTACAGAGCTACAACTCACATATTCCTATGTTAAATATACAAAATTTCATTGCAAAAAGGGGGGGTTACAACCCCATCAACACCACCTGCGTACGCCAATGGGATTACCAACCTTACGACCGCAGGACTTGTAATTTAATGAGGAATTCAAAATTTGACCAACCTATCCCTCCTCGAAAATCGAACTCTTTGCGGAAGTGTGCGAAGTGAAAGTCACTTTAGAAAAAGTTCGCCTAAAGATTTACACATAAGAAATAAAATTTGGATTTGTTACACAGCCATTACGATGCCGAAAAGTTCACACAGAATACAAATTACAAAAATTATCTTTATCCGTAGATGTTGGCGGCCACATATCGAGGCGGGAGCACTACAAATGTTTAACACTTAAAACTCGAATGCAGAACCTATCCCAATTTTTGATAAATTTGCAAATGCTTCTTCTCAAAATATACCATTTTTTCTTTCGTGTGAGGTTCAATTTTTGTATTAAGTTGTTTTTTCTATTTGCATGCTTTTCGATTCCATGGTTATTGAAAAAATGTGTGCTTTTTTTTTAATTAGATCATGAATATTTTCCTTTAGAAGCAATGATTTAAATCACGCCGTCTTCATTTACCCAGATGAAAAACCAGAGGATTTCACAAACCAAATTCAATTTCTGCAAAGCAAATTCTTCTTAAGGACACGGAATTTGCTTAATTTAATTTACTTAAATTTACAAACCATAGAGAGCATCGGTCAAATAATGATGTTAGTAAATAAAAAATATAAAAGTTTGAGTTTAAATAAAAGATGTATAAAACATGATTATCCAGAGAGAAACCTTTAAACTTTTCTTTGACTGAAGTGAAAATGTTTTAATACTCACATTTTACTTTATTTTTATTTTTTGTGTTATAAAATTTAAAGTTTTGGTTTTTGCATCTTTTTTTCGAAACCCTATAAGTCCAGTCCTTATTGCGATATTAAGGTTTCGACCTAACTTCCTAAGCACGTAAAATAGCCATCCTTTGAATAGTTCGATAACATGGTGCATTAATGTCTGTATTGGGCAATATTTTAATCCATGATTTCAACCATCTTAAAGACTTAGAATAAGTGAATATTAGATTGATAGAGAGGCAAATGAGAGGATATGACTTGTGAATCAATGGATACTGAATATCAATTTGAAAGAGCTTGTTCGATAATGAACAATCATGGTCCAAAATTGATTTCCATAGCTTTCTGAACTAGAAATAAACGATGTTCCACTTTAAATAATATCAAGACAATTAAAGCAACCGTCTCGGGGGATGTAAGCAATCTCAAAAGGTTCTTAGATCACGACCGGATACTCGATTGAACTCAGTATCACGCTTTCATAACGATTGCCGAAAGGTATTCCTCAATGTGGTAATTTAAGACAGCATTTCCGATTGCGTGTGTTCCCTTGCGTTTAAAGTTACACGCGCGTTTAATTATTTTGGTAATGTTGCCATCGATTCTTCATTACGGTCACCAATGCCGAAGTGGAGATTTGATGAGCTCATTTTTCTGAACGATGTTAATAGCGCTGGAAATTAAATAACGGTATCGAAATTACCGCCCCCAACACAACGCAGCTGCGCCTGAATCGAAGGTTTGCGGTTGTCGGTTTGGAAAGAATTGATCCAAAGTTTGCCGTTCGCGAAATTATAATTTCTCAGAAACCCTCCTACCACTCTTCAAGGGCAAGCGTCTTTCGGCGAATTCTAAGGTCATTGTGTGGCAAGGTAAGATTTATGTAATCCATGTTGGGTTTTAATTAAAATTTCGAAGACGTTGTTTGCATCGGAAGATTGTATATCTAAAGCTCGTAAGTTCTTCTCATGTTTCACTTTGATTAAATTTTCCACTTTGTCGAAATATTGCTATTGTTATGATTAAAATTCAACTACTCGCAAACTGCATTATGGAGTTATATAGTAAGGTAATATTTATCAATGATGGATGCTTTCGATCTATGTACGGAGTATTTCTATAACTTAAACATAAAATGCGATGGAACAAGTAAATTATTCCTAAACTTGGCAGTACTCCTGGCGGGAGCGGTGCTAATCTAAGTAGACATTGAACGAAAATGTTAAAGTTATTAAATATGCTAGTATGCTATTAATTACATAAAAAAAGCATCTAATATTTTAATTTGATTGGTTCATTGTGTAATAGGGTCTGTAATAAATTTATACCATGGAGGGACGGTAGATACTAAAAATTTTTAAATCATCGGGAATGTGGGAATTTTTTTTTTTTGTGATAGCAGAACGATCGTTCTACATTTGAAGATTTCTTTTCAAAAGTTTTTTAAACGCAAACAACCACTTCTGTACTCCGATAAAACAATCTTAATTATATTATCCACATTTTAATACGCCTTTAAACATTAGCGTTGGCAGAAAATTCATAACTGTCAAATGAATTCGAAGTGAAGAAGGACCTAAATCAAGGTGACGCCCTTTCAATGACATTATTTTATTTAGCGCTTGAAGCGCTATAAGAAAAATGATAATGTAACCAGATGACACAATTTTCGATGGAACTTGCAACATCTGGCTTTTTTAGATGATACAGTCTTTATAAGCAAGGATGCATCTGTGTTAAAAGAAGCCCTACAAGATTTTGAAAATAGTGCTAAAGAGCTAGGATTAACAATCAATGCAGATAAAACTAAATATATGATTAATTCAAGGGATAAAAGAAGGTTTCAGAATATGAATGGCTTGGAAAGAAGAAGAAGAATAGTTGGTAGAGCCTGGAGCGAGTGCATCAATTTAAATATTTAGGCGCTATGCTAACAGACGACTGCATGACAAGTGCAGAGATTAAAGCAAGAATAACAACTGTTATAATAGTAGGTGCTTCTTCACATTCGAGAAAGTACTACGTTCCACGAATGTCTCACCAAAATTAAAGCTTACCATTTATAAAACAATAATAAGACCTGTAGTTTTATATGGAGCAAAGACATGGACATTAACAGCTAGAAACAAAGAATTGCTAAGAATATGGGAGAGGAAAGTACTCCGGAAAATATTCGGGGCAATTATATGAAAATGGCTTATGGAGTATTAGGAAAAACAAGGAGATATTCCATTTATATGGAGACGCTAAGTTGGTGACAGAAATAAGGTAAAGAAGACTTCTGACGCTCGGACATATAGAAAGGATGGAAGAATCTAGGATGACTAAGATAATCATGGAAACCAATCCAATAGGAAGAAGGAAAGTGGAACGTCCTAGTGAAGATGGCTTGACGTAGTGGAAGGAAATCTGCGAAGAATAGGAGTACGAGAATAGCAAAAATAGGCCTTGGATAGAGGAGAATGGGTGACGATGGTGAAGGAGACCCAGATCCTGTAGGGACTTCAGCGCAGCAGCAACAGAAGCAGAAGAAGGAGGAGGAAAAAAATTCATAAGGGAACAAAGATTCAACTCCATATATTTGTATGTATATGTAAAAAATTGCATCGTAATGGGAGGTTTATGACCTCCATCAACCGCCCCTGTGTACGCCAATACTTCAAGGTAATGGGACTACAACCCAAAGATCACCAGTTCGTTCAAATATTGTTCTCTACATAACATTGCGAGAACATATTAACGTTGTCACTTCCTGAAGATTTTAATTGTTTTGAAGTATTGAAATACGCAATTTAATTCGTGCTGTTCCATCCCATATTAAATTTAAATTTTAAATCTAATCTGTATTTTACCATATCGCTTCCGCGGACGTCTTCTTGGAAGGTCGGGAACGTTTTCTTCCTTTACGACACTAACATGCTTCCACGGTCAACATTTTTTTCCATGCGCTACTAACGTCTCAGCCCGCGATGTTATTTTAGAGCAGCACTACATCGGCCCGTCGGTCGACGTTTTCTCCGTTGTCAAAAGGTTAAGAAAAAGGCAATTTATTAAGGCATCACAATCATTTAGTTTATATATACACATATTTATAAAATCAAGAAACAAATATTATTTAATTAAGATAACTCTAAATAAATTTCACAATCTATTTAAGTTAGTGTTTTATTTTGTTATTTTCCTGTTGTCCATTCTTACCGATTTAAATGCTAAGCGGTGTTTACAAAATATAATACATATGCAAGTTCAATCAGGGAGGTGGCATTTGTAGAATTTTTCCTTTGACAATAAACATTTTTATATTTAATATTAAAATTTCACAAAAGGTTAGCATTTTTATTTTATTGTAGTTTGTGAAATTGAAAATTTAAGAAAACTGTTATTGAGGAAAAAAATAAAGCGCATTCGTTCATTCTTCATTCAGGAGAAAAAAGTGAAAACATATTATTCAGGGATAAAGTTTGAGAGAGATGAATGAATGGAAAGATGATTGATTGCGTATTTACTGGTTGCGAGTAGCTTTCAAATTGATGTTGAGGAAATTGTTAGCACTTAGCAATTTCGTTGTATGTTGCATTTCTCAATCTGAAGAGCTCCTGTTTCTTAAAGAGCATAAATTTGCATATTCTTCAACAATTTATCAAGGTTTCAATGGCACAACTCTGATTCACACAAACATGTCACATGCGTATAAAGGAAAGAGGAGTCCTCTCCCATCAGAAAATTCCATAATGTAAATTTAAACCCTAATATTATGTGATTGAAATATATCTTCCTTTTTCCTCTTCTTTGTATAGCAGTTACTCTCTTTTTAGATACGATGATTCTTTTGTAAATTGGCCGACTACAGTCAGATTTTTCGGATTGGTCAACCCACAACCGATTTTTCTGGCTTTGTTGAAATGTTCTTGTATTCTTTGATCTTCTGAACCATATTCTTCAATTGTCGATTTTTAAAACATATTCTTCACATAAATTCTTAGGCAGAGATTAGACGCTATTTACTGTAGTGCCCAAAGATGGTTTATATCTTACAAAAAAATTTTTACTCTTTTTCGAAATTTAAGCTATTGTTTCTTCATGGTTTTTACGAATTTCAGTAATTTGTTAGTAATTTGTTACAAAATTAAAGCAATACTGTAATGAACTTCAGACGAGAATTATAAAATTATTGAGTATAATTCTACTTATAGTTCGTTCACGAAAAATTGTCCGATGAAACGGTTAGGAAATAACTGGAGCTGACGTCACAAACGGCCTACCCGATTACAGCATTACATTATTAAGGGGAGGACTTCATTTCAGAACTTGTTTCTGGTGCAGACAAACGTTCGCTAAACCCGTTCGCTCTGCCCTTACTATCGCACGCCACACATGCCCACAACAGGGCGTTATGGCCTGGGGTGCCATCTCCTTTGATAGCCGGACCCCTTTGGTGGTCATTTCTGGCACACTTACAGCACAGCGGTACGTAGACGACATTCTACGACCGGTTGTGTTACCGTTCCTTTTGCGACACCCTGGACTTACGTTTCAACAAGACAATGCCCGGCCGCACACGGCACGTGTTGCTATGAATTGTCTTCAAGCTTGCCCAACACTTCCTTTGCAAGCTAGGTTTCCTGATCTCTCTCCCATAGAGCACATTTGGGACGCTATGGGAAGGCGATTGCAACCATCCCGGAATGTTGACGATTTAGCCCGACAGTTGGAGACAATTTGGCAAGAAATTCCGCAGGACACCATCCGGGATCTTTATCAGTCTATGCCACGCCGGGTGACAGCTTGCATCCAGGCCAGAGGTGGACCAACGCCTTATTGACTTCCTCCCTTTGTAACGGTCAAACTCTGCAATAAATCATTCAATTGTTCTGAAATTTTAATCGTTTCTTTTTCTATGTATGTTCTTCACATCCACCAATTTTTATCGCAATCGGACAACTCCTCCTTGATGCGTCGATTTTTTTTTGTTATAGGGTGTATATAAAGCCGGTGTAAATTTTAAAATATATTATTTTATTTAAAATACTTGTTTCAAAATTTCAGCAAGTTTAGAATTAGAATTCAAATCGACAAAGATCATAACTAATGGTAAGATTAAGGAAGAAAAATGAGGAATAAAAGAGGAAGAAAAAAGGTAAATTTAACATTTAAATTTAGAAAACGATTGCTATTAATCCCAGAATCGCAATTTGCGAAAATATATTACCATTGATGTTATAAAGAATTAAAACATTACATAAAAATTACACAAATTGCATAAAAATTACACAAATTGCATAAAAATTACACAAATTATATAAAAATTACAAAAATTACATAAAAATTATAAAAATCACATAAAAATTACAAAAATTACATAACTTACAAACAGTATATGCTTTTAGTCCCATTTGTTGCCAAATATAATATCTCTAAAGGCATAAAGATGCAGTAAAAACGGCACGACACTTCTTTAATTTTAACTTTATATTTAGCTCTGCTTGTCAAAATTCTTGCCTGTCTTTTGTGTACCGGTTTGTATTTGGGAAGTCGCAAGCAATGTCAAAATATTTCATTAGTATTTGAGAAAAAGTTGCTCGCCTTTCTTGTGCTCCCAAAGTTTGGCATATTTTTAATTTTCTTTTTCTTAAGCTTTAGGAGTTTCTGTAATGAAAATTCCTTTTTTAAGAATTTCATTACAGGGATGAAAATATTTTAACTTTGAAAAACATTTTGAAGGCAAATTAAAAAGCATCCAAGTAGGTGTATAATCATGTATCACGATTGCATAAGGAAAGCATACCAAAGTGATCAATTTTAGTGGAATTTAAATCCAAGCAAATCAATTTCTGTCATATAGTCATAACACAAAGAAATGACTGCTATTTATATTATTGAACATCGTTTCGATGGGATTTTTGATTCCTAATTAAAATCTATAAAATATATTTACAATTTTCAATCCAACTCCTTCGTAACGAAGAAACAAAGACGTGAAGATTTTTTGTTTCGTTGTGGCCTTTATTTGCTAACCCATCAATGAAGCACAGTGCTTTTGTGTAACTGCCAATATGCATAATTTATAAATAAATATACTCAATCAATCTCTATTACCTTTAAGGTTTTAAAGAAGATTAATATGTATACACTGAAGTGCCAGAAAAATTGGTACACCTACCTAATATCGTGCAGCCCCCCTCCGTGCGCATGCAGAAGTGCCGCAACACGACGTGGCATGGACTCGACTAATGTCTGAAGGTATCCTGGAGACAATTCACACGAATTCAAATCCTGCCGAGCATCCCAGATATGCTCGATAATGTTCATGTCTGGCGATTTAGGTGGCCAATGGAAGTGTCTAAAGTCAGAAGAGTGTTCCTGGAGCCACTCGGTAGCAACTCTTGATGTGTGGGGTGTCGCATTATCATGCTGAAATTGTCCAAGTCCGTCGGAATGCACAATGGACATGAATGGGTGTAGGTGATCGGACATGATGCTTACGTACCTGTCACCTGTCAGAGTTGTCTCTAGACGTATCAGGGGTCCCATATCACGCCAACTGCACACGCCCCATACCATCACAGAAGCTCCACCAGCTTGAACAGTCCCCTGTTGACATGTAGGGTCCATGGATTCATGAGGTTGTCTCCATACCCGTACACGTCCATCCGCCTGATGCAATTGGAAACGAGACTCGTCAGACCAGGCAACGTGTTTCCAGTCATCAACAGTCCAATGGCGGTGTTGGCGGACCCAGACGAGGCGTAAAGCTTTGTGCCGTGCAGTCAACAATGGTACACGAGTGGACCTTCGGCTCCGAAAGCCCATATCAATGATGGTTCGTTGAACAGTTCGCACGCTGACACTTGTTGATGCCCCAGCATTGAAATCCGCGGCAATTTGAGGAAGTGTTGCACGTCTATCTCGTTTAACGATTCTCGTCAGTCGTCGAATGTCCCGTTCTTTCAAGGTCTTTTTCCGGCCGCACCGCTGTCGGAGATTTGATGTTTTATCGGATTCCTGATATTCACGGTATACCCGTGAAATGGTCGTACGCGAAAATCCAAATTTTGTCGCTATCTCGGAGATGCTATGTCTCTTCTCTTTTGTGCCGACTATAACGCCACGTTCAAAATCACTTAAATCTTGATAACCTGCCATTGTAGCGGCAAGAACCGATCTAACAGCTTTGCCAGACATCTCTTGTCTTATATAGGCGCTGCCGACCGCATCGCGTTACGCTGATTGGTTGCAAAGCTCCGTTATTTGCATACGCACGCCTGTACCAGTTTTTCTGGCACTTCAGTGTGTATTTATTTATTTATTTAATCATGGGCGCCGATCGGCATAAAAATATTGGGGGGACAGTATACCAGTGAAAGGCAGCTTGTTGTTAATGAGGGCCGTAGCCAGCGGGTGGTCCCAGGGGCCCCTCTTCCGAAATGTTTTTGTTACCAATTCTCATTTGTTAGTGAGGTTGTAGAAATGTTTTGCCTCCCCGAAATAATTTCTGGTTAAAGCCTTGTTGTTAACCACTCTTTACAGGGATAACAGACACCCACAAGGCAGTGTTTAATTTAAATGTGCTTCTGCTTGATGACGTTCACTTTACCATAAAATTAATATTCTAGTTACATTTCCAGTTTCATTTTCGCATACAATGCTCCTTAATAAATTTTGTATTTATTACGCTGATATTAGAACTAAATAAGAACAGTCGACTTATACAGGGGCGAATCCAGGGGGGGGGGATAGGGGAAATATCCCATTTCCCGATCACTCAATAACTTTTCTTTTGTAGTGACAACAAAGATCATAATGCATAAGTTGTTGAGTTGGCGCTACTAGTCATCTCCCCAAAATTTCTCCCCAAGTCCACTTCTGACTCATATGCGGTATGTAAAATGTAAAAGAATTACTAACCTTTCGTTTAATGTCATAGTTGAAAATAAATCTTCCACTGAGAAACAACTTTAAAGAAAAATGCTTTAGAATGAGGAAAAACTTCTTGATAACACAATAAAATGAATTGCCATAAACTGTCGTTCACAAATCAAACTGAAATTAAAGTGATAGCCTTCAATGCCATGTTGCTCAGAAGCTTCACGTGTGCGTGTGGGAGGTGGTGCATTCCTGCTCTGTGTTTATTGAGTTGTTTTACAACTATGGATACACAATAAAGTCCCTCTCTTTTCCCATCAAAAAATCCAGGCATTCCCAAGAAAATAGGCCTATTAAGAACGGACAGTTAAGATCAGAACAGATCGATACGGGGGGGGGGGGCTAGTCGACGCAAATAAATTAGTCGTTGACAGCGTAAGAGACATCCGATCATTTTATCCTCAATATCTCCGTTATCTCATAGTCGACCGTGTGCTGTGAAAACCTTTCAGCCTAAAAGGAAATAGACCAATCTTAATCTGCTTTCAGATCTGCATTTGATATTGCTTTCTTTGGATTTGGGCAGGTTTTTTCTGGAGAATTATTACTATTCCGTATTTTATTTCATCTCGTCCATGACGACAAATGAAATTCGTGTAAAATCTGTAACGTAGATGTAAGATTAAATAAAAGAAAATATTTGTAAACTTGCATGTATCCAAAAATCCCAATTAAAATTTCAAAATAGGGTTTGTTAACATCTATTATATATTCGGAAAATGCTTTGTCATATACGTAAAATGCTTAATTTTATCCGTAATATTATATATATATTATACATTAAATTAAAGCAATCATTTTTTCATTATAGTGATGAATTTGTTATATATTTGTTCGCTATAACCGAGTTCCACTGCGTTTAATGTCCTCAAGATTAATTTTAAGGTTACGTTTACTATGATTGGTAATTCATTTAGTTATTATTATTATTATTATTATTATTATATTAATGATTATTAGTCATTAGTATCTATCACTATTAATTCTTCATTATTATTAACAAATCGTTTTATAACATATATACTTAATATAATATCTAATCAGTATCTCTTATTATTTTGTTAATCTGATAACAGTGTATGTTATTACAGAGATTAATACATTTGATTATTAAAATCAAAACCTATTTTTAACAACTGATGTTAGATGTTCAAAAGGATGAAATATTTATGAATTTGGAAAATATTAATTTTTAAAGTATAGATAAAAATGTTGAAAATTAACATGTCGGCGGAGAACCTACATGAAAATAGCGAATCAATTTCAAAATAAGGAAATATCTGTAAATAAACAAATGTTCTGCAATTAAAAAAAATCCATAAAAAAAACAAATCAAAAATATTAAAAGAATCTAAATGAGACAAGAATTCGCAAATGAAACAATAATCTATAAGAGCGCAAATGCTCCATAACTGTCCAAGTAATGTAAAAAGAGAAGGATTCATCATTAGGCGCAGTATAGCCCAGATGCTCTTGCGCCATAAAAAAGCCAAACAATCAATCAATCAATCATCATTAGCGAGATGATCTCTTCAGAAATAATCTCTAAATGTAGAAGCAATCTGTAAATGCAAAAAATAATATATAAATGTAGAAGCAATCTGTAAATGCAAAAAATAATATGTAAATGACGAAGCAATCTAGAGATAAGAAATTACTGTGCAATACAAGAATGGTACACGAGTATAAAAAAAATCTTTAAGTGAAAAAAAAAACGGTAGATACAAAACCAACCTACTGGTGAAAAAATATACAAAATGTGATTATGAAGATTAATTAAATTTATATTAAATATGTATAAAACTAATTTAGTTGAGAACATTTCATTTTTAATTAATTTCTCATTTTAATTCACTTACAATTGGGGACCGGTTTCTCTAATCACATAAAATTAGTTTAAATATTTAATTTAATGCATGCAAATTATATTAACACCTCCGCATTAAATTCTTTATTTATGAATTTTCATCGTGGTATCTAAAAGAGCGAGCTATAGCAGATTTTATTTCAGTCTAGCATAAATCGAATATCCAGAAATAGTGCGAAAGCTGTTTACATAAATTTCCAGTTTTATTTACTTAACTGCAAACTTAATGGCGTTCAGCACGAACAATTACTCTTTTAATTAATAATTACTTTTAATTTTCGTGTAAATGTTGATTCATTACCTTGAAAAAAAATTAATGTTCTTCATTAAACTTTTTTTAATTTATTTTCTCGTTCGAACGTTTTATTAACCATTTGAAATATTTGATTAAGATAAAATTTAATTTATTTGCTTTACTTACAAAATTTAAACTTTGCTTTTTTCGCCATTTAAAAACTCATAATGGTCTAATATTTTTAATCGGTTTAATAAAGGAATTTTTATTAGCTTCAATGGACACTACGTAGAAATATGTGAATTTCTTGTTAGATTTAATGCATATTCTTCGTGCATGTTACGAATATTTTGTGCAGTTTTCTGCTTTTAAGCTACGTTTAATATAGCTTCTTAAGAACGTTTTGGTGAATTTTCATGTTTATAAACATACTTAGTGTAGTTTTCATGCTTTCTGCATATTTTTAGTGAAATCTTGCTGTTTAAATACATTCTCTTCACTTTTTCTGTTTCTATTAATATTTAGTGGTATAATTTTCGTCTTTCGAAAGTATACATGGCAAAGTTTTTGTGATTTTAAGTATGTTTATTGTAATTATTCTGTTTTTAAGAGCTCAACAATTCTAATCCAGCAATGATAACACTTTAACCTAATGCATCACTGACCATGGTCTAATTCCCAATAGAGCCCAAAAAAATAATAATAATACGTACCAAACTAACTACCTATTGCAAACCGGAGGTTTGTTCCCAGGTTTTAAAATTTCCGGATTCCTCGCAAAAATGCAAGTCCACTATCCAGCGGCTGCGTAGCTGTAACGCACTCGTCTGTAGTTGCCGTTAATCTGGGTTCGACTCCCATTGGTATCGCGTATCGCTTTTCTACCCATTATTGTTCAAGGTTTGATTCCCTTGGATGTAGAGGTTCGGATTCCTCGGAAGATTTGAGGCTCCGGGGCAACAAGACTTTTGCCTTCGTTGCGCCCTCAAAACATGAAGCAAATAATTTTAATCTCAATGTCTACATTCACAATTACCTACCACACGTGTGGTATGATATTTTCAATTTGTGTTAATGTGTGTATTAAATGTGTGCTTCACATGTATAAATAAACTTACGTAAATAATAATAATAAGAAGAAGAGGTTTCTAAAGAATCCTCATTTCTGCGGAAGCAAGACTATCCCTTCTTTAATTTTTATCTATGCTCATTAAGATTAGTAAAGCAGAATAATAATTACAAACAATTAATAACCCACAGTGAACCAGAAATATAACGATGTTGTTAACGCTGCATGCTAAACGCCGTAAGGACGATTCTAGCCTCGTTTTAAATAAGCAATGACAGTAAAGGGTGTAACAAGTCAAAATTTATGGGGACTCAAGCAGGGCCGGTCTGGGTCCTCTCAAATACCTTATGTTATCAGAGAGCACACTACCCTAGGGGTCGGTTGGCTCGCGTCCCAATCCACCCCTAGGCTTAATCAGTTTCTGTGTCACTTTCTTAAGCAGATCTTTAAAACATATCAAGTAATTCGGTGTTAGGGAGAATGATGTGCTTTGCTATCTAATGGGGGGGCTGATCCCGCCCCTCTCTCCCTCCCTCTTTTATGTCACTGATGATCGAAATTGGTCATTAGTGCAAAACAAGCCTTAATGCATATTCATGCCCTTCATGTGACGTTTATGTGCGCCTCTCAAATTAATCAAACTTGCACAATAAACAAATTCGCACATTCCACATGAAATGAAATTTCAATTATTTATGTATTTTTCATCAAAACACTATTTATTTAAGTTTCTAAATGTTATATAAACGCTGTCAGAAGTGCGTCTTATCAGAGGGTGGGGGATACTTTGAAAGACAATGAGGCGTACTTTGCAAATGTTTCCCACTGTCAGATTTCAGTGAGCATTCACACCGGACTCTTCGGTTGCACGTTGTATATTATTGAATTATCTTTGCTTCTACTCTCACCTAAAAATACTATACTAAATGTTATCCACAAGAGAACTAACGACTTACCGTGACCTCTGAAAGAGAATACTTTTAAATACCAATAGCCAGGGGCGGACTGGGCTGCCGCCTCCCCTCATAGACGATAGGACACGCGCCTCCGAATGGGCAAGAACTCGCTCCCTCCGAAAATCCAAGGTATGCGCCCCTTTTACAGGACCCAGTCCGCTCCTGACAACAGGGTCGCCGCTTGGAGGGTACAGGTACCCCAGCACCAGGGCTCGGAACTTTTAAAGTAGAGATTTATACACACCCCAACACCCCCTCCAGATTTTTTGATACACCCCCCCACTTAATAAAATCTAAACACACACAAAATCTAATCCACACCCCCAAAAAAGTCTTGTACACCCCCAGTTTATGAACCCCGGATAAACCCCTGTTTTAGGGGCCCGCGGCGCTGATTTTTTTTAACCCGGGTCAGGAGCTTATAGGGTCTACGATGCTGAACGTGTTTTTCTCAGAGGATCCGTTGACAAATCGAGCCGTTATTGTTAACAGCGGCCCTGAATACAAATACAGCGAAACATGGTAAAGTGACCACCTGAGAAAAAGGACCACTTTTTATAAGAGAGAACTGGTAGGGACTTAATCATGTCTATATCGAAGTCTATTGTGACCATCGCAGTCCAGTCCCAAAGGTGGTCACTTCAGGCAGGTTCTACTGTATATTTACTGGGAAACGAACGCAATGAGTTTTAAAACAGTAGCCGCTTGTGTATCGGCATCAATGGACTACATTAATAAGTACGTACAGATTCTATACGTGCATATTATATTATATTATATTGTATATTATGTGTATATTATATTGTATATTATGTGTATGTTATATTGTATATTATGCGTATGTTATATTGTATTATATCGTATTATATTATATTATATTGTATTATATTGTATATTCTATTGTAGTTAATATAATTCAATAACCAAAACTTTGAATGTACTGTCCTTGATTTTTATACTCACAATTTGTAAATTTACTTATAAAAAAAAACACCATCGAAAAACTGTATTTCAAAGCAAAAGTATATTCTTTTGCATATTAATTTAGATTTAAATCTAATAAGAAAAAATTATATCCTACATATGAAAAATAAATTCGATTCTATGAAAAAATCAGGAAATTCTATTCATTTTGTGAATCAAACTTTTATTAACTGTTTTATATACTGCCGTTATTTGCAATTTATCTTCGATAAATCATATTCCAAAATAACTGAATTATTTTTTTTATTTTCTTGACTCTTTATGCGTTTTTATAAAAAGTAAAGCGTATTTTAATTTTAATTTTCGTAATGTATTTTACTCTACTAATTAGTCCACCCGCTCCACTAACACCACTATCAATATCTCTTACCAACAAAAAAGACTTTCGCAAAAAAAATTTATAAGTTAAAATTGGTCAATGCAATCAAAAAAATATTTCAAATCGTTAAAAGATGTCAGCCATTCATTTTTTCTCCTATAATGATGATGTTTAGTGATCCATAAATTTCAATTTCGAATTTTATGTTATTAAATAAAATACATAGCGTGTTTTATAATATCTATTAAAATAAAAACTCATAATATACGCTTGAATGCCCTCTTTTGCCAAAAAAACATTTTTCACTGAAAAAAGTAATTAATTTCACATGCAATGGTATTTTCAAAAGAAATCAGGGCCGTATTAACCATTGAGCAAAACAAGCCCATGTTTATTATGGCATCAACGAAAAGAATCACCACAGGTATTTTCCATTACCAAATTTACCATGAATCATATGCTGCGAAACTGCAAATTTTTCAGCTTAACCAAGCCTCATAAAAAGTATACGTAAAATATACACAGAAAATGAAAAATTACATACATATACATTCAGCTATACATATTTTGGCGCAGTATAGCCCAGATGCTCTTGCGCCATAAGAAGTCCAAACAAAACAAAGAGCTATACATAATAATGCATACATATAAATCTGAATGATGTGGAAGCATACAAATATAGACATTATTTTCTATCTTACTGTTTCATTTCAAAAAGTAAAATTTTATTTTGTGATTTATTTTGAATTAGATTTCTATGGGATAGTAAAATTTTTGCGTGCCCAGGGTATCTTGAGGTCTTAATTCCGACCCTGTAAGTTGTATATTTATTGATTCAAGGATATTATTACACAGATTAATAATAATTTATTACTGAAAAAGGTTAAAATTTTCAATATTTTCATTGAAAAAAAGCAGTAGTAAAACTAAATATAATTTATGGTTTGTGATTTCCTACTAGTATGGGGAAAGTAAAGCAGAACAGGGTACCAAATGTTTGGACTCATTAAACTTTCAAACTGGAAAAGAAAATTTACTAATACTGTATTATTTGTCTTCCATGGATATTTAGCTGTAAGAGCTATAAAAGTTTTTTTAGTAAAAAAATTTTTTTTGGTAGTTAATTTTAGTTTTCCCTGAAAATGAACAAATGCCCGGTTTTGCCAAACTGTGGAGTAAAATCGGGCACCCATTTGAACACGTGTAATTTGTGAAAAATTTTATTTGGATAATTAAAAAAGCTCATACTTGTTATTGAAGTAATAGACTTACATTTATCACTTTACAATATCTCCTTCTTTGTATGACCATTTAACTTACATCAGGCAGTGAAAAACAATCAATTAGGTTTTTATGTTCTTATTAACTGTGAAAGTGACAC
>QLNU02003225.1:39993336-40014113 GCA_006491805.2 Dysdera silvatica | reverse complement strand
CATCCGCGAATCAACCTCGTTTGTTGACGATATTCCACGTGTTCACTCCCGAAGAAGGGCGAACTTTTATCGCCCGAAACGCGTAGCTTGAACTCAATCTTGACATAAATACGCTTCTAAAACGTTGTTTTTTGTCTCTCATTAGGGAAACTGTTTATTGCACGTAGTGAAATTACATACCTCTTTTTCTCCTGAAACAAAAAAGCTCTAATTTGAGCTAAAAAAAAAAGGTGTCGGAATTATTACGTAAAATAAATTCCCCACGAAAAAAACGTAAAAAACTCGCCCCGGAGGTTTTGTGTGGTGACCATTACTCGGCAATTGTGTTAGTCCTGAGAAGGTTAAACCTATACACTCCGCTGGAGCGACATTCAGTATATGGCTTTGAATTCCTTTGGCTAAATAGCCTGGAGTGCAAAGGGTTAAAAATATCTTATAACCTTACATATACGGAGAAGGGAAGCTTCGTTGCTTTCCTCGATAGCCTCGCGGTTAAGGTCATCGAGGCAATAACCGCTAAACCATCGAAGAAAGGAAGGCGATGAACTAGCGGTTAAGGCGGTCCAGACTATACTGAGGACTATACTAGTGAACTTTAGGGCAAAAACGATACTTGTTTTTTTTTCTCCTATAACAAAAAATGCTAGTTTAAGCTTAACTGTGAGTGTCGGAATTATTACATATAATAGAATCGAGTTTTAAGTTTTACGCAAATTAACTGGACAGTAAGATTTGGCTAATTTAATAAAAAGAGAATACGTGGTTTGTTTTTTCTTGCCCCATTTTCTACCTCTAAAAACGTATCTAAAATTATTATTTTTTTCGAAAATTTATATTCAAAGATAGCATGTACAGTCGACCCTCTTTAATACGGGCACCTACCGTGACAAAAAACTTCTATGCGTATCTATCCAACTCAAAGCAGCTTATCCAGCATCCTGTTATTATTATTGTCCGCCTGTGCTTAAATTATTTTTTAATAATTAATAATAATAATAATAATGTAAATTGTTAATAATAGCATAAATATTCGAGTAGTTATGTCAATGGCTGCAAAATGCTGGAAATGCTGGTTCCGATCGGATCACTGAAATTTAAGAAGCATCGGTCGCTGTCCGTATCAAGGAGGACCCTTGACAACAACGTGTAAATAGCTATGGTGTGATTTCAGTCGAATATTACGGTGTTTCAATTCTGACTGTACGACTACTGTGCGTTTATGCTCAGTTGGCGGGTGATACCGTTAGCAGACGGGTTAGTCCATTGCAGTTTAGGGAAGGCCGTCTTGGAGGAACTGGTTTTTCCCGCGCGAAAAACCAGTTTCGGCAAGACGCCCTTCTCTAAACTGCAATGGATTAACCCCTCTGCTTACGATGCCACACGCCAACTGAGCGCGAACGCACAATAACTGATCTTCTCTCTGGAGTAATGGTGTTGCTTTGCACAATCAGCTTTCTCCGTGAATTCAACTACTATTTCAAGCAACAAAAGTAGTATAACAGCTCTGTTTCCTCATCTACTTACTAACTGTGTTTGTTTGTTTGTTTGTGGTTTTACGGCTCAAAGACTACAGTGGTCATGCTGCGCCGGGACCTACTGTTTTCCGAGGAATCCGAACCTCTTAAGGCCTAGGGAACCAAACCCCGGACTACAGTGAGCAGTGCGATCTTTATGAGATCTCTGAGTAAGCGTTCTTTTTGCACTGCTGGGAGTCGAACCCGGATTAGCGGCGCACTAGGAGAACGCGTTACCACACTGCGCCACCGCAGGGCCTACTAACTGTCATTTCCAGTTAATGTGGGGTGAATTTCGCTAAGATTTTACCTTAAAGCCACTCTACTCATATAGACTTGAACAACAACAAAAATTGTATCTGTAAACGAAATTATGCAACATTTATCTAATTATACTTATTAATGGATGCAATTTTTCTATAAACATACGAATGTGAGACAGAGTATATTTATTGAATATATTAGCCCGGATATCTTTCAGTTCTTAGGAGTTTTATATAGAATACACAAACTGAATATTTATTACAAACCTACCTCGAAAATGGTCTATATCTTAGCTTATTTTCATTTTTCAAAACCTTAAAATATCTGTGACTCATGAAAATAGGCATGAAAGTTTTCTACAATTACCTTGTAAAATACTTCATGCTCCTTTTATAATGATTCCTTTATAATGACGTTTTGTTTGATGACTCCTCCATGGCGTAAAAATACATGATTAAGAGAGATCTTCAAGTCAAGATCACAAATCACCAGATCTTCACGTCAATTTCCCAACGCCACGAACTAGAAAATGTCGATTGTAAGAAAAAATTAATCAATCTTCCTTAATGATAAGAAGATCCAAAGATAAAAAAAATCACAGAGTCATTTTCTTATCTTCTTTATACCCTGTTACAATGGGAGTCAAGAGTAAATTTGGAGGCGATGTCTTCAAGTACTTCATACAGAATTGCAACACCAACTCATTCTTCTTTTTTTTCCCCTTATGTTTAATTCATGGACTGTAGTTCGACTCAAGTGCCGGAAGTACATGTTCATATCAACAAAAAGATGATCGAGGCCCTGGAGTTTAAACATAAAAATTGTTAATCGCTTCTCTAATCTTTATTCTTGCTTTTTAAGACTGTAGCCGCCATCGATTTTTCGATCGTTCGCGACCATCCAAAACTGTTGTTCCGTGAAACGATGGCATCGGAAATGTAATTTCTACTTGATGCTGTCTTCGAGAGAGCCGATCGATGATGTGTTATTGGATCGTGCGGTATGTCCGGTATCTTATTTTTGTTTTACTCGGACCTGGGAGAAAACGTATCCGTATTGATGCTGAAGAAGATATTTGTCAATAAAACGATGAAGAATGCAGTAAAGAATGTTCGAGCAAATTAGAGGAATTTTTTGCGAGTTTTTTAAATACCATGAACTGTATGGGAGCTCTCAATTCGATTAACTTTCAACGAATAATTCCATTAAGTTTGCGGTTAATGGACGGTTAAAACCTTAATGCACTTCCAGTATTGGAATTTTATGGTACAAAGAAAAGGCGAATACCTCTACTGGTCGAATATAGGTAAAACTTTTTTTATTTTGGGTCAGGTTTTTAAGATTTTCGGCGCCAAATAAAGGGCTGTAAATGAAAGAGAAAATACAATGAGATCACATATAAATCTTCTTCTTCTTTCGCTTTGCCATTTCCCATGTTATATGAGGTCGACTTATGGTCCTTTAATCTTCCTTTCCATAATTTTCCATTCAAGGCCTCTTCTCTACTCCATCCACACTCTCATAGATCTTCCGTCACTCTATCCTTCCATATCAGCCGTGGTCTTCCCCTCTTCCTCTTACCCATTACCACCCGCCTGTCCATTACCTTTCCCACATATTCCTCATTTCTCCACTCCATATGCCCACGACATCTTAACCAGATGAAATCTTAATAAGATCACATATAAATACTTAATATATTTGGAGGGTAACCTGCCGTAAATTCAATGAATAAAACAGAGATATATAACAATGCGTTGATGGCATATAAAACTTGTTTAATGGTTAAAAATGCACCAAGTTCTAATTGGAAATGAGCTTTATATGCATGTTTGTTTGGATTTTTATGGCGCAAGAGCATCTGGGCTATATTGCGCCAAACATGGTAAAATCGAAGACTACTGTAAAAGCCAGTTCTCTGTAAAAAGTTAAATATATGTGTGTGGTTAGCATGGTCATTGAAAATGTTACAAAGTGATGAAAAGTTCAAAATAAGAGTACAAGCAAGATTAGAGTAAGGGCATTGAGTTAAAATATGTAAAATACTGATGGGTTCATTGCACACTTGGCAAATCGGTGTTGATTTCCTTTCCAACAGATGTTTATGGGTCAGACGGGAATAGCTTTATATTTCATTTAACACTTTTTTTGCTCTGTTTTACATATAAATATATCAAATTTCTAATTTCAAGCTTTTCAATAATTAGCTGTAGAAAACTGTGAATATACTGTATTTAAAAAGAATGCTGATACACTTTGTGTATGCCTACTCTCTGAGTATGTTAAGCATATAAACATGTAACGATATAATAAAATAAAAGCATATAAACATATAATAATAATAATACAATTTTTCCTTAAATATTATTCCAGTAGCTTTAAAGGATCCATTTCCTTAATGGTTTAGACATATCGCAAATTCGATACATTCGGTGGCTACTGGAGCTATAAATCGACGTCATAATGTGGCATAATGTGGCATAATGTGGATCACCAAAATAAATAGATAAACAAGTAAAAATTATGAACTGTAAGTTTATTCATATATTGTACAAACCAAATTAATCCAAACAGCAACATAAATAATTAAATTAAGCTCTTTAATAATTACCATCTGTGCTACATACTCTCATAACAATTTACATAATTGTGGCATTAGTACAAATTACATCTGCAACAAGGCAAATCCAATACTGAGTTTTGCCAAACTACAAATTAATTTCTAATTACTTAATGAAGTCCGGCTCCGGAGCAACGCAATGATATTAACACCGCCTTTGCACCGGGGCGCTTCCGGCTGACGTTCGCGCAGACCTGACGCCTGATACCGTTAGCAGACGGGTTAGTCCATTGCAGTTTAGGGAAGGGCGTCTTGCCGAAACTGGTTTTTCGTGTGGGAAAAACCAGTTCCTCCAAGACGGCCTTCCCTAAACTGCAATGGACTAACCCGTCTGCTAACGATATCACGCGCCAACTGAGCGCTAATGCACAGTAGCTATTCCGAGTTCGACCTCCAACAGCGCCAAAAAAATACTCTCGCCGGATGTCTGCTCGTTGCAGTTCGGGGATTGGTTCCCTAGGCATTAAAAAAGTTTAGTTTCCTCGTAAAAATGTACGTCTACTGTCCTACGATGACGTAATGGTGATGCATACGTCAGCCATGAACCAGATGCAATTAACCCGGAATTGACTCCCAATAATATCGCAGAACGTGTGCCACTTTTTTTCCCACAGTTTTCCCGGGTTTAGTTCCCTCGGTGGCAGAGGTTCGGATGGCCCAGCATGGCCTGGGTTGTCCTTGCGCTTCAAAAAACATAAACAAATTAAGTCACGAAAATTTTCAAAAGTAATGTATGATCGTTGTAAATATAAAACCGCGTAAGTTGAAATGAGGACTTTTTCGCTTATACAATAAAACCTCCCTAAGTCGACCACGTTCGGGTCAGTGAAAATGCGGTCGCTCAGAGAGGTGATCTATAAACGGAAGTAAATTTAGCATTGAGTCTATGGATAGGAAGGAGATCCGTTTCCAGAAAAAGTAGTCGTTAAGGGAGGTCGTCGCTGGATAGAGATGTTCATTAAATGAGGTTTTACTCTATATGGAAATGCGAAAAGGACAGAAATGCAGAAAAAGGAACATCCAATCAGAGGCATAGCACTTCAAAAAGTGTTGAGTAGGGCTGGTGCAACTTCAAAAAAGATCCAGTGATTTGACGTTATGAAAAAACCATGTTATTCAATGGGAAGGGTCTGGCGCCATTTAAGCCCTCTTTTCTGCGCCACTGCCTCCTACTAGGAAAATCACATGATTGCAATTCGATTCTTTAAACGTTTTATAATTTTTTTCAGTTACGTTGTTTCTGTAGTTTCCTATACCTTTTTTTCTTCCCCTTCTTCTGTCCTTCATAAAAAGCAGGCAAGTGAAAGAAAATCGTCAAAGGTCGATATTTAAATTTAGCGGGTTTCAATTAACACTAATTCGCAACTCTCTAATTCGCAACTCGATAATCCTCCACTCTCTAATTCGTCACTCTCTAATTCTCAAGTAACTCGGTAGATTTGTAACGTTAACAATAACCATCATTATTGCATTTACGGAAGACCTTTACCTTGTCCTTTTCATTGCGTATAGACAGGCAGACAGGAAAGCCAAAAGCAATAGCGGGTTCAATATCTATTGAAACCCGCAAAAGAAATCCTTTCCACTTGAGTGATTTAACATTTTCAACTACAATATCTTATGTTTCGTGGTTGTGTTTTAGGACTCAAAGGTAACCATGGTCATGTTGCTCTGTGGCAATAATAAATATTATTGTTTCCTTTTGACCTAGGCGCTCGAATAATTCCTCCAACGCATAGTATATTGACCTAAAGTTCTAGCAATAGTCTGAAAACCATTGAATGTTAATCACCATGGTAGGAAATTATGTATTTGGGAAATTAATGCATAAATATAATAAAGTGCAGTGTTACGTCACATAAAGGATACCTCCGAATAAAGACTATCTCTATTTAAAAGACGACTTCTCTAGTCCCCAGTATATACAGTGTGTACCATTTAACTTGATAACGTAAAATATCTTAAGAAATAAGGTTATACAATAATTTCTGCCACCCACGTATTAATTACAGCTCAAACTAGAGCTTTATTCGTTTTGGAGAAAAAGAGACGCTTTCCCCATCCTGGATTCGAACCAGGGTCCCTCCGTTTAGCCCGGAGTGTCTTGGACCGCTAGACGAATGAGGACAGGAAACAACGCTCTCTTTCTCCGTATGTAAAGATGTTAAGGTATTATTACCCTCCGCAGGGATAACACAATTGCCAAATATGGTCAACACAAGAAAGCCTCCGGGGCGAGATTTTTGTGAGTTTTCGTGTTTAAAAAATAAGGGTTTTACGAAAAAATGTTTTAAACAAAAGTTTCTTGTCTTGAAGCGGGGGAAATGTTTTTCATTATCTATCTTTTACTTGGGGGTTTTTCTCAAGTTCATTTGAAGGTCAAACTCGTTTTTTCAAAAGGGAAACCTATGTTGTTGTTTTTTATTTTTATTCCTGGTAAAAAAGTAAACAACTTTTGTAGAGAGCATTTTTTCGATTTAGCGTTTAGTTTCCAAGATATTTATAAAATAAATAAGTTTGAATAAAGAAATTCATATCATGTCGTAGAAAACTAATTTAAAGTATGCAGTACTTGGAGAGACATTGTACACACAAATAAAACTAAATATGATCGGTTAATAAATCATACAATCGATTTTTACTCTCTAGAAAAATGAGATATTACGCGTGGTGTTAATTCGTATTAAAACAAAATGGCCGCTTGCTACCAGCATTCAGTTTTTCCTCTAATTTCGTTTTACAACCGTCCATTTAATGTAAGTCATTTAAAAGTTAGCGCTAAGTGTTAAAATAAATAGGCTATTGAGTTTTAGTTTATTTTGTGTTAAAAATGAAGTATGAGTCTGTAGAATAAGAAAGACTGTAAAGAAATTCCTATTTATGGGGAATCATGGGAAAATACGCAACACGCATGATATGGCATGAATGTTTTTATTCAAGCTTATTTTTTAAATACCTCGGAAATTAAGCGCTAAACCAAAAAAAGCTTTATTTAAAAGTTTATTTTTTTACGAGGAATAAGGATAAAAAATAAAAAAAAACTAGGTTTCCTTTGGAAAAACGAGTTTGACCTTCAAATATCCTTGAAAACACGCCCACAAGTAAAAGACAGATAATGCAAAACACACCCCTCTCCAAGACAAGCAACTTTTGTTTCAAACATTTCTTTGTAAAACGCTCATTTTCTGAGATATTATACATTATCGAGTTAAATGGTCCACCCTGTATATGCATCAATAAATGTACCTCCGAAGAAAGGACACCTCTATTTAAATGACAAAATGTGCGGTCCTGTTTGTGTCTCTTATTAGGTAACACTGTATATGATTTTTAAAACCTTTGTGTGCGTGTTTTTAACCATTACCATTTGGAAATCTAACAGTTTTCGAACTGCCAGATAATTGCCAACCATTTTGACCTAGGGGCAACATGATAGGCGACTGATACCACCCACCACTCTACATTCACAAGCAACCAAGCTTCACTTGTTATCGAACTCTGTGGATCCGAAGGCGGCCGTCATAACCACTGGACCACCGGGACATTAAAAGTACTGACACTGTAAGTATTGAGTGGATATTTTTACGTAAAGTTTAAATTCATTCTTTTAGTTTATAAAGTAATGATTTACAGATACAATGAAATCCCTCATTAGCTAGCACTCACCGAGCAAAAATACGTATCCGTAAACGAGAAGTGTTATGGTGAAAGAAATTCTGACCGCGGACTGAATCTGAGAGGTGTCCGTTAACAGAAGTTTTACTTTATAGCGATTTGGACGTTAATAGTTTTCTTTATCAAGTAGTTACGAGTACGTCATCATAAGCAAATCGAAGAAAATCCTTTTCAAACTCAAATCACCATAAAAGCATGCATGGGATATGGTCACAACCTCGTTATTCCTCTTATTAGTACAGAAACCCTCAGGAAAAAAAAAGATCGCGATCTTGATTTTCCTCGAAGGAAAAGATCTTCCAGTCGATGTAAGAAGACTCACATTACTGGATGCACTTTGACTTGGAAAGACCCAATTTGTCCTAGCCCATTACGAGACCACCTCTGCCCATCCAGTTCTTTCGTTACCAAGGTACCAACGTATCTTTCTGTACTATTCAGGTCAACACGTTGATGCTAAATGGGTTACCCATTACTGATGGGCAGTTCTGAAGAAAGTAGACACAAACAAAGAACTTAGGAGCCCTTAGCCCCATAGTTGCCAGTAATGGCTGACTAATATCAGCGCTAGCCGAGAAGAAGCTTTGGTGGCAAAACAAGTTCCCTAATTTATATAGCTACTTTAGCCATGAAAAAGAGCCAAATTACTCTGTTACTGTTGAACGATTGCCCACTCCTAGTAGACTGCCATTACTTTTATTAAGAAGCATGTTTTGGATTGCTTGAAGAGCAGCTTGCCTACTTTAGATAGCCAGATATACTTTGAGTTGTATGATCGATCCACGGGCGCCATTAGCGGGGGGGGACAGAGGGGACCCGACCCCCCAATGTTAGTATTAGGGTTCCAGGTCCCCCCCCCAATTTCAAACAAAAATTTTATAACGGGTAACGCCGTTCAAGATTTAATTTTTTTTTTTTAATCTAAGGAATGCGGTTATATTATTTGGCGTAGTGTATTTAGTGCGAAATAAAAAAAATGCACTTTGTCATTTATTTGATGTAATTATAGCATTTGTTGTATTGTATTATATAGCTCTCTTTTCTGCATGGCAGCGTTTTCATTGACGTGTTATTATTTCAACTTTCAAACGGAACATTTTTAATAACGTTGCATCTATAGTTCGTTCGCCAAAAGTTGACCGATGGTACCTTTAGAAATAACGAGAGCTGACGTCACAAACGGGTTGGTTCATTACAACAGAGGGGAAGGCGTCATTTCATAACTGGTTGTTCGCGTACGTTTGTCTGCGCCAAAAACCAGTTCTGAAATGACGTCCTCCCCTCTGCTGTAATAAACTAGCCCGTTTGTGACGTCAGCTCCCGTTAATTCTAACGCTTCCATTAAACTGTACAACCACAGTTTCTTAAATTTAATTTCGCAAGCTCCAGGACTTCTTTGGTCCAGTAAGCTCATTATCAGCGTCATAAATTATAGATACTGTGTAAAGCATCAACATCAGCGTAATAAATACAAAATTTAGTAAGGAGCATTGCATGTGAAAATGAAACTGGAAATGTAACTAGAATATTAATTTTATGGTAAAGTGAACGTTATCAAGCAGAAGCACATTTAAATTAAACACTGCTTTGTTGATGTCTGTTATCCCTGTAAAGGCCTTAACCAGAAATATTTTCGGGGAGGCAAAAATTTTTTACAATCCCGCTAATGAATAAGCATTGGTAGTAAAAACATTTCAGAAGGGGGGGCACTGGCCCTTCTCACCACCCGCTGGCTACGGCCCTCATTAACAACAAGCTGCCTTTCACTGGTATACACACAATATTTTAATGCCGTCGGAGCCCATGGATCGATAAGCATGAATAATGAATAATTTTTCCCATCTGACACACACAGGGGAGTGTTGATGGAGTTGAAACCCCCACTGCGATACAATTTAGTATATATATACATATAATTATATGGAGTTGTAGTTCTGTAATCCCCTCCCCTTATATGCCTTTAACCCCTTTGTGAACTTTCTGCTTGCGCTAAGACTCATGAAAAAAAGAAATACCTATATATGACATTTACGTTATTTTCTCTTTTATTCGGTGAAGATTATTCAATTTGATGAAATTTCAATATAATATGCTTCAACAGTCTGTAAGAGGCCACTTCAGCAAACAGGAAAATGTTATCTACCTCTTAAACGGGGCACCTGAGGTGACACTAACAACCTAAAAACCTCTGAAACGCAGATTTCAAAAGTCCATGCTTCTTGAAATTCAAGCAAAATGCCATTAGTGCGTCAGGACTTAACGTGAGTAAGACCAAAATTTTTATTAGTTTCCTTCATTTCGAACTGCAATAGCCACTATGGTGGTAACCAGCCTAGTTGCAACGAATTCAACTTCCGGATGCAGAAAAGTAAAATGTCATGTTAAATCGAATTAAATTTCTCCTCATTTAATTTGTTTTGTTACAGCCAGGTGACACCACCCATCCGTTCATTAACGATTACAAAAAAAGTAGAGTTTTGGCAGATAACTAAAATGTATCTTCCGTCGGCCACTCAGGAGAGGGTAGCTAGCAATACACGCGGTGCCGGACAAAGATTTTTATTTGCACTAGGCTGGAAGGATAAAATAGGTCCCTAAGAAATATGGCCCTCACATTGGCGCCCATACGATTACTTCTAGGGGAGGGGGAGCTGAGAAAAATTACCTCAGTAGAATGCAGCAGCAACCGTATTTGCTTGTTTGTTTGTTTGTTTGGCTTTTTTATGGCGCAAGAGCATCTGGGCTATACTGCGCCAATCAACCGTATTTGTAGTTATGTCCATTAGTGGAAAAACTTCCGGCCACTTAGAGAACTGGTCAACACAGGTCAGACAATAACGAAATCCCTCTGATGGAAGAAGTGGACCCACCAGATCGATATGCATATGTCCGAACCTGGCGTTGGGCGAAACAGAACTACTACTTTGGCTCTTTTTGTATGGCGAGAAACGTCAACGTGTTGGCATTTGAGACATGTACAAGCCCATGATGCTGCATCCGAGCATGGTAGTTAGAATGTAAACATGTTAGCGAGAACACTGGTGCTGTAGTTTATTCATCATGTAAATATATTTTAATTGTTAATGTTATAAATAAATGTGTTAAGGATTAATTAGTGTCATTCGGTGTGATCAATGGATCAATGTATATATCTGTAAATATCACTTAGTAACACGCACGCGCCTCAGTCAAACCTCTTTATCAAAGCTGTCAAGGATTTTAGTGAATGTACAAGATGTACAAGTAATAAATCACGATTTTATTCGTCAAAAAATTAATTTTTTATTGTTGGAACATATTTTTTTCTCCTACCTCGAAAACTCAATATGATAAAATGGTAACTGTGATATAATTCGTAGTCAAGGGACTGGCGTAAATACCTTCCCCATCCGCCATCGTTTAAAGCAGCGGGGTTCAATGGCACTCAGGAATGCACTGATACATTTATTGTTACACAGAATCTGTTGTTGACCTCACCGCCAACTGTCGCACGTTTGCGTTCCCTGAGCCTCCCGACTCTCTCAGCCACTGACGATGGATAGCTTCCGAAACTCTTTTTCCAATTCAATGCCTTTTCTATATTTCATGCTGGCATTTGTGCGACTTTTGACCGACATTGTGAAATTTTTTTAAATTTATTTTCCTTGTCTTACATTGTTTAGTCACTAAAATTGATTTAGTGTTTTGGAGCGCACATGGAAAGCATATATCTAATTAAGGTCTATCGTTTGAGACTAAAACCAGAGCCGTAGCTACTTGGAGTCATGAGCTATACTGATTGGAAATTTCTGCTGAAGCCCAAAATGTATTTTTTTTCCTTCGACTCCCGCCCCTCGCGTACTACGCATGCGCGGTGGTAACTTCATATTTTGACGAGAACGCAATTATGTACCAGTTATAATGATATCAAATCATTCGTCAGACCTCTAGTTCCGAAATTATTCATTGGTTTTTAATATTGGTGCAAATATTACATCAAAATTTCAGAGATATCATCCAGTATTGAAATCATTTTACAGACATACTCAAGTCAAAAAAAAGGAGTTGTTTTATAACGACTTATCGATTACCGAACTTATATATATTATATATAAGTTCCGGTAATTTATAATAATAATAATAATATAAGTTCCGGTTATATATATTAATAATACTATTAGACTAATGAATATATGTATTAGACTGATAAAAGTACTGTTGTAATCAAATAAGTATGTACAATAATGTTCGCAATGGAGCTTCAATTTTATATATTTAAAATTTGCATTTTACTTGAATTTATGATATAAATTTATATAATGTGCATGTGCTTCTTTTTCTCTTCTGCTTTTCCCTGTTAACCCCAATTTCATGGGTCTGTTTCAATTTTACAAACTTTTAATATAGTCTGCATGGTGGCGTTAATTTAGAATTTCATTATATTTAGTAGTATAATAAACTACAAGTCTCTCTCTCTCTCCTTATTTTCTAACTTTTCCTTAGCTGAGCAGATGTCAAATTTCTAAAAAATTAAAACAAAAATTAATTAATATTATTATTAGTATTATTACAAATGCCAGGCGTCTAAGAATTTAGACATTAACTTTAAAAAATTAATTATATTAACCAGAATAGATCAAGACCAGATTATCCACAGGCCATGTGGGACCCGGGGCCACTACAGCAACCAGGACCCTAAAAATACTTGTTTGTTTAGAACATTTTATTTTCGAAAAACATTTTTACTTCCGAAGTTTAAAATCATTAAAGACAAATCATAGGCTACTCGTATTATAAAAATTTATACAAAGCAAGAGAGAGAGCAGTAATGCGTGAAGCCAAAACTTTTATCTCCAGACTTTTGTGCAAAGTTTGTACTTTGGTTGTTATCCATTGAAACGGATCTTATTGTAAAAAGTTGAAGCCAATTCGGTGGACATTATTAAAAAATTTGCTGCAACCAAAGCTCTAAAAGTACGAGTAGACTGTTTATTTACTTACTGTATAAAATACCGGAATTAATAACATTTTAAAATATTCAGTGCATTGTTGAGTCTTGTGGAGTGAGCTTTGTTCATGCAATACGAGGTGGGGGAATCCATATTTTCCCATGCGCCCACTATGTACTTAATCCGGCAGTGGCATAGATACATACGAGGATCTTTTGGGTATATTAAGATAAGACATGCCCTTTCGTAAATAATAAAGTGTAGCAGATGGATCAAACTACCCAAACCCTTCTGCAAAGAACCTGTAACATCCCAGCAAAAGCCATTTCCTTTCTTTATCTTGGAAGAACCCCAGTGGCTCTTTTATGTTCGGCAGATATCTTTCTGCAGCTCTAGTTGTTACTGCAGCTGATACAACAAACGTTAGCATATAGCATAATGTTCGTTCCCACCAATCCAGTGGCCAGATCAATCCTAATGGGCCATCGACTGGAATTAACTTCCATGATATCGGATGCGAGATCACGGTAGGAGTCAACCGTCCATGCAGGAATGCGAAATTGGTAGACACTGCAAAAGCTGAACCGCCTGTCGTTAACGAAACGTTGATGCAGAACTCCAAAAGAAATACTTAATCTAAATCCTAAATGATAAGTTGTGTATATGTAGAGTCCTCCATTTTTATTTTTAAAGATCGCTTGCTATAAAAACTCTTCACATTTGAACAGAATTATATAAGGAACTTTTCTTTATGGTACCTTCAAATTTTATGTATGATTTTTTATGATATATGTATACAACATAAAGATTTTTTTAAATACTTGATAGCTATTTTTGTTTTTATAATTAAAAGAATTTTTTCATGCTCCGTTAATTACAGGAAATAAAAATAGTGAAAGGTAAAATGTGAATAAGGTTATCTTATCCACAAATGTCGTGGTTTTTTCTAGTGAAAAATTGTATGAAACAAACCATAAGCTTGCAACAGTAAAAATGTGGTATAATAAATAATGCTTATTAATTTTTGGCACACATTTAAGCTCAAACTAAATATGCTTTTTTAAAGAAGAAACACGGTCATCGTTCCGGCTCAGGGTCAAACCGTGGACCCCCCCCTCCGTATGAAGCAGAGTGCCGTAACCGTCTAGACTACTAGGACACGAGAACCATGCTGTTTTTCTTTGTATTTAAACTTTATAGAATATTATTTCTATTAATAGCCTTGTCCTCATATCACTTATGCCACTCTGGTTCTTACAGAGGGGTCCCAGGTTCGATTCACAACCGGGACAATGCCTCTTTTTTTTTCTTTATGAAATAACTCTAGTTTCAGCTTAAGCATTGGTGCCAAAGCATTATTGACCATTAATCCCCCTCACCACAAAAATCATTCCAAAATTGCCTAGTGTAGCTTTATGTGTGGGCCAGTTTTTGCAATTGTGTTATACATTCGAACGTCACAAATACACTGTAAATAATAATTATATTTAATGTGGTTTTCAATATCCTAACATTTGCTTTAAAAGTCATTCATAGAACGTTTATCACTTCCTCTATGCTTTGGTTCTATTTCCAAATCAGGCTATCTTTTTTTTCGAAAATTCGGTCAAACTATTGATCAAATCTCGAAGAATTTCAGAAATTATGTGATCTAGCGTTTAACAATAATAAAAAAAAGTATTTCTCTTCGTAAGGCTAACATTTTAAATGACCATGCTGACCATACGCACGTTTTTAAATTTTTAAAAAGTACTGGTTTTTACTACAGTCTTTGATTTTACCATGTTTGGCGCAGTATAGCCCAGATGCTCTTGCGCCATAAAAAAGCCAAACAAACAAACAAACATCTTCGTAAGGTGTGGTAATATCATCTTGGTAAGTAGTTCCTGGTAGACATAACATAATGAGAGTTTTAATTGGCTGCAAAATGTTATAAACATATCGCTATGCCATCAATTTAGCCTTTGTCAAAACCAGACCAGGAGTGGATAGCTGTAATAGTGAATAATTCCCAACAGCTAACGATAGGTGTAACAGTCGTAAGCTGTTTAAACTCTGCGATCATTTTGAAGCGATGACCACATTTCCTTCCTTGATACTGCTATATGCAGATGATCTGCGCCAAATAAAATATAAGATTCATTATTGGATAGAACATGACGCCACTCCATGTGATGTAAGCTGTTTAAACTCTGCGATCATTTTGAAACGTGACTACATTTCCTTCCTTGATACTGCTATATGCAGATGATCTGCGCCAAATAAAATATAAGATTCAAATTGGATAGAACATGACGCCACTCCATGTGATGCAATTGTGCAAACTCTGCGATCATTTTGAACGATGACCACATTTCCTTCCTTGATACTGCTATATGCAGATGATCTGCGCCAAATAAAATATAAGATTCATTATGGATAGAATGATGCCACTCGATGTGATGCAAGCTGTTTAAACTCTGCGATCATTTTGAAGCGATGACCACATTTCCTTCCTTGATACTGCTATATGCAGATGATCTGCGCCAAATAAAATATAAGATTCATTATTGGATAGAACATGACGCCACTCCATGTGATGTAAGCTGTTTAAACTCTGCGATCATTTTGAAGCGATGACCACATTTCCTTCCTTGATACTGCTATATGCAGATGATCTGCGCCAAATAAAATATAAGATTCATTATTGGATAGAACATGACGCCCCTCCATGTGATGTAAGCTGTGTTAAATGAAGAGGGAGGATATCGGTGGTACAGCTGTCTTAAGGGACGTTTAAGTTGGAGTACTACTTTTGCCAGTCGTCTCTGAATGGTATTCTTTGGTAACATAGGACGTATGAAGAAAATAGTATGTGATATAAAGGATAATGACGCTACTTGTGTCGTCAGAAATGCTTTCAAAATCATTTGATCCCCTCAAGCGTTTGTTTTTCTGAAGCGGCTAGATCCTCCGTGGCAGTTTATGTATATGTCCTCTCGTAGACGTACTAGTACCAACATCACTTCCCTACAGCAGCCTTCCGTACAAAATGGCGACTGATTACACTAGACAACAAAATTTGAAGAAGTTCATGCTTCAAAAATAAAAGTAGCCAATCCTTAACGAATCCGATATGCGGAACATCAATATGACCATAAAAAAGTTGAATTGGCTACGCTTTGTTTTTTAATATGCAAGTACACTGGTTAAAAATTGCTATTTCAATGCTATTTGAATGGGAGAGGTGTATATTTTGCATATAGATGTATTATTCTAAATTAGTTTGCAGGATATTTTCACTTTAGTGTTTATGTACGTCTGAAAAGAAGTAGCGCCAAAAGGAAGCAGAAAAAAAAGAGAGGACAACGAGATGGAACGTGAAAATAAGAATCAAGAATGAATGTTAAAAAGAAAACGATTTTATCGGATGAAAGAAAAGGGAAAATAAAGTTTTATTTGTGTGATGTTTTAAAAGCAACCGCTCTGGTGATTTCCATCCTAAGTAGATCACAAAGGATAACAAAATCGGAAGTGGGATTGATTCACTCGTCGTCCAAAGACGTAAAGAAGATTAGGCACAGGGCGGGAGCGGGAATGGCTCACGTAGATGCTATAAGTAGAGCGCCTGTGTCAAACTGTGAGGATACAGTAGATTTAATTATTATAATTGCAGAAATTATTGTATAATAACTATGTGTTTTGAATGTTTCGTGAACAAAGTTCCAAGTGGTAAACGACAAATATTCCTACACCCAATAAAGCCGGGAAAAGGCCTTTTGCAATAATACACTTAGACCACCACGGCCCATTCGTTAGGAGCGCCAAAGGCAATCGAGAACTACTCGTCATTGTCGACAATTTCACCAGATTCGTGAGACTCTATCCAACAAAATCTACATCTACTAAAAATGTTCTGAAGGCACTAAAGAGCTTCGTAGAAGATTTTGGATTACCTGAAAGAATAATTAGTGATGGAGGGACGTTCTTCACGTCTTATGCATTCAATAAATATTATAAAATAATGGCATTTCTTACCCTCTGACTTCGATGCAATGTCCTCAAGGGAATGGTATGGTTGAAAGAATAAATCCTTCAATATTACCAGTAATTTCCACGTGTTTGAACGATTCCCCATCATAAAGACTGGGACAAAAGATTGAAGCAATGTGAAAGAAATCTGAACAATGTCGTAAACAAAACCACAAGTCGGACACCCTTTGAAATACTGCATGGATATTCCCCGCGATTCAACGATGGTATCCTTAGAATGTTAGCAGATCCAGATGCAAAAGAATGGAACAACCCCGAAATACTACAGAGTAATGCGATTCAGGAGATTGAACAAAATCAGGAGAAATGAAGATTGCTAATGATAAGAAAAGGAGTCTTGCAATACACTTCGAACCCGGCGAGGTACTAGTCGTTAGAAGATCACCTTTACATATCGGAAACCCAACAAAAACGAAAGCGAAATATCGTGATCTATTAATAATTACAGAGGTGCTGCCTAACGATACATACATAATTACGCAACTAATACAGAAGGAGAAGGGAAGACTTTATTCGACCGCAGCCCATGTCAGCCAGTTAAAGTCAGCGATATCAAACTGAGTCTGGAGAAGAAAACGAGGGTGATGATGACGCACCAACGTCTGACTAGTTTTAAAACTTACAATTACAACGTAAGTTTGATCATATTGTTTATGATTATTTTTAAAAAAGTTTAGTTACAGTTGTTACAACCATGAATGAGGGAGTAAGGACTATTTAGTTATAGAACTGAGGATGACTTTACCGTCAGGATGGGCGAATGTTAGCGCCGAAAAGAAGAAGAAAATGAGACGACAACAAAATGGAACGTGAAAGTAAGAATCAAGAATGAATGTTAAAAAGAAAACGAGTTATCGGATGAAAGAAAAAGGAAAATAAAGGTTTTTTTTTGTGTGTGTGATATTTTAAAAGAAACCGCTCTGGTTATTTACCTCCTCAGTTGATCACAACTGATAACAATATATATATATATATATACTACACACGTTACATTACACTTCTTTTAAGATACAATCAGAAATAGTAAGTGTAATTATAGTGTAAATAAAAATACTTAAATATTTATATTAATATTATATAAAATTTAAAATAATTTTTTACAACTGAAATAAATTCAGTTTTTAGATACGTGCATGAGTTTTTTCATGCATAGAAGAAATCAGTTACCAGTTTGTGACGTTTTAATTCTTCTTGCCTTTCGGTTGTATGCCACCGCAAGGGCATCTCTGAAGAGTATCCAATCGTAGTCTGTAAGCATCATAATGGACCACATTCCCAGGTTTCGTTGCTCCATTACGGCCATGTCTTGATGGAAACGTTCACCATGCTGATCACTAAAATTGCCGCAGTTATCCGGGGAGAATTTCAGGTGAGAATCCAGGAAGTGCAGTTTTGAAGAAGTATTACTGCCAAATTTCTGATACAAAGCTAGCATGTTGGTAATGAGATCTTCATAATTTTCAGCCCTGTAATTCCCCAGGAAGCTTGTTTATACTTGACAAAAGGTATCCCGCACTTCTTTTTCATCACAATCAACCAGGTCCTCAAACTGCAAATCTTGAAATAGCTGTCTGGTCTGCGGACCCACAAAAATTCCCTATTTTATTTTTGTTTTGCTCAATCGAGGAAAGTTTTCAAGCAAGTACTTAAATGCTAGTTTAGTTTTGTCCATGGCTTTAACCAATTGCTTCACAAGACCCAGTTTTATGTGCAGAGGAGGTAGTATGATTTTTTATGTAGTGTGTTCTGAACATTCATTTGTCCAGGTGTCAAAGACATCCTAGGAGGCCAGTTTCTCTCGATGTAATTCGAACATATAGCTTGGTTATCTCATTGGCGAAGAAAATAGCAGTGCTTTGTATATCCTTGCTGAAGGCCCATCAACGAAGACACTACCTTCAGGTCAGCACAGATTAGCCAACCATACTTTTTGTAATTAACTGTGTCCAACAGCTGTTTCAGACTATTGTAGGTTTCTTTCGTTTGCAGCGCATGTGCAATTGAAATGGACGGTAGCTGATTCCCATTATACAGTAAAACCATCTTAAGACTGAACTTGGAGGCGTCTATAAATCGACGCCATTCCTGCGTAGCGTGTATTATTCCTAGTTCTTGCATAAGGTTGTCAATATTGTAACAGAATACAAAGCCCGCACTTTTTTTATAAGAATTGCTCGAATTGTCGTTGGGGAAAACAAAACGAAGTCAATCGAACATTTTGTTCTAGAAGATTTTATTGACGAAGCTTTGATGCTAATATCTCATCTCTGCTTTGACTTCAGTTGAATTCAAATCATGAACAAGATTGTTCAGTTCCTCTAATGTAATTTTAGGTGGTATAGAATCAGAAGAAGCATATTCGTCATCACATTCATTAATTCATGATGTTGACGGTTTCAGATTACACACGACTTTCTAGACCTCATCCAAATCTATAACGAAATCTGTTGGAGGCTTGGAAATGGGTAGGTCTTCAGAGTGAGGTACAGGTTGTACGGCATAAGGTATATTTGGGTATTGCGTAGTCCATTTCCTTTTCTTTGTAACATCTTTGGTCACCAATAGCACCATACAGAAATAATAGAGATTTATGTTATTTGTGGGCTCCCTCCAAATCATAGGAACATCAAAATCCTTCGTGGTGTTTCTTTTTCCATTTAGCCACTGTGAAAGATTCATTGCATATTTGCGATAACATATGTGTGGATCCCAGTTCTTACTCTGATCGTCTATGATGCAGTCAAAATACAAATGATAAGCTTTTTTAACAACCGTAGTGATGGACTTTTTCTGTACAGCAAATGTCACTTCACCGAAAATATATCAAAAGCTATCCGTCCATGCATGCGGCATAACTGCTTAATATCACAATAAAAGGATCACTTCAAGAGCTACTATCATGAAAGTACGCTCTCCAATGAAGAGCGTACTTTCATGATAGTAGCTCATGAAAGTACGCTCTCCAATGAAGGTAAAAGGAACGAATTGACTTATCTCTTTATCGTTGGGATGTTAAAAATGTAAGGATTTCATCGTATTGCATAGTACATCAGATGTTGCGGAGACTCTAGACTTCTCACCTAATGGTGCAGTATTTATTGGTCTGACATTGCCTAACGAGTATGGAAAACGCTGTACGAAACGGAAGTTCTTACATTTTTATTTGAGCGTATTTTAATATAAACTTACTAACATTTATTATATTTTTCATGAATTCATTAATAGTAAAAAAATATTATTACTCATTATACCTATTATATAACTAAAAAAATCACAAATTTCTAACGTTTTCCATTAGCTGTATATCCAAAACAAGAGCCAATGAAGTTTTTATGGCGATATTCGTGTTCAGTAGGTTAATTTGATACAGAATTGTATACTTCCCATTCAGAAGCAATTCCATTGTTGTCCAGTGTTATTCTGCATGACCACTCCGCTTCTCTTTTAAGCTTATTTTGTGTGTGTGTATGTGTGTGTGTTTTCAGCCTCTCTATTGAACACCATTATTCGCACGTACTGCTAAATTTTGCGTTGTAAAGACATCTTCACAGATTGCTTAATGCCAGGTAACAACAAAACTATTCAAAATTGTGACGTTGTGCAAGTTGCTCCTTCTACTTTCCGCAGAAAATACTTTTATTACGCGCTCCCCAAACGTCCAATGCGTTCATTGACAATAAGACAATGTAATCATCCACACATCTAACTAACAGTATCTTGCACATTGAGTTTCTGGACCCTGGC
>QLNU02003225.1:39962447-39986773 GCA_006491805.2 Dysdera silvatica | reverse complement strand
TTTTTGCCGTCACACAATTTTATATTAGATAATCTGAAATCTAGTATTGGTAAAAAAAAGCAGTAACTAACAAGCTAATATAATATTTAGTAGTAAAATGAAAATTTTTGAAAGGTTTAAATGCGAATTTTTTCACTAAATCGTCACAAGCCTCGGGCTGGGGGTGTGTGTGTGGGCGGGGGGGGGGTTCAGAGAGTAACAACTCCATATATTCATATGTATACATGCAAAATTGCATCACAATGGGGGTTATGACCCCATTAACCCCTTTGAATGCGCTAGTGATTAGTATCAACAAAGGGAAAAATGCAGAAATGGAAAACGTTAAGAAGGGCATTGACGTAAACTATTACAAAAGTTTGAACTTATAAAACCAAAACTATTACTCGCTGCATGTTATGTTCTAGTAAAGCAAATAATCGCCCACAGCTGTCCAATGTTGAAAATACAGGTTTCTGTTTGATCAGGAAGCTTAAGTAACAGGGAGCTTGGTTTGGTTTCGGGAGGGTGACCATACGTAACGGGCTCCGTAATGTAGTGATATCAGTTGCTTAATATGGTGGCTCCATTTGCAGATTAATCACTGTTAACTACTCGCTATTATATGAAAGCTTGACTGTCGGACATCGGCGCCGACGCGACGGCATGGAAATATTGGGGCAATATACTTTAAAAAGGCATTTTGTTTGAAATCGAAGGGGAATATGGAAGTTTAATGCTAATATTTTCAGCAATATACCTTTAAAAGGCATTTTGTTTGAAATTGAAGGGGGATATGGAAGTTTAATGCCAACATTGTGGGAGGGGGGAGAGGCCCTCTGTCCACCCCGCTAACGGCGCCCGTGCTGTCGGACAACGACTGGTCGAAAGTCTGAATGGAGGGCGTTGGAAAAACAAAGTATTCATATGAAATTTATTTAATCCCAAAATTCTTATCAGCCACATATTAAAATTATTTGCTGAGCATTACAATTTAAAAAAAATACATTTTCAAACGAAAATAAATCTAAATTGCGGAAAGAAGTAAAAACAATTTTCTGTATCGTTATTTAAGAGATAGCAGTGAGAATAAATTTTATCGGGATCTCAATAAAATGAGAAAAATAGTGTAGAAATAAAACAAAAAATCAAACAAACTTATTAATATATTCAGAAGTAGTCAGAGTACTTGAGTGTCAAGCGATTATTTCGGAAAAGAGATTTGTAACTCGCACGTTTATTGGTCCGGAAAGACACGGATATGATGTTTTCCGGAAAAGGGTAATCAAAACTGGAAAAGAAGATTAAGAGTTTGAATATTAACATATCTATGCTTTCTCCCTTCCCTTTTTTTTAATCAAATGAGGCCATGAATCAACACAAAATTAAATTTCGCTTCTTCTTAAATTTAAAAATATGAAGCAAAAGCATCAATGCAACAAATTTGTAAAGAACGATCTATGCAGTATATTATTCATTTGGTGGAGAGCCATGTAGCAAGCTATAGCTTTCTGCTCTCCCCCATTTTTAACATCACCAGTTAACACCTCGAAGTTAAAAATATCAATATAACATCAAAAATATCATATGGAAGAATGTGTCACCACAATTGTAATTAAATTGAATAAAAAATTATTCTATTCTATGCATCAAGAAAACGTAAATTAAATTTCACTTTATAAGTAATTTTCAGATTATGATAGCAATGAGGATTTTGATCCTAAAAGCAGTGACAAAAATTTAGAGATAGCAGCAAAAGTAAAGAAATCATTATTAAAAATTAATTAAGAAAGTTTTTAAAACAGTTATTATGTCGGTTAACAAATTGAATGACGTTCTTTTTTGGAATATTCGGTAGGGGAAGATGGATAGCATTTACTAATTTAAAAATAATAATTTAACATGGAAATTGTTAGAGATAAGCAAAAGGAGAATCTTTCAAATAAGCTCGAAATTTCAAAATGAAAAAGAGATGTTTTCTATGCTTTAGGACATAAACTATCTTCTAGAATAAATTAGGAGCTTTCAGAATATGAAAAAAAGTCATTTCGTTATAATTTAAAATGCAATGATAGATAAAATTGCAATTAGAAGGTCAAATTAAAGTTCAAAAGCCAAACTTCTAAGAATTCTACAAAATATTTATTCTGACGTCAGAAATAACAACAAAAAAATCCAAGAAATATTTATAAAGCGTCAAATTTTAAATTGCTTTTACTACTAGGCTGGAGTTCAGAGAAATAGCCATTAAGAAGTATAAAAAGTTGAAACCAAGCATTTGAAATGTATCACAGCCTCATCTTTATTGCAAAATGGTTGAAATTATGGAATGGTGGAATTTGGAATTCTTTGATAATGTTTTAATCTTAGAGGTTGTAAATATTCCATTTTAACGACACTATACAAAATATTCACTAATTCAAACAAAACACTAACATATTTATTGCGCACAAAATCTTACTTAACACTGAAAGACTCAATGACGTTCCTAAACAACAAACTTTTAAAAACAAAATTAAAATAAAAAAGGAATTTCCAGCCAGGGGAGTGTATTTGCTATCCGATGTAGTGACGCGGTGACGTCACTCGTCTTTTATCCAAGAGGCTACGAGTTCGAGCCTCCTTCACGCAGAAGCCATTGTAACCATTTTATGATATTCACCGCTTTGACAAGCTGGTAATTGTATAAAATAGAACATATTATTATTTTGATTTAATGCATATTTTCACATGTTCGTAAGACAGGTGTGTCATGTTCAAACCCATTTTTAAAATCACGCAGCATGCGTTTTTAAGCATTCTTTAACCTCTAGTTTTTTTTTTATTTACAATGTTAATGCAAATAAGAGTTGTTTTTTTCCTCTATGCCTGTTCCTAAACGTTTCTTATCCCTTTCAATCGGTGCATTGCAGCATTACATAGAACAAAACTTCCTTTTTTAGGTGAAAAAAATCACTTCTGTGCTGGGAATCGTACGTGCGACTCTACGTAATGTCCCGGTGACGTCACTCACCTTTGAGCCAAAGGGACGCGGATTTCAATCCTCTTCACGCAGAAACGATTATAACCATTTTTCAAATTACATTCGTTTGAAAAACTGTAAATAGCATTAAAAAGAACACATATTTCTGCACATAATGCATAGTTTTACACATATTTAAGATGGATATTACTTTTTTGTGTAAATATTTAAAATTATGTGAAGTTACATTTTTAAGCACACTTTTCACTCAAACATTATTTCATCGTTAATATTAATGCAAATACGTTTTCCTGCTATTCCTGCTCTTAAACGTTTTTCCTCTTATTTTGTGTGTCGCTTTATTTCACAGAATCAAACTTCTCTTTTTTAAAAGCAAAAATAAAAAAAAAAAGTTTGAGCTGATGAAAGAAAGGTCTAGATATATGACGTTAATTTCGAAAATATTTTGGAGACATCTGTTTACAATTTCGTAATTTTTCATCAATATATTGGTATTATGATTTAGTCTTACTAAAATTTTGATTTACTATTTTAGAAACAAATACACTGGTGTGCAAAAATTAAGGACGGGACAGTTTTTCGCATGTAATGGCGCACCCCAGTGTCTCAAATGGGTACAAAGCATACCATAATATTTCCAAGATGTAAGATTAAGGAAAAGGTGAACAATACTGACCAAGAAAGGAATCCAAAGGATACAAAGGACTTTTATTCAAAAATGGGCTTTCAGCACAGGAGGACAGAAGGCAGAAACGTCCATGTGACAAACGGCAGGCAAGAAAAACAGTTTTCAATAGGGGATATGATAACCCCTGATTGCGATGCAGGATGTACACCATCTGTTCATGTTCAGTAAGAGGTTGTTGACAAGCTCTTGAGGCATCATAGCCCATTCCTCTTGTAGCGCAAATCGCAGCTGCGGAATCGTTGCTGACTGATCGTAACGTGCTGCCAGGCATCTCCCGAGAACATTCCACACGTGTTCTATTAGATTCAGGTCCGGAGACCGTGCGGGCCATTCCATACGATGAATATCTTCACTCTCTGACAGCTCAGCGACAGCAGCTGTACGATGAGGTGTAGCGTTGTCATCCATGAAGAGGAATTCTGGGCCCACAGCACCCCGGAAAAGATGGACATAAGGAAAGAGAACTTCGGTACACTAGCGGTCACCAGTGACTGAACCCTCTTGGAAGATGTGGAACTTCGTACGGCTACCAATCATTATGCCTCATGAACGAGAACTCTCCAACCTCCAAACCCGTCCTTTTCGATGATGTTGGAAGGGTGATTGCGTATTCCCCGCTCTCTCTCCAGATGTATAGACATCCAGAATCGCTAATGAGACTAAATCGGCCCCCATTCGTAAACGGCACTCGACCCCATTACTGAGCTCCTTATTCCTTATGTTCCTGGCATCAAAGAAAATGCCGTCTCCGATGGGCGTCCCCAATGGCCCACACCGTACTGGTCGTCGAGCGAATAAACCACCTGTGTGCAATTTCCTAGTCAAGGTTAAACGCGATAGCATCCGTCCAGTAGTGCGTTGCATGTAGTTGTGATTTCACCCGCTGTAAGTCGTCAATCTCTCCTCGCCTGTAGAACAAGATACCGGTCCTCCCTTGCCATGGTTGCTCGTGGACAATCACCACTAAACCAAATCGTCGGACAGCTGTTCCTGTCATTTGAAATGCCGCCCACACTCGTGACACGATGCTGTGTGCGATTACGAACTCCTCGGCCTCACTCGTCACACTTCGACCTTCTTCCAACTTTCCAATGATTCGACCTCGAGTAAATTCATCCAGATGTTGTCTATCGGACTGCCTGTTGGATATCTTACACTGCTACAGCAACTCGCCGTCTTTGAAATCGATATACATTATGCAATAGTTTCCACTGAAATATTGCGTGTACGCCACCATCGCGCTTCATACCCTACCCACACGCCCACATTACATCATGATGCGTATACGCAAATGCCCTACCGTGTAGGACCCTAGGCAGTCTCCTGATTGGTCTTTCGGTCAGTTCTGCCTGTTCGTTCCGCTGTTATGTTACTTTTTCCATCTCGTCCTTAAATTTTGGTACCAGTGTATGTGCACGTTAATTCAAGCAAACACAATATGCAGTAGAATATGGTATTTATAACTGTAAAACAATAAAAGATATATTTTCGCGAAAGTGTTTAAATTTACTTTGTAACTAATAAATTAAAACGTTTGTATAAACTGTATTATAAAGTATTCGGCGTACCTCAATATGCAATCGATTTCGGGTGTAATGCATATCAAAGGGACTGCAGGATTTTCTTCGTTATAAGACTATATTGGATATAACCACTTATAAAAACTGTGTTTTTATATAACAGTTAATATTTAATATACAAAATTTATGACTCAATATGTGAAATCGACTACCACCTCTTTCAAATTTAAATCTGGACGTTACTTTATAAATGTTTCACAGCAAAAGTTTTATCTTCTTAGGAAACCAAAATCTTTAAATATAAAGGCAAAAATGAAGTAAGAGAGGATAACAGTGTCAGTTACATTCGGCGTGATATTGCCTATAAACAAAAATGTCACAATTCATGAACATATCATCATCAGGATGATATGCAAATCACCCGTGACTTTTTTTATTCGAGGAAGTCATAGTGAACAATTGGATAAATCAAACAACAATATCGATCAATGGCGTAGTGATACCAACGCCGATGTTATGGCGTGATTAGATGGTGAAACGTTCGAAAGAAAATAAATATTTCTGCCTTCGGTGGGACCTGAACCCACGACCTTCCATATTTATTTTCTTTCGAACGTTTCACCATCTAATCACGCCATAACATCGGCTTTGGTATCACTACGCCAATAAACGTTGATTAATATTGTTGTTTAATTTAATCTGCGTAGTGTTCGATTTATATAAAATGGATAAATACCATGCTTTTCTTAGTTTTTATAATTCATTTTTTGTATGTTTATGATCTCTACATAATTTCTTTTCTTATTTATTTGCATTTATCTTATTATAATTTAATATATTTTGGAAGAGATTTAGAATCATGATTATGGAATAGAACACTCTTATTTAAATTCTTCAAGGTGTGATCTCAATAAATCGAAATAATCTTGATATAAAACTGAATACTGCTATAACTGAATTCAATTTATTTTCTTATTGAAAAGGCCTATTTTCTTATTGAAAAGGCCTATTTATTTTCTTATTTAAAATCAGAACCAGCCTTTTTGATATTCGTTTACGCTTATATAGGAGTAAGCAATGGAAAAAATTGCTCTTAAATGTCTTTTTTAATGCAATGTCATTTTCTAGGCTTTCGGCCATTGATGTTCTAGCGGTTTGATGGGTTGAAAAAAATGAAATAATGGTTTCTTATGGAATTATTGTTCATGATGCCTTGTAGACTTGGGTATGAAATGAGCCCTCTCATTAGATCAAGTTTACATATGGGCATATAGACGAATTACTAAGATTAGTTTAATGAGGATGCTGTTGTACGTATTTATGTCTAGTCGTAAATCTGAGGCAGGCTATATCGATTTCCATGGAAGCTCTTTTGGTATGGCGTGTTTCAGGAGATAGTCCCAACTTTTCCCAGTAATTTTATAAATGTATTTTTATTGCCTTTTCCGCTTTATGCCATTCTCCATTATCTCGTTTATGTTTGCATTCGTGCTTGTTTGAGATAAAAGCAGGACTGGCTGTGCAAAATGACCTCGAGGAACTTGGAACTCAAATCATCAATAATTCAATTTCCATTACCTGAAACATATAAATACCAGCGACTGCATTGTGCAGAATAATAGAAATACTTGACTCTCGTATACAGTTATTGTTATTATGGCAGTATGGTCTGTTCTACAAATATTCCACATTTTTCAGGCTGTATAATTAGCTTTTGAAAAAATGTATTTTCTCTGTGTGCATATTTCATGCTTGGGTTCCCATAGCAATTTTTCATGGATCTGGAGGACTAGATATTTAAATAATCGATACGCAGAATAGTAATGCCATTTACATAATATTGATTATATAATCGATAGCTTAAACGTTTTTCGAATACTCGGCATCAAACTTTTCAAACCACTCACTTAAATTTTAACCGAACTTAAAGTGGCACAATATAGTGAACAACAGATTTTGTTCTTTACAAAATTCAAGCTCTGTTGCATATGATCCCATTTTTTTCAAACCAAATTCCAATATGAACCTTACAATTACATTTTTAAATTGGTCTGGTGTGTTTTCTGCTCAGGAAGTGAATGGACGGCATGAAGCAGGAGAAGGATTTGAATATGAGTTCCTGGAGCTTTTATCTCGCTTTTTGAACTTCCAGTTTGAAATTGTACCTTGCGAAAGCTTTGGTGTGGGTACAGAGCAGGAGGATGGTAATTGGATTGGGCTAATTGGCATGCTGCAACAAGGAAAATCAGATATGGTAATAGAAATAATGTCCATGTCTCTTCATATAATGAAAGCGATAGATTTTTCATTTCCATACGATTTAGATAGTATGACATTTTCCATAGAAGACTCTGGGGAAGCCTCAAAAGATTTAGTGTTTCTGTACCCGTTCAACGTTTACACGTGGATTTGAGCTTTATTAACTTTTCTCGGTTGTGAAGTAGGGTGGGTCGAATTTTCAAAAGTTGCTCGAATCGAAACGCAATAGTGCGGAAAAGTTGCTTTTTCTCGAGATAAGTACAGTGAAAAAATAAGTTTTGGAATCGGATAATATCTTCAGGTTGCGCATGACCCTCAAAATTTGAGAAATTAGCCATAAATTGACCTCTTTAGAAATTTTGAAAAATGCCTTAAATCAGGCGGGTCATCATAAAACTAAACGTGGCAGTAGTTTGAAACTAGTTAACGGGAAATAATACTTTAACGGATGAAAATATCCCTAAAGACAGTGGGGAGGGGGTCGCATTAGGACGAAAATTGGCCAAAATTGTGAAAAAAACAAAACACCGTAGAAGCGTTCATGACTTCAGAAAAATAGGTTAAGTAGACTGTTTGATTAACTATTGCTGTGCAGCTCTTCGCCTGTTTGCATTCCACATTCAGTGTAAAGGAAAACGAGCCAGAACTCACCACTGGGAGGTGGCCGCACTTTGAGTTCCACCTATTCTTTTCCCAACCAGCCAACCATAGTATAGTGGACGTAGAAAAGGTTTTATTCCGCATGAACTGGACTTTGTTTTCAAATACTGTCATTTGACAGCAAGATAGCATAGTTGCCCTGATGAAGCTGGTATTAAAAAGCTGCCCCAAGCACGTGAAAGTACAAAAATTAGGCTTTTGAAAATTAGCGACGTAGTCGGAGTATTGTGGATTGTGTTCCCATGCTATTTATTACTTATTCCGGTATTTTTTCAGGAAACATTTTGTTTCATAATTTCATCGCCGAAACTAAAAAGACGAAAGGGGGCAATTAGGAAAATAAAGAAGAAAAAACAATAACCGTTACTTTAATACTGAAACCTCAAGACTAACACTGGTAGCTAGTGGAACACTGTAAGTTCTATAACATAACGTATTCATATGTATATATAACACTGTAATCTATATAATGTGTATCTATATATAACACTGTAAGTTATATAATACAAGAATGTAATCTATATATAACAATGTTTATAGATCTATATATAACAATCACTTATATATAATGTGTATCTATATATAACACTGTAATCTATATAATGTGTATCTATATATAACACTGTAATCTATATAATGTGTATCTATATATAACACTGTAATCTATATAATGTGTATCTATATATATAACACTGTAAGTTCTATAATCCTGGTTCTTGCACAAGAGCATCAGGCTACTTGTCTCATCAATAGAAAAGCCATCGTTAGAATATGATTACCTGTTTTTAGAGTTTACTCAATGGGTTTATAGTCCCCCACTCTCTCTCTCCATTTATGTATTTATTTATCACAATCACTTATATGCACATTATTGCAATTATCAAGTTTGGATCAAGATTGACTGATATTTTATTATTGTTCACAGAAGGCATTATATATTCGATGCCGGGTTCTTTTGCTAAAGAAGAAGGCGGATCCAAATTTTATCTGATTGAAAATACAACTACTTGGCTCCTGAGCTGCCTTAAAGGATGCCAATAATCATTTTGAATTATACTACGTAAAAATTCAACCTTAAATCTTCAGTTTGAAATTTGTTTTCTATCGGTTTTCCATTGGTTTTGAGCGTTTTTACTTACGCGTGATTACTACGACTGTTTCTTCAGAAAATTTTCTAGCCAAGGTGGCGATCTGTTGGGAGAAAAGACAGAAGCTCTTAATATTGACTGATCATCTGTCGGTGTTTCTTTACAACTCTGGAACTGAAGCTTTCCTCTGAAACCTGGCAGCTCGTTCACCTTCTTCCGCCTTTTCAAAACGCCTTTTCTACTGACTGGTCTCCTTTGAAGTTTCATCAGTTCACACTCCACTATTCACCAAGTCATTATCTGTTCTCTGACAACCACCTACAGTCCTTTTAATCTTTCGCTCCTATGTGTCACTCGTGACGACTCAGAGACCAATGTTATTTTCATTCTGATAATCTATCCACCATTACTTTTTCATCCGTTCTTGGGACATCAAACTCGGCTTCTTTCTCCTCACTGGCTCCGCCCACCTGATTTTTGGACCTATGAGTGACCTATAGGAACATTTTCTAGCCAAAGTGGTGATCTCTTAGGAGTAAAGATCATCTGGATCATCTGTCCGTGTTTTCTGTGTAACTCTGAGATCGAAGCTTTTCTGCGAAACCTACAATTCTTGCAGTTCCATCATCTTTTTCCGCGCCAAATCGCGTTTTTTGCTGACTCGTCTTCTTCGTAGTATCATCAGTTGAGCATTCCACCAAGTCATCATCTGTTCTCTGGCAGCAACCTACCATCATTGAACAATTTCTTTTGAACAATTTGCTCCTGTGTGTCATTCGTGTCGATTCAGAGACCAACGTAATTTTAATCCTGATAATCTCTCCACCATTTCTTTTTCACCCGTGTTTGGGGTATCAAACTCCGCCTCTTTCTCCTCACTGACTCCGCCCACCTGCCTGTCGGACCTGTGAGTGACATATAAGGTGAGTGATTTTTGCCTTTTCTCTCGTTCGGAGCTCTCTTTGTTGCCCGTTCATTTGTGCAACTCTGCTGGGCGGACACAATCACAAACCTCTCCGCTCATGACTGCTCCATACGGAAGTTCCGCAATAAACTCATTTGGCGAAAGCCCAAAATCACCAAACTGGTCACCGATAATGGAACCCTTTACCTACAAAAACTTAGCATAAGCCTTCACCGACTTCTTTAAGAAACAAATTTCTTCCAATATCCACCACCACATTCGCTTCCATGATAATATATCTGCGACTTTCAACTCCTTTGTAAACGATTTCAATATCCAGCCTCACCTCCCCCTTATGACAACAACTGAAATTCGCTATTTAATTATGAAGTTTCACAATCACAAGGCCTCTGGAACTTAACGGTGTCAAAAATGCTGTAATTAAACACCTCACCCCCTCTGCTATTCCCACCCTCACACATATTATTTATTAGCTGGTCACTTAATTTACAATACTTCCCCTCCGCTTGGAAAATGGCCAATCTCACACTTATATTCAAACAAGGGGAAAATTCCCTTTAAACCGGACAGTTACCGTCCTATATCAAAACTTTCACTCTCAAAAATCGGAGAGGCCATTATTCTGAACAGGATACTTGACTTCCTCGATTGCAATAATATTAATTAATGAACAATTTGGCTTCCACAAGGATCACTCCATTACTCATCAAACCACTAGAATCCTTGAAGACATTACACACTCATTCAAAAACAATCACCACACTCCCCTAATTAATCTTGACATAGCTCAAGTTTGACATGTCTGGCACCCCTAGCTTGTTGTGAAGCTCCTTCACATCAACACACCCTTTTGCTTAACCAATTTCTTATTTTCTTTCATTAAGGACCGCAGCTTCAGAATCAATATAAACAATCACACACTCTCCATGTCTTTGCCGAACATTACAGTGTTCAGGTGTTAAAAGATTTTGTCAAAGAACATGTTTAACGTGTTTCCAGAACGATTTGCTTACAAGGGAACCTCGCAAACTGTCAGAACTCGACTTTTCTGAATTTCGGTTTATAGGCCAATATGACCGAGCAGATGAAAGATCCAAATTCAAATTTGACCCAGTCGACCTGGGGGTCCAGCCACGGCCCACTGAAAATAGAGCTCACCCTACAATGATGCTTCGCTGCATGACAGGTGAAAACAGTGTTTTGGCGTGCTGAGCAAGCATTAAGCGCCAAAATTTTACTGTGAGTTACTTTTATTCATGTTAGAAGTTTAGCTTTCTACGTCTTGTAGAAGTGAAGTCCTGGCGCATCGGAAAAGCTGAGGTTCCTTTGCAAATAATTTTAGAGGCACTTTCCAAAATCAATTAAAATTATTTACCGCTGCAATATTGACATATGGAACTGATTTGAATTATGAATATAGAATATTTACATTTAAAACTGATTTAAATTATGAATATGGAGTATTTACATATGAAACTGATTTGAATTAGGAATATGGAATATTTACATATGAAACTGATTTGAATTATGAATATGGAGTATTTACATATGAAACTGATTTGAATTATGAACATGGAGTATTTATGTATGAAAATGAATTTATGTAGATATGAAAAAAAAAATTTTGAGTTACCTAACTGCTGGGGTTACCAGAGTTATAACTGCGCTCTTGGTTGTTATGAACCTAAAACGCTTTTAATGGAAATGAAAATCAATAAAAAAGTGAGGGAAGCATAATAACTTTGAGCAATGATTGCAACAAATGAATGAACTACCATCGCAGTCCATTTCGTGACACACTTGGTCCGTGAAATTAAAACAAATTTCTTGCACATTGAAGAATTTTTCAGGCTTAAGTACCGGGTACGTTGATTTCCACCAAGCATAGATTATCATATTACGGAATTTTGGGGAAGACAGCTGATTGTGAATGAGCGAATGCAATTTTTTGATGTTATTGCTTTCTGGTAAGCTTACATGGTCATAATAATACAAAAGGCAAAATCGTGTTAAGCGTTTAGCGAAATATTTCCATTGAAGAAAAAAATATACGTCGTATGACTGTATGAGTGCTATCCCTCCAGGTGGTGTAATCATCAATTTCGATTGCTCTGAAATAAATGAATATATAATAATAATGAATAATATATTGAATAATATAATTGAATATATAATAATAAATAATAATGAATGAATGAATGAATGACTGGCTTGACTAAATGCAATCAAATATATTTTTGCCCATTTGACCTGTCCACGAATCCATGATTAATAGAACTTTTGATGTTACGTTCGGTTTGAGTACTTCGCTGAGGAACACCTCATGTATTTCGGTAGAGGATTTGCCACTTTTGGAACATTCCAGAATAACATTAGGAGATTAAATAACTTTTCCTGTACCCGTGGATCGAATACACCCTTTGGTTCCTGATGGATGAGCAGAAATTGTCGCAATGATTGTCCAGTAGCAGAAATGATAGGTCGGATTATTACGGAATGGGATATGGCGTGAGAAGATTGAATGATACTTGGAGTGTGATTTCCCTCTTAATCGACAGAGTGCGCGTAGATGCCCGTTCTTTAGTGAATCCGCTGTGGTCAGTGTTTAAAACCTCATCAAAAGGATAGTTGCTCATTGCATCTGTAACTATGTTGACGAATTCTATAGCTCTATCTTCCAAAGCCATTTTGTTCATAATACGTTCATTCGTAACGAATTTGGTGACTCTTCTACTTGTTATGCCACGCTCTTTTATTAAAATTTTAATAGAAAAGCATCACTTGCGCTAAAGTTTGTGAGATTTTCTCTCATTGCAATGTTCAGAAACCATAACTTTAAATCGGCATCGTGAACTGTTAATAAAACATGTTCCCGGGCATTTTTAAACTTCTCAAATACTTCGTCTTTCATCCGTAACAGTTTTTCACATCTTGTACCCTGGGAAGCAACATAATCCCGAAAGCGATAAATTTGTCGACGTGAAAGCGTGTTGTCTTTAAAGCGATGCTGTATGCTTTTCAAGGAACGTAGTTTTCCTGACCCACTCCATGGAAATTCTTTTCATGTCTTCTAATGTGTAAGTTACGCGTGACGGCAAATTAGTTTGTTCATCCCATTCCTCATCATTCATTTCATTACCCTGTATTGCATCATACTTCATTTCATTTAAACAAATATCAAGTGTATTCTCGTCATTCATTTCGTATGTTAACCCACTTATCAAAGTTTTGGCAAATGTAAATATTTCTTTCTCAATATCCATCTTATAATCTGATACAAAATCGGCTTGCTTTGTGTATTTTTCACAAACAACGCGAAACAAGTATGTTGATATGGTGGAAAAGGAAGACATGGTGACAAATAAGGCTTGAAATTCCACGCTTTCCAACAAAAAAATTAAAAATGTCAAAAATAATGAAGTTACAGGCAAGTGATGATTGCTACTGATTTGAAAATTGAAGGATCGCGTCTTATTTATTCAAGACTGATTTACGTACCAGGCGGCTTTTTCGAGTTCTTCGCCAAAAATGATCTCAAAATTTGTCAGTTATAAAAAAGTAAGGTAAAAACTTCAAATATTTTTTACTTTTACACTAGAAAACACAATGTATAATTATTTCAGGTACAACTAAAATGGCTATTATAAATATGTGCTATATTTTATTCATATGTATTATTTTTTTCCTACGATAACGTTTGACGCCTAATGCTTGCCAGAATGCCAAAACACTGTTTTCCCCTGTCATGCAGCGAAGCATCATCGTAGGGTGAGCTCTATTTTCAGTGGGCCGTAGCTCGACCCCCAGGTCGATTGGGCCAAATTTGATTTTGGATCTTTCATATACTCGGTCATATTGGCCTATAAACCGAAATTCAGAAAAATCGAGCCTTGACAGTTCGCGAGGTTCCCTTCTAAGAGCATCGATCGAGCGTAAATGCATTGACCACACCTACCGTCAGTTTTCATTCGTCCATAAGGCACCTTCATTTTCATTCGTCCATAAGGCACCTTCATTCTCATTGGATAGCAAGAACACTATTTCTTTCTATAAACTTCTGTGCACTAAAATATCATCTTTATTTTTGTTCTCAAAAAATTTTCTTTTAACTGTCATAAACTTTTCAACCTCATCCTTCATTTGTGCCTTCCTAGCTTCAGACATTTTCAATAATTTTTTCTTTACTTTTCCTTCAAATTTTGTCTTTTTGTCTTAGCCACTTTTTTCCTAAAAGCGATCTCTTTCCCCTCAGGAGGGATATAACGATTCGGTTCGTTCGTGCCCTGTATGCAATGATTAGCTAGGCTAGGCTAGTTTATTGCAATCAATTTATATGCATTTTTTTGCAATCAACTTATATGCGCCTACTGGAATAGGAGGTTGGAAAAATACTAACAGATTAAGGAATTATGAGAGCAAAGTCATATGTTTGAATAACCTGTCTATGGGATGTCCATGGGGGTTCAAAAAAGAAGTATACAACTTCAAATTTTATTTGCATCGAAACTACAATAGCTGTAAACTTTATTTTTACTTACGTGACAACAGTCCAAGAATTTTTCTGCGTAGCGGGAATGTCTTCATGTGACGAACTGTGCACGTGCGTTCATAGAACATAACAGACACTGAAAACGACAGTTGGTGATGTTGACACTGAAAAGGTCTATTTATGCAATATGGTTTACGAAGACAAAATCACTAACACAAGTGCAACGAAATTTCGGAAATATGTACAAGAGAATATACCCTTTATTGGAAAAATAAATGCAACTTCTCTTGATATGCTTAACACATTGACTGCCACGTTACCCGTATTCAGATGACAGCAAAAGTTCTCATCGGGCCGCGTCTCCCGTATTCGGGGTGACGCTTATTTGACTACTTACAAAGGATCTTCGAAAATATTTGGACAGATATTCCACAGGATGTAATAAAACTATCGAATTATTATAAAAATGTTTTATTAAAAAAATTATTTGGAGTGTAAAACATTAAAGCATTCTATGCAAAGCTGAGGTTGGTCAGGACATTTTGGACAAAAAGTTATTGTTTTCTTTAGATTCCCTCATGCCTTTGGTTGGTCCATTTCACATCTTTTATTTGAATAACATCATTTGCATGCACGTCTAATGCTTTTTGCAGAATCATTTTTGCGAACGGCGATATTATCCTGACTTCGTCGAGCAGCAGGCTTGGTTGTAATTTTATTTATATTTCTCTTTCTGGGCAATCTGATCTCTTTCTCATCTCTACTATTCGAATTTATGTGAGTATCGTAACAGGTTTCTTCTTCACTGCTATATGACTCACTAAGAACTAATTTTTCCATTTTTCTTTTCAATATTGAAACGAATTAGGGCAGAGATTTTAAGTTATACCACTCGGTACTCGGCAAAGATTCGAACTGTTCATGCAGAGTAGCGAGGTGATAAGTGAGGACCTTAGGAATGTATCGATAGAAACAAATGAACAGATATGAGCCAGCAACTTACGCTTTGTACAGCGGCGTGCATGGCCTGACGGAGATTTCGTTGCAAACACATGCGGCAGTCAACATGTTAAAGGGTGCATTAATTAAGCCATCGTCAGTGCAACACCTGATTTTTACAACAAACATAGATGGAACTAGACTTTGGTTTTCACACTATCGTAGGGAACAACGGAACACACGGAGGCATTCTAACTATGCAGAGAAAATCTTTGACTGTTGGCCACGCAATTAAAAAAAAATTGTTTCTAGCTGGCATAATTTCGATGCGAACAAAATTTAATAATAATAATATTTATTTTTTAATTTGTTAAACATTTTACAAATTTCAACATTACTATTTCACAATTTCACATGACGGTATACATTGTAGCAATGCTATATTATAATGTAACCTTAACCACTAATATTCTTGAAAAATGGATTTTTTAATTTATGTTTCAATATATTATTGGATTTTCTGTTTTGAGTTTCATCATCTAACATATTCCAATATTTTATTCCCATATAGTTTATATTTTCTTGTCCTTTTGTAGTCTTACATTTTACTGATATGTATTTATTTTGAGATCTTATATTATATAGACTCTGATTTCTCTAAGTATTGTAAATTCTTTATTTTTATTTAATTTAATTCTATTATACATATATTTAATATTTTTATTTGTATATATCCTGCATTTTTCATAATTTATATTTTTTTCTTATTTCTTGAGTTTGTTCATTACTATGTGTTTTCATTTTATTTATTATTTTATTTAATATGTTATTTATTTTATTTTTATCTGTATTATTTAATTTTCTCCATATGGTTTTACCATAGATTAAGTGACAATTTATTAGTGAGTGACATAAGTTATTTGAAGTGGTATAATTCTGTCATGAACACTATGTAAATTAGTTCAGAAAATATCCTTGTTAAGAAAATGTGAATTGTGTGCCATGGAGAAAAGAAAAAACGGAGGGGATAACTACGCAAAGTTTATAGATGCAGTGAATAATTATTTTATGATTATTTCTTCCCTTAGATTAGTTCAGTGTATCACCAATAAATGAATCATGTACTATGTGTAAACATATTAATCATGACAACTTTTGACTTACCGCGGCCGTGTAATATAGGCGATAATGCTGATAATTTAGTAAATTGTGCAAGGCTTGATTAATGCACGGCTCTGGCCTCCAAATGTTTTATGTGATTTATTTTACCAAAAGCAGTTTTATTTTTGTAATTTTTAACAAAAGATGATGCTTCCTTATTAATATACATTTTTTTTAATTATAACTTAGGCATCATTGAAAATGTTTAAACTTTGATTCTGTGATAGTATATAATAATAATAATAATAATAATAATATATTTATTGAGCTAAGTTACACATACATTTACAGATATCGTGAATTGGCATCGTATGTAGTGGCTTTGTAGTACAGAGAGAAAAAAGCCATTAAAATCACGGCTTGACGAGTCTCGGCCTCCTATTTTTCCCATTTAGCACACTGCGATATTCAGAATTTCATTATATACAAAACAAACATAATAATGGTCATTGGCAAAATCACATAAAATCTGAAAAAATATAATCCAACTATTTTAAAAGCAAAATAATAAAAAAGGGGGGTCACTATATAATACATTGCTATACATAATCATCAATTATATCAACAATACATGATTATACATAATTATAAAATAATCAGTAAAAGAGTTTTCGTTTTTTTAAATAAACCCAGATTGCTAATACTCCTGAGTGAAAATGAAAGAGAATTCCAAACCTCCGGACACACAGAATTGATAGGATAATATAAGTAATTATTACTAGAGACAACGAGTAAAAATTCGTGATCTTGTCTGGATGGATATCTATTTATTCTGCGTTGTAGTGTAATAATACTTTTGTATAGATTACAGTGTATTCTTTGATACATTATAATTGAAAACGGTATTTAACTAGTTTATGAAATTTTAGAATATGGAAGTGTTCTTAGCGGTTATCAATTATATATCTAGATCTAGCCATTAATATATCAACTATTCTTTTTTGAATACGTTGTATTTTATTTACCTTAGTAGAACCCAAAGGAAACCGAACACAAACGCAATATATCGGCTGAGGTAACATCATTGAAGAATATAGAAGTTTAATTATTTTACCAGTCTAAACAAATTTAATTTTACGAATAATTCGAATTAATATATTTAGTTTAGAAGTGATAATATCAAAATGATCGTTCAATGTTAATTTTATATGTAATGTAATTCCCAAAAATTTCAAAGTGTTGGAATAAGAAATTGAGAAGCCATTAATATTAATTTCGGATATACTATTTTCATTTTATTATGAAATACGATATACTTCGTTTTGCCTCGTTTACTTTTAATCTATTTTCCCGAAACCATTCATGCACCTTATTTATAATTTCATTAGTTTCACAAAGTAGTAAATCAATATCTGCACCTGATTTAAAAAAAACAGTGTCATCGGCAAAAATAATAGTTTCCGAATGCTCAAATAATCTAAATATATCATTTATATATATCAAAAACAAGGTTGGGCCGAGATTAGAACCCTGAGGAACTCCCAAACTATTTAATAGCAAATTGTATCCGACTCCCGAAATTTGAAAAATTGTTTTCGATCGGACGGATAATTTTTGAACAATTCTAAACAACGTCCCCTGATTCCAATATGATTTGATTTTTTACGAGTACCTTACGATCAATTGAGTCGAAGGCCTTTGAAAAGTCAAAAAATAATCCTAGCGAATAAAATCCCATGTCAAAAGATTTCCTCAAATAACTCACCATCTTAAGTAAAGACATTTCTGTTGATCTATTAGGCTAAAATCCAAATTGATGTGAGTCAATTATTGAAAATCGAGTTAAATACTTCTGCAATCTTTCATATAATAATGATCTAAAAATCTTCGGGAAAACTGCAATAACCGAGATCGGCCGGTAATTTAATAGATCAAACCTACAGCCATTTTTGTAGATTGGAATAACCTTTGCTATCTTGAATCCCTTTGGAATAATTCCAAGTTCTATGATTATATTATATATTATAATTAAATATGGGGCCAATATGTTTGCAAAATATTTTTTTGGTAGCGAGTATGGTGTTCATCATTGCCCGGTGACTCCTTTGTGTTCAGTCCCTTCAATCTCCTTAGACCTTCATCTTTAGAAATGGGTTCAATAACCATTGATCCACTTGCACTATCTCTCCCAAAAAATCTGCGAAGTCAGGACCCCCACCAACAAAACTTGAGATAATTAATCTAGGTTGAACTGCAAAAGTTTGATTAAACACATTTGCAATATCAGCAGGATCCTCAATATCTTTTCCGTTAATCTGTGATTTTGTAATTATATTTCCACTACCACGCCTTCTCAAAACCTCATTTATACATCTTCAATAATTCCTAAAATCTCTCGACTCAAATAAAATAAATACCAGCGTAGTAACAAGATTTAGCTTTGGCTGTGTCTCCGTTAAGTTAATTTCGGAATCTCCGAAAGTTCTGCAAATCAATATAGTTCCGTGATGAGAGTTGGCGTTTGTAACTTATTTATTGAATAATTTTGTTGAGAGTCCGTGGGGAGGGGACCACTTTGGCTTGTATGGTGAGCTTATTGCACCATGTTTATACTCCTTATATTGCATTAATTATATTATATTCATTTCATGTTATTTAATACACAAATATTGATTTTGTAATTCGACTTGTATTTTCTTACATAAGCATGGGAAGGATGAAGAAAAAAGTTTTTATGGTTTCTGGCGCCAGCAAAAACTCATTTGTATAACAGAAAAGCTGTATTAATGTCCGTGATTTTATTGTGGTCATGTTCCAGTTTACGCAGTATAGTCACGGGTGGAGCTTAACATAACCCACAGAGTTCGGGGTTGAATAATCCAATCGCAGTGGTCTTAAGAGGCGGGTTTTAGAAATTTAAATGTTATGTATTGGTTCAGGTGAAAGTATTTCACTTTTATTGGAGAATGGCGGATGATTGACAGCTGCGCTGTGTAAAGAAGTTGAAATGGAAGAAATGAAAAAAGAAGAGAGAGGCCCAGGCATCCCAGGTAGAAAGACGTACCACCTTTCCTCAGTAAAATTAGAGAAGAGAGAAGCATTGGCATCCACGGTAGAAGGAAGTACTCTTTCTCCGTAAAATTCGGAGCAGAGAGTTGACTAAGTTCCCGTCACACATATGAAACCTTTGTCGTTTGTGTTTCTTCTTCGCATCAACATACAGAGCAGCAGTACCATTACCTTACGATATGCCATTTTCTACAAAAATCCTCATCGTTCCGGTCGCTAACGATATCCAGTCTTCGCATTTTACGACGCCTTTCTTCAACGCAAGAGCCTCATCTCTATTGCCGCTGAAGATAGCCAGTCTTCGAATTAACGATGCCTTCTCCTACGCAAGTGCCTCATCGTTACGGCCGCTGACGACAGCCAGTCTTCGCATTACGATGTCATCTTCTACATATAGCCTCATCGTTACGACCACTGACGACAGCCAGCTTTCGCATTAAAGACTCTTTCCTCAAAGCGAAGTGCTTCATCGTTATTGCCTCTCATGCCAACTTCAACACAAGGATCCTTACCGTTTAATTATCTCACAGCAAGCGTTGACGATACGAAGATTCACAGCCCCTTCGCCCTTCTTCATCAGAGACAGTCTACAGCACAGCGTAGCACGTGAGTCTTTCCTCCATTCCATTAAATATTTAGTTATGGGGTGTACCTCTAGAAATTCATTGCTTAATTTAATGAAATAGGTCACATAGGTGGCTAATGTTTCAAGCCCTGCTCATACTAATTGCTGATAATTAAATACATATATATTTCATTTGCATATTGCAATAATGTTGTTTTTAAAATTCTTCATAACGTTTTGTTCACAATCGTTATTATATGCTAACCAAGAACTAGCGGTCAATAGCTTGTAATTTCAGTAGCTTAGTTTTAATTGAATTGTTTATTGTTAATTTGGTGTTTGCTGGTTAATTTATTGATCACTATTATGATACGGCCGTTCATTTTTCACAGGCGAATTTTAAACACATAATCTAGTACAGTAGTAATATTTATGCTGAGTTATCATTTTAGTGCACATTTTATCTTATTATTGATATCATTGGAGTTAACATTTTGACGTCAGTGACCTTACGTTATTTTATGGTGTACCGTGATTTTTCGGATACCCTTTTTTATACTTGATCCACCATACTTGATCGGGCCCTGAAATTTTGAATGCAAGAAGTGTGGTGTATCATGAGCTGTTACCCTTCCCTACTCAAGGAGAGGCAGCTAAGCGATAGTTAAAATGAGCTCGTGGATGCATAGGGCCTGTAGTACCTCTTCTCTCACCCAAAGCGTTTCTAATAGGGAGCTGCCCCTCCTGCTCTGCAATAACCCGCAAATTACCTACTTACCCCTTAGGGAAAAGCTGAATGAATTTGACGTCCAAGCAGACAATACGCAATCTTAATAAACTATTAATATTTAATATTTACACAGACACATATTACACTGGATAGTGACACGCAACTCTGATATGCAATATTGATATGCAACATTAACGTTGACATACTCTTGCCAGTGGGCAAATCAGAACTATGATCTTAACTTACATTTACTAACTAACTATTACATGCAATGATGTGCCTTACTTGCTCAAGGCTAAGGTCATAGGAATAAGCATCTATTTTTATTTAGTGTGAACAATTTACTCTACAGGTAACAGAACTACCATTCCAATATAATATATACATTGATTAAACAATAAGGATATGGCCGTAACCTTCAGTTTGCTTCTATACTCTGGAAACACCCTACTTGACTAACAGGACCATCTTTCGTTCCGACTGACTCTACCCTTATTCTACCCTACTATTTCAACCCGTCAAAACACTTAGCCTTTTGTTCCTACTCCCAATCGGCGCTACCTCAGTAAGGAAATGCAGCGATACTCACTCACCACTCTTCAGGAGTCTTCTTCCTTCTAGGTACGCCACGTGCCGGCTCCCCGTGTCTTCTACGTACGACTGGGGATGGTAAACTTCGAATATCTGATGATGAACATCCACAGATTTCATGTTTCTTGCTGTTAAGAATCGAATGACTGACCGTATTTCACAGATAGCGGGGCATTAGGTTTTCTTAAACATTTTAACGAAGCGTACGGACTGACGCCTTGAATGGAAACGCCGCCGTCAGATTTTGCTCAAAGAATGAAGGGAGCCTGTGCGAGCACTCATTCACACGAGCACGCGGAATGTCAAACGGTATTCACAAGCGGACCTTACTTAAAAAATAACCCTCGTAGATAAAACCCTTCCTGCTCGTCACAATTTTATATTAGATAATATCAAATCTAGTATTGGTAAAAAAAAAACCGCAGTAACTAAAGAGCCAATATAATATTTAGTATTAAAAATGAACATTTTTGAAAGGTTTACATGCAATTTTTTCTCTCTTAATTCTGGGTAAAGAAATGAACGCATTATTTCCAGTCTATTTATTTATGAATTCTGTTTGAAGTTCATATAGTCGATGCTTATGTCAGTATAAAGCAAAGATGTTTATTGATATATATTTCCTTTTAAAACTTTAAGAAATTTTATTTTATGTTTACCCACTGAATTAGTGCTTCAAATATCCTCATAATTATGTCATTTTGTCATTATATTACCATAGGAGGGTTTTAGTAATGACCTTGTGATCGATATACGTCGACTCATACGTTTCAAAGTTGGGAGAGAAGATGACACTGTAAGTTGTACGCAGACATCCAGGGTCGTTTTTGGATACGAAACAGAAACAATGTCACCGTCTTATTAATTTAATATTATATAATTAAGAAATTTTGATTTTCAGTGTGGGGCCGCCTTCTATACCCCCGTCCAGGAAGAGTTATGCAGACACCTAAAGGATTAATGTCATAAACGAATTCAGAAAGTTCACAAGTGGGCGTTACAAGCTCATGGGGGGTTGTTACAGAGCTACAACTCCATATATTCATATGTATACATGCAGAATTGAATCGCAATGGGGGTTATGACCCCATCAACCCTGCCCCCTGAATAAGCTAATGATTAGAATCAACGAAGGAAAACGTTACGAATGACATCGGTGCAACCTGTGACAAAATTTTGAACTTATAAAACCGAAACTCGTACTCTCAGCAGGTTATGTTCTAGTAAAGCAAATAATTGCTGACAGTCGTCCAATGTTGAAAATACAGGTTTCTCTTCGGTCAAGGAATTTAAGCAACAGGGAGTGTGGTTTGGTTTCGGGAGGGTGACTATACGCAACTGGTTTCGTACTGGAGTGATGTAAGCTGCCTAATACAATGGCTCCATCTACCGATTAACCACTGTTAACTACTCGCTGCTATATGAAAGCTTGAATGGTGGGTGTTGGAAAAACAAAGTATCTATATGGAATTTATTTAATCTCAAAATATTAACCGACCACATATCAAAATAATTTGCTTAGTACTACTATTCTTAAAAAATACATTTCCAAACGAAAATAAATGAACAATGCGGAAAGAAGTAAAACTGATTTTCTGTGTCGTTTTTTAAGAGATGGAAGTGAGAATCAATTTTATTGGAATAGCAATAAAAGGAGAAAAATCAAAGCGGAAATAACGAAATTTATGAATATATTCAGAAATAGTCAGAGTACTTGAGTGTCGAGTGATTATTACGGAAAAGGGACTTGTAACTCTTTCCTTTATTCACCCGGAAAGAGGAAATCAAAACTGGAGAAAAAGATTAAGTTTCTGAATATTAACATACCTGTGCATACAGGCGCCGACTTGAAAAATTATTGTGAGTTCCAAAAATTTTAAATCGATTGACCCACGCCCTTTTTAAAAGGATTCAAGTATAATTTAAATTTCATTATCAGATTATCTGGTACAATAAGACACCTGAAATGTTAAAATGAAGCAAATTATAGTTAATTATATAGAAATATTTTTTCTCTAGATAATTATTTAATGTTCCCCTAAATGTATACACCCTTTATAGTTTTACGATTGTTGATAAAATACTCTGATATGTGCAGCTCTCTCCTCCCCCCCCGTCTCTCTTTAAAAATAAGTTTACTGAAATAAAGGATTGATTATCCACGTGCTTCAGGGGTGCTTGGGAGCAGAGGCGTAGGCAGAAAGTTCATAAGTGGGGTTATAGGCTTAATGGGAGGGGTTACAGAGCTACAACTCATATATTCCTATGTTAAATATACAAAATTTCATTGCGATGAGGGGTTACAACCCAAACCATTGGCAACGCCTATTCTTGGGGGGAAAAACAAAGTAAATAGTAAAGAAAAAGTAAAGAAAAGTGTAGGTCCTCCAGTTGTTGAAACATAGGGTGAGTCAACTTATTGGACAATATATTTTTGCCTTTATCACTATGGCCGCTAAAGATTCTCGTCTCTGTGTGTAGAGCTACAGACTAAACTTTTGTATTTTCTATGAACCCAGACAAAACGAAAAATTTGCTTTTATAAAAGGTGCAGTGAACAGGGTATAAATAATGAAAATATTGAAGACTTGATGACGAAAAACTTCGTGCATGTATTTCCGTACGTGTATTATCCTCACGAGCAAAAATATTAGGGGCACACATATTATAACCATAACATATTATTATAACATATTATATTTGTTTGTTTGGATGTTTTATGGCGCAAGAGAATCTGGGC
>QLNU02003225.1:39946379-39962347 GCA_006491805.2 Dysdera silvatica | reverse complement strand
AACCACGATCTCGAGCGATGTCAAGAATATGGTTAAGTTCAATCTTGAGTAATTCTTCAGATGATGACAATTTTAGAGTACATGAGACCAAACCTGTAGAACGTGCTTATCGTCTAATTTTGTGGATGGGCGGAAGCAGCATGCGGCGTTTGGCTAACAGCAAAATGTTTCCGATATACGCTGGTTTGGAACCCGGACGGCGATCTATGTACCAAAACGTCCAGGAAAGGCAATGAACCGTTGTTTTCTTCTTCCAAAGTGAATTGTATGTGAGGGTTGACGGAATTTAAGGTGGTGAGAATTGTAGAGAGATCTGAACAATCGTTTGGAAGAATAGCGAATGTGTCATCCACATATCTAATCCACAGTTTAAATGGTATGTGATTGAGAATATCCTCTTCGACATAATGCATGTAAATATCACATAAAACGGGTGAAAGAGGATTTCCCATGGCAAGGCCATCAGTTTGCGAAAATAATTGATCACGGAAAGAAAAGCAAGTCTGTGTGATACAGATCTCCGTAAATTTGACTAATTCACGGATTTCAGCATCAGCAAAATGAAATTCTTTCATACGAAAGATAAGAGCTTCAAGAGCTCCCTGAACGGGAACATTTGTGAAAAGGCTTTTGACATCGAACGAGACCATTTTTGAAGAAGCGAAAGAAGAAGAGGAATTTAATTTGGAAATGAATTCTGAAGAATTAATTACAGTATCATGGTTGTTAGCCAGGAGAGGAGAAAATCTGCGGACGAGAAATTTGGCTAGGGGATGGGTTGCAGTACCGATGTTGGAGACTATGGGCCGCAATGGAATGCCGGGTTTGTGAACCTTCGGGAGGCAATACAGTCTTGCGACATTAGCAATAGAAGGAACTACGGATTTGTTAGTTTCGGGATCCAATTGCTTGGATCCCAAGCTGGCCACAAATTTTCTTTCGACAAGGCCCATCTAATAGAGAAAGTTTCTTCACCAGCCGACCTCAATTTCTTCGAAGCCTTCCATATTCTTTCGCATTCCTCTTCTACTGTTAACGATCAGCTTCCGTTCAATTCCATGTCCTCTATTTGGAGAAACTTCATTCGTCCCATAGCAAAAGACGCGGCTACGGACCCACAACTGGTTTACCCGAACTAATTTTGGACTAGCAATTTGGCATCGATAGTTTTTCTAGCACGTGTGTCACATTAGTGTAACTAGGGTTCTGAAGAAGGAAGCCTAAACGCGCTTCCGAAATAGCTATAAACCATCGTATTTATTTTAACTGTGTTAATGTGTTTAATTTTATTTTAATACTATACAAAATAGTCACTAATTCAGGCAAAACAACAATATATTTATTGCATACAAAATCTTATGTAACATTGAAGAGCTCGATGACGTTTCAAACCAGACATATGTTGGCACCCCTTTAACAGGAAAATACACCCTATAACAAAAAAAAATCGACGCACCAAGAAGGGGTTGTCCGATTGCGATAAAAATTGGTGGATGTGAAGAACATACATAGAAAAAGAAACGATTAAAATTTCAGAACAATTGAATGATTTATTGCAGAGTTTGACCGTTACAAAGGGAGGAAGTCAATAAGGCGTTGGTCCACCTCTGGCCTGGATGCAAGCTGTCACCCGGCGTGGCATAGACTGATAAAGATCCCGGATGGTGTCCTGCGGAATTTCTTGCCAAATTGTCTCCAACTGTCGGGCTAAATCGTCAACATTCCGGGATGGTTGCAATCGCCTTCCCATAGCGTCCCAAATGTGCTCTATGGGAGAGAGAGATCAGGAGACCTAGCTGGCGAAGAAAGTTTTGGGCAAGCTTGAAGACAATTCATAGCAACACGTGCCGTGTGCGGCCGGGCATTGTCTTGTTGAAACGTAAGTCCAGGGTGTCGCAAAAGGAACGGTAACACAACCGGTCGTAGAATGTGTTACCATTGTGTTACCGTTCCTTTTGCTGTAACACAACGGTAACACAACCGATCGTAGAATGTCGTCTACGTACCGCTGTGCTGTAAGTGTGCCAGAAATGACCACCAAAGGGGTCCGGCTATCAAAGGAGATGGCACCCCAGACCATAACGCCCTGTTGTGGGCATGTGTGGCGTGCGATAGTAAGGGCAGGATCCCCACGCTGCCCTGGACGTCTCCAGACACGTCTGCGGTTGTCGTCAGGACACAGTTGGAAACGGGACTCGTCACTAAAGACTATACGTCCCCAGTCAGTGCAGTTCCAAGTTGATCGAGCCCGGCACCACTGTAATCGGACTTGACGGTGTAAAGGCGTGAGAGGTAAGCGGCGTAACGGTCGGCGCGAGCGTAAATTCCGCTCTCTCAGTCGTCTGCAGAGGGTCATGTTGGACACATGTGTGCGGGCCACACGTTGGATAGTTGATAACGACGAATCCGGTGCTGTGACAGCTGCTCTGACAATCGCTCTGTCTTCCCGTTCTGTTGTGGCCCTAGGTCGACCGCTGCCGTCCCGACGCTGACATCTGCCGTTGTTGACCCACTCTTGCCAGCACCGTCCAATCGCCGCATCGCTTCGACCCACATGTCCAGCGATTCTTCGATTCGTCCAACCAGCCTCTTTCAATCCGATAGCACGACCTCTTTCAAACTCTGACATATGCTCGTAATGAGCACGGATCTTTCGGCGAGGCATTGTTACAGTCGACGTAAGATATCCGCAGTCAAAATGCAACAGAAATTTTGACCACATATTGAGAATCGCTCCTTATATACACCTGCTGAATGCGCAGTTCCGATGCGCTGGAGTTCCCGCTATTCATTCATTGGACACCAAATTTTAATCATTTGCATGTTCGGTCAAAATGTCTTTGCATACGAAATTTCATTACAATCGGACAACTCCTTCTTGGTGCATCGATTTTTTTGTTATAGAGTGTACTATTACATCATGTAAGCATGTTTGAGCAGTGTTTCCCTGAAGAAGAACAGCACCTACTTGGTTTGAAATGGCGTCGAGCTTTTTCGTTACAAAGAAAGATTTTATACGTAGTTTGTTTGTTTGGATGTTTTATGGCGCAAGAGCATCTGGGCTATACTGCGCCAAAACGTAGTAAGTACATTAAAAGTTAATTTGTCTGAATTATTTCAGCAAGCATTAGTTTTAATTCTCATATAAAGGATCATAGCTTTGACAGGCTAAATGATGGGAGCCTTCGTTAACTAGTATCTATTTTTAAAGGTGAAATGGGACAAGATCATATTGAAAATTTTGAATGGATCTTTTAAATATTCAAGAACTTTTAAATTTTACATTAGGATTTTCTTAAAACTACTGAATTGAACACGTAGCCATTAATGAAACCAAGTTCTCTTAAGTAAACAAAAAAGTCAACCTTTCAAAAATTACGGATATATTACAGCAAAGCACTTTGAATAACTTATTTAATTCTTATAAAAATAAAGTATCCGCTAAGAAAATTCGTGGTTTCGTTTTGAAAAAGTATTTTTAAAAATGGTTCGCAAAATAGAAAATTTCAAACAGCGCTTATTTGTTTCTAAATTCTTTTGTAAACATTTGAAAGTATTTCATAGTCTTAAAATGTATAACAAATACTACAGTGTTTTTGTTTCTATTATATCAAGTAAAATAAAATTATTGAAGTTTGGAAGGTATAAAATATATGCAGGTTTTATAAATCAGGTATTTATAACAGAACCCTAAACAGAGAAATAATTTTTTATATGATAGGGAGGTATATTAGCATATATTACTATTAAGATCTATGTACTATTTCAAATGATTTGTAGATAAATTTTTCTCGTTTATTTTGCACTTACCAGTTGAGCACTGAGCAGACTTTCTAAAATATAAGATTTAAGTTAAATTAAAATTATTAAAGAGAGAGAGAGACAGAGAGAGAGAGAGAGAGAGAGAAAGTGAGATCCCCCCAGGATATCACGTTTTTATTTCAATTCTTAAAATGTTAATAATGCTAGCTTCCGTATTTTACTGTTGATTTCTAAACTTGAAAAACGTTATGAAAATACTGTTCAGGAGAAAAAAGGTAATGTATTCTGGAAAAAGGAAAGGAATAATATTATTTAGGGATGGGACCTAAGAGAGATGAATAGGAAGATGATTGATTGCCTATTTACGGGGTATGAGTAGCTTTCAGAGTGGTGCTGCGGAAATTGATATCGTTTAGTCATGCTGTTGTATGTTGCATTTCTTTGAGAGGAAAGGATTTGTGGGCTACCGCAATACAAATGCTACGTATTCACTTTGCGGGCTTCCTTTATTGTTTCCAGATGCGGAAAGTGAAATTATGTGCATTTGGAAAAAGTGTCACAAAAGCAAACAATTTGGCATGTTACCAATTTTAGAAATTGATGAATTTTTGCGTTTCTTGAAATCTATCGTATTAACAACAAAGGAATCCCGCAAAGTGAACACATGGTATTTGTATTGTGGGAACCAACAGATCCATTTCTTAACTAGGATAAATTTACATATTCTTTAATAATTTATCTGAGCTATACTAGCCACATCATTTGGATGCACACAAACACGTACTCTATGCATGCGCCCATACAAGCACTTCCGGGGAGGCGGGGGCTGAGAAAAATTATTACCTCCTTCTCAAAGCTGTCAAGAATTTTAGTGAATGTACAAGATACTAAAATGCTACAAAAATAATTGATACTGCTTGACAATTAGTAATGAGCTAAAAAGTACCTTATTTTAAAATGCGACTGTAAATTTTTTTAAAGTAAATGCATATCGGAATCGGGGAAATCAAATTTTGAACGGCTTGAGCCCTCCCTGCCCCGCCATAGGTACGCCCATGATTCATCTTTCAAAAACGAGGAAGGCATTTTCCCTGGAACTTGTAAATTTAAAGAGTCCATTACCGCAATCATTTTCTCATCTTGAATTATTTTTACATTTTTATATTTGTCTCACAGTTTCGCTTTTTCGATTCTAAGCAATTTCTTAATAATTTGAGTGAAATATAATTCTATATTGCTAAAGAGAAATGTAATATCTTACCAAATAGCTGAAGCTCCAGCTATTATCAGTGTTATTTTAGGATATATTTGTTCAGTACCATATATAGGATTGTCTTAAGAAAAATGTGCGAATTCAAAATGAATTCACTTTTGAAAAATCATTCGCATATATATTCAGTTTTTCATTATGTACAATAAATTTTTTTCTTAGCGCATATTCTCTCTGATGACAGACAGATCGGTCTCGTGAAATCTTGCTCTTTCTATGATGCATAGATATTACCTGCTAGATTTATATTAATGGAACACTTAAATATATGTGATATTGAAGTTTCAAATCTTCGTATTACAAAAACATGTCCGCCCGTATTTGTGATAATTTAAAATTAAAATTATTATTAAAGTTATCCATACCTAGTTATGATAAATTGCTATTCTTTTGAAAATTATATGAAACAGTTTCGTTAAACTTTACCTATTGATTACAATGTTTATAATTTTATACGGTCTTTGGTGATCTTTTGATATAGTTATACTACTACTTCCATATATTTATTAGAAATAACTTTTATAATTTTGTTGTCATGTTAACAACAAACGTTAATGTTGAAATGCATTTTTCATTATGATGATGATGAATTAAAGAAACCTTCATCAAAAGCTTTTTTTTCATCATCTTATGATCTTTTTTTGGCAAAATGGGGCGCATTATTTAGCTATGTTTAAGTATTAAACCGAAATGATGATTATATTTCAACATAAAGCTAATGACGCTTTTGGGAAAAGTAATTACTTATTTGCATTATGCGATGTTTGCAATTCTGTCAAAACTAGCTACAAGAAACAGTTTATCAACGGACTGAATGTTTACTAAAATGGAATGAAAATTAGTTAGCGCTAAGTCCACGGTGACAAATAGTCACAAATGAATGACATTTGAAATATAATTAACAGAGAAATATTTTAAGGAAAGTAAAGGTTTTAAAGAGAACCTTAAAATTAAATGTAACGTACCCAATTCTGCAAAAAAAAATATATATTTTATAAATTTTAAACGCTCTAATCAAAACATTAAAATTTCTGCGAAGATTGGGAGAAAAATTTGTCAATGTTTAGAGAACTCAATTGACTTCCACAATGGCATTCTTAACCTGTTAATCGGGGAATAAAATTTTGTGAAACTCGTTTCACACTGGGGCCTTTTTTTTTGTGGGGGAGACATTTTGGTAGTCTTCCGGGCATGACGAAAAATGTCGTCATACCCAGTTAACAGGTTAAGGAGATACTTTTGTTAAATATGCGTAATCTTCCGGGCATGACGAAAAATGTCGTCATATCCAGTTAACAGGTTAATAACGTTAAGATCGAATATATAGCTTATTAATTTCCTTTTAATTAACACAAATTTCTCAATTTTTATTTTTTTTAAACTAAAAGGCGTAATTGCTCCTCAGCTGAAACAACATTTATAATCACTGCGGTATTTTGATAGGAATAATGCTAATGAGTTTTTAAAATATCATACTTTTTAATTAAAAAGAATTTCTTAGACGTTCAGCAAGTTTAAAATCTCTCAACTAGGAAATTAAACAATAGTACTAAGCAAGAGAAGGTAGGAATTAAAAAAAAAGAAATAAAATAGTTGGATTTTTAAATGCGGAAAAAATTTTTTTTTAGCTCCTCACCAAAATTTGCAGAGGCAACCGCATCACCATTACTGAAGAAAAAATTTACCAAAGTGTTAAATAATATTTACGTTTTAACCCTTCCTGTTGCCAAATATAAATCTGCTAAAGGCACAAAAACTGCAGAAAAAACAGACTGACTTCTTGATTATTTTGGCCTCATATCTAGCTCTTGTTTTCAATTTCTTTGCCGGCATTTCGCTGTACAGGTCTTGAATTGGCAAGTCCCAAACTATGTCAAAAATTTCCATTAGTATTTGAGAAATAGCTATCCGACTTCCTCTTGCTCTCAAAGTTTCGTATATTTTTAATCTTCTTCGGATTTTGAGGTTGCAAGAATGAAAATTCATTTGTTTAGAATTTTCTTACGCAGAGCAGAGTATTTGAGCTTTGAGAATCATATTGAAGGCAGCATTTCTTCGAGTAATTTGCAAGCCATTTTTATAATCCCACAAGAACAAAAACGAAACGGAATACATAAATTTTAATGCGATTTCAAAACAAACAAACATATTTTTATCGTTTACTTGCAACGTTCTAGGAATTATTATTATTGCTATTATTAATGAAAATTGCTCCTGATACTCTATTTAAATTTCCTAAGTTCACTATATTTACAATACATCAAATATCGATGAAAGTTGCATCGGATTTAGGCTTTCACTTACTATGACTAGCAACACACTTAATTTGCCTTAATTTAAAACGAACAATATTTGTTACTACAAAATTTAAGATTTTTTCGTCCCTATATTTATATATATTATTCGCTCTATGAGAACAAAGAAATTGATTTATAACAATTAGTGTTAGCACTTACTAAAGTCAAACGATTCTCACCATAGTCGACTGTGTGGTGATATTAGACAATAAATTACTCGCAAAGAAAAGAATGATTTCTCGGCGACAGGGGGGAACCGAACCCACAACCACTTCATAAACAGTCAAGTGCGTTTAACCATTGAGCCACAGGCGCCAATCAAATCCTCCTCTAAACTCTGAATCTTCATATTTGCTCGCAGAGGGAGTATTATAGGAGAACAAACGCCATTAACGTATCAATTCAAACATTTTGAGGGTTCAAATTGCTTTAAAAAGTCCAAATAATTTGGCATAATTTAAGGAGAACACTTCGTCATCCAATGGGGCTTGAGCCCCTGAGAGCCTCCCTTTTATACGCCACTGGAAGACACAGAGGGAGTTTATACATATTTTTTCCGCTTTTTCGCACGACTTTTAACAATTTTTAAATATTGAAATAAAATAAAAGTGCCAGGGATGAAATTTATGCACACAATAGAATAAACATCTGTCAAGTAGTAATGAAGAAAAGCCTAGCTTTCGACGAGTGCATCAACATCAAACTTTTACCAAGAAGGACCGTTGTTTTAGTTTAGGGGTTTTATTTTGCTATTCTACAATTATTTAACTTATTCCGCATATAAGTGTTTAGCATAGCTTTTATTTTAGAAATATAATATTCACAAGCATTCTCTTCCGGTAAACACGAGCTCAAATTGAGTGTTGCCGAAAATGAGTTGCCGCGTAGTCGGGTGGGCACAAAAATTTCAAAGCAAAGTTTAATAAAATATTCATCAAAGGGAAAATTTTGGACACTATACGTATTCGTAAAAGTTTAAATGATGCAGTGATAAAAATATTCTGAAAAAATTTTGGGCGAATATTTTTAGTTTCGATGAACAGGAATTCCGGTAAAGAAGACAAAACATTCGTTAGTTGGATGATTACGAATTCTATGTATGCCGGCATCTTGTATTACACATCGAAGGATTCTTTTTTCGAGTCGTTATGAATATTTTCAGCATATGTAAATGCTACGATAAGCATTCTCCTTGAAATGGAAAACGAAGATTATGGAACACAGCATATTCACAATTTTCGGATGATAAAAAAGAATACGGTCTCTATCCTCAAAGCAACATTTTAATGTTTTTTCAAATGTTTCTCAAAATAAGGATGGATATTAGAGAGAAAGTTTAGATCGTGGGTTTCATCCATTTGCTAATGAGTTGGCAAGTTCCATTGGAGATATTGAAATGAATGGGTAATTTGCTCTTCTGAAATTCAGATTTCAAATGAAGTGGAAGAAGTCAGTTTTGAATTCTTAAAAATGACATGGCCTTTCTTTTAAAGTAACAAAAGGCTATTCTGTGATTTCGAATAAGAAATTGGCATGGAAAACGGTACGAAAATATACTAAAGAATAAAAATAGGAACATGTGTAATAAAAGTCTGAAACGTAATAAATGCCGTGTAAATAATGACAGTGAAAGGAAAGGATTATTTGTTAGTTAATAGGACTTAACGGAGAATTATTATGCCATTATTAACTTGTCAACGTGGTCTTTTATTCCATATTGTATTATTTTATTTCACACTGCGTAAGGTAATAATAATAAAAGGACACGAGAAATAGTATGTTTTTTCTATTTACCATTATGTGACAAAATATACATAATAATATGTTTCCTTTAAGTCCATACGAACTTCAGTTCTGTCTTATTTGCTTGTCTGCTAAACACTTTTCTATCATTTTCTTCTTATCTTCTATCTTATCTATATTTTTTATTTACAATTCGTCGGAATTTTACTTTCTTTGTTATTTCTAGCCTTAATTTTTAGTTCTTATTTATACTCCTTCACTTATTTATACTTCTTCATTAACGGTCTCTCACATTTCATCTACTTCCATTCTTTTCCGTGGTTTATTACGCTCTCGCTCTATATTTTACACTTTTCTTCTTACCTCAAATACCTTTATTTCTGTGCTCTTATCCTATTTTATTTTTCCTTTCAAAGCTATTTCTTCCTCGTATTCTATATTCTTTTATATTTTGCACTCTCTCTTTTAGTTTTTTTTGCCGTATAACTTTTACTATCATTCTGCTTCAAGTCGATTTGTTTTTCACTCATCATCATCACTATTATCAATTCATTTTTCGTCCTGCTTCTATTTTGAAAACACATTCTGTGAAAAAGTGTTTCCTAAAATAATTATATAACTTCATTTTTTATACTTTTTAAAAATAGCTCTAGTTTGAGCCATCAATACGGGTGTCAAATTTTTTGTAATATAAACACTGTTCCTTATGGGTATAAAAACAAAGTTGAAAACCTTCCACCGTCAAAACATTTAAAAACTGATTAATGCTAAATAGTTTTGTTTTCTGATTGTACTTAATAGGATGAAATGGAAAAATGATATTGATCGATGTTTGTTATTGTATCGATATGTTATTGTATACGATTGATTTTCTGATGATAATTGTTAGCTGGAAATCTAGAAGTATAAGTATAGAAATAAATATATGACTATCTTGATTAAAACAAATAAAACATTTGACTAATAAATAACAAAATGTATTGAAATGTTGTTTAAAAACTGATAAATGCTGAAATAGTTTCGTTTTTTGAATGTACATAATAAGGAAATATGAAAATGGTCGATGATTGTAATTGTGTCGATATATATGTATTTGTATAATATTGTTTTTACGATGATAATTGCTTTCTGGAATGTAGAAGCATAGATATGTATGGAAAAAATATATGACTGTAATGTTTAAAGCAAATAAAGAATTAGAAAGAATAAAAAATGTTAAATTAAAAATTTTTTCACGATTTCTGCATATCATAAACCTCATGGTAATATGGAAGTAGAAATTTTTTAAATACATCAACAAAATAAAAATCATGGAATGTCATATATTTATAATCATGACACGATAAAACAAATTAAATACCGAAAATATGTATGCAGATAACTGGTGGTGAATAGCATGAGTAAAAATCGATAATTTAAGGGAAAAAATCTGTTATTGTAGAAAGTATAATTAGCAAAGAAAAAAACGATAACTCTAGAATTTTAACGCTCTGATACTTAATTAGAAAACTTCAAAAGGAAAATTGATAATAATAAAAAAGTAACTCTATCAAAAAAAATAATAAATAAACAAAGAGAGAGAATGCTTTAATAAAACTGACGATCCCTGTGGAAATAAAAAAAAATGTTAATTAATAAAATAGAATAGGAGTAATTAATAAAAATTAGGCCGAAGGAAACTCATATACGAAGAAAACTCATTAAAAAAATCAGGAATTAAAAAGTCGAAAAACATGTTCGTACTCCAATACGAAACCGAGAGAAAAACATGGCGGCCATTTTGGAGATGAAAACCGGAAACGGCGGCCATTACGGATTGTGCTAGAAGCCCTCGTTTATTACTACTTACCGCGTACTGATCGACTAACTTAACACCTTCGGAAATATCCAGCAACCCGATATCAATTCGCGTCGGAAATCCCTTCATCTTCCATTCGCAGCCAAAATAATCACGCAGTTCAGTGGACTGCTTCTATCTCCAGGTTACCGGCAACTCGAATTCGTGCTCTTTACCAAGGCTTCAGATAATCATTCAACGGCCTGTAAAAAACATTACTCCTAACTTAAAAACTATTATACTTAAACTTCAATAACCAGCCCTTGCTTAACCCAATAAATACGGCACACCGTTCAACGCCAGCGGCTGACTCTGGCCAACGTCGCCCGTCATGGTGACCTCCGGATTTTATCGTCCATTCGTGCTTGCGTGAGGACAAATAGGTTCTGCGCCCTATGCCCCTTAAATGGTATCACCCAGTCAGCATAGTCAACTACTTGTGACGTCAGCCCGACACGCTGTTACCCAAACAAGTACAACCTCTGGCCCGGTTGGCTTTAATTTCAACTGATTACACAACACCTCTTATATATTTTTATAAACTGCTATACATTTATCATAATTAATTATTTGAAAAATATGTCTAATTATTCATTATATAATTATTTTAGGACACTATATATCAGAATTTCCATAGAGTACTTTAAAGAAATATTTTCATCGAACTTGTTTGTTCATTAAGTCATCCTACAATAATTTTTGCCACCCACGTATTAATTATAGCTCAAACTAGAGCTTTATTCGTTTTAGAGAAAAAGAGATGCTTTTCCCATCCTGGATTCGAACCAGGGTCCCTCTTAAGTTATCCATTAAGTCCCCATTAAGTTATCTCTTAACAATTGCGTAGCAGTTCAAAAATCATGGAGTGGGCTCAAGTGGCTTTAAGAAAGATGATGTGATGTGGCCTTAGAGAAAATAATGTGTTTTGATATCCAAGGATATGGACTTGAGCCACTCCTGAGCCTCCACTGATCCTGAAGTATGAATTTAATTTTTATTGTCGTATTGATTTGATGCCGTACCATCTCACAACGGGCTCAGCTCAGAAATGATGAATACAAAAATTGGAAATTATTATTTGCAAATTTAAGAAATACTTGTTATGGCTATGGCTTAAGAACGGCGTAAGGGCATGTTTCTGAAAGACAATAGGCAACACTTTAGGGATGACAGGGAAAAAGTGTGACGAAAAACGGAAAGGGATACAACTTCACATTGAGTGGAGCCCCTAAATGACGTCACATGTTGTTTGAAAAAACAAACACGCAACCCATTAATTATCTGTTGTTGAAGCGCTTTCTTGTTTGTCTTCAACGTGTTTGGTTTTCGCACTCAGCTGTAAACTAACTTAGGTGTCTTATATTTGATAACTAAGCTTAACATTCATCTGTAAGCAAAAACAAATTAGACATGCAGACGATAATTATATTCGAAAATTTAATTTCTTTTCTCGTTTCTTGCGTCTGAATTAAATTTAACCATACGTTTTGTCCTTCTGTATATTGTATGTTCCTTAACTTACCAATATTGCACCAATACCTTTATTGTAGTATAAGGATTATTCGGTTGATATTGTTTTGCTTTGGTAAATTATTCATTCTGCAATTTAGATCCATTCTGGCTTTTCTAATACCGCCTTTCTTTCACAACGTATCATTTCGTATATATATACATATATATATGATTATTGAATATTTCCCTACCTCGCAAATGGATTTTCGGCTTTAATGTCTTGCGAATTTTTGTGCTGTATTTTTACAGGATGGCACTTGATATGCGTTGCCAACTAATACTTTTTATACATTAGAAACGGGTAATAATAAAAGATAATTGTCTTCCATAAAGCAGACCACATATTACTGTGATCGAAGAAAACATTTCTTTTACGGCATTCGAGTTTTTTGCGATAAGCGGGTAGAAGCTAAAGAAAATTGAAAATATCACAAGGCACAAACATCTGAAAATCGAGGTGTGGAAATACTCCAGAACAGAGGTAGTCAGCCGGGTCCCTACCGCCCACTAGTGGGCTTTTCAAGCTTCCATGGTGAGCGGTAGGAGTTTTGTCGGATACTGAAGCTGACACAGAAATCCTATGAAAATTGAACCAGATACCAAATATTTAGTTTCGCGGCATCAGCCAGCCTCAAGGATCTCATTAATTAAAGATAATTTCAATAGACTTTATAGTTTTTATATTTAATTTTCTTGTTCTTCAATTTAAGCAGCTTCCGCACTAGTAGGCACTGTATCGATCGAGATGCAGAAATGCAGCATCAAATAAAATTTTCTGTGTATCATAAATATATGCGAAGTATAAATGGAAAGATGAATTTAAAGACATGTTTTTACTAAACCTCCACTCAATAATTACCAGAATTTTGCAGTTGCGTAAATTAAGTTACTGCGGAATCAATGGGCGGTAGACATAAAAAGGTAAAGTACGTCTGCTTTAGAGCAGTGGTTCTCGAAATTTTCTTCCCACGGAGCCCTTTTCTTACCACATGTCTGGATACGGAACCCTTTTCTTACCATATGTTTGGTTACGGAACCATTTTCTTACCACATGTCTGGCCTCGAAATCGTTTTCTTACCACATGTCTGGCCACGAAACCGTTTTCTTACTACATGTCTGGCCACGAAACCCTTTGATTACCACATGTATGCCCACAGAACCCCTTTCTTAGCACATGCTTGGCCATGGAAACCTTTTTTGACTACACGTCGGGCTACGGAACCGATCGATAATTATTTAATAAAGTAAACCCAAAGGACAACTATTTATTATTACTCGGACATAAAATAAGCCTTAAATATATAGGCCTAAGTATAAAAAGTAAGTAATACTTTTTTATTGTCGTTTGATATTGGTAATTAATTTACTCTCTATCTTCTATTTATTAATTATTTGTTATTTATTATAGTTAATTCTAAGTAGTTGTCATGGAGGAAAAAGTACAGAATTTAGAGATTTTCTTGGCATTGTTGGCGATGTTTTACAAATTGCTTGGGAAACTCCTGAAGGGTCATTGTGGAAACACTAGGATTTCACGGAACATGCTTTGAGAAACACGGCTCTAAAGGAAGAAAGTTACAATAAATCTAATTGTAGTGAATGCATTAAGTGTAATTAATAATAAATAAACAAATTAATAAATATTTTACTTACTTAACTTTTACGATGCTTTTTTTTATATCATAATAGGGTAAGAAAGAGAGAGAGAGAGAGAGAGAGAGAGAGAGTAAATACTGCACATTTTTACACTTGCTCATTCTGAATTTATTTCTAAACATACATGATACATATGTAAACAATATGATTCTAGAATTGTTTGGAATATGAATACCTAGTTAGTGTCGTTGGATTGTCAGGGCACTACAGTCAATTACAGAATCTTCTTACATAGAAAAAACACACAGAAAAGGTTATTTATATGATGAATAGAGTCATTATAAGCGATATGTTGAACATATAACAGACGAGAAACTAAACATATTGTAGTGATTCCATCATTATAGACGATTTCCGATGTAATGCTCTTGTCTCCTGTTTTGTTTGTCCTGTAGAAGATGAATACATGGATGTTAACGGAAAAAGCGATTCATCTTCCTAAATCGAAAAAACTCAAGTACTTTATTTATGGATATAGGTGTAAAACTCTCGTCCGAATGAGCTGAGACAACTCAGCTCACTTCTTTCATTTAAAATACGATTGCTTGATTTGCTAAATAATTTATGAGTTTGTATTTTTATTATATCTTATTTATTTGTTTACTTATTTTTCCTTTCCTTATTTTTCTTACTATTGTACATGGATTATTGTTGTTCTGTTTTGAGTCTCTGGTAGAGAACTAAGGGCAGCGTGGGATTCATCAGATGTTAAAGTATTTATCTATTGTTTCCCGGGCAAAACTGTCCAACTATCATTAAGTAATTAGCTATATACGTGGTAGATAATTATTGAAAGAAGAATTCATTAAACATTATTACAATTATTACATTATTAACATTATTATAATTTCAAGAATATTGCTCCAACAACGGAATTCACCACACACTCAACTCAACTACGCACCCGCGTGCAAACGGAATGGTAGAACAAATAAACCGAACAATTTTATCTAACATTACAACGGGAATGAGCGATGACAACCATAGTAATTGGGGCAGTAATATTCAACAAGTTGAGAGAAACTTCAACAATTTCGTGAATAAAACGACTAGCAAGACACCATTCCAAATGCTTCATTGTTGTTTACCACGTTACAATGATGGTTTTCTAAGGAAAATGGCTGACGAGGATGCTGACGTATGGACCGACCAAGATTAGAGAGGATTACAAGAAGAAGCGAAGGAATGCATAGAGGAAGGCCAGAGAAAAATGAAATGTGACTTCGATAAAAAAAAGGTGGGGAACACTAGTATTTGAACAAGGAGAGATTGTAGTGATGAAGAGAGCATCTGGGTCTACAAGACAACCAAAGAAGACTCAATCCAAATATTGAGGACCCTTAATTATCACTAGTATAATGCCTAATGATACTTATCGAGTGATACAGTTATAAGAAAAGGTGAAAGGACATTTCTTTTCGAATACAGTTCATGTTAGTCAACTGAAACCATGGAAAAGCGAACCAGAAACCGATGAAGAAGACAATGATGTCACCGACGAAGACGATGTCATTGAAAGGACCACAGAAGTTCCAACATGTGAAGAATGACTATCCCGAATGAGCCCAATTTAGTGCAATCGGGACGATTGAAAAATCAGTATGGCCGAGTGTTAGATAATTATTGAAAACTGAAAGAAGAATTTAAAGAAGCGTCATGCTTCTTTGACGCACACGCAAAAAGTGAACGTTTGGTGCTAAATAGAGTTTGTTTTTCGATATTCTGTTTTGTAATTTCATTCTGTTTGTATTATTGCACTTTTGGCTTTTCTTGACGATTAAAGTAAGATTAATTTCTAAGGGGGAAGATATATATATCATCATCATCATCATCATATTCAACCATTATCTATCCACTGCTGGATGAAGGTCTCTCCAAATGCTTTCCACA
>QLNU02003225.1:39915031-39946279 GCA_006491805.2 Dysdera silvatica | reverse complement strand
GTTAAAAGGGCATTAAATTAGTATTTAGCATTCTTTTTAACGGTGTTAGATGGTAAAAATTCCGGTCTTAAATGTTTTTGTTCAATAATCGTTTCGGGCGAAGGAAAGATCCGTTAATCCAAGGAACTGGAGAAGCATTGTACTCTTAATAGTAATTAATATATTAAGCATAAAAGTTTGTATGATTTTTTGTAAATATCAAAGGATATAAAAGGTATTCTATGTATTAGAGAATATTCCGATTGGAAAACTATTTTTTTTTGGTGAATTATTTTTTATATAAAATGTAAATACAAAAGTCTACATACAAGTTTTTTAGAGAGTACTTTACACTTTCATTACCTTAATAGCTTTAAACATCCTTCTTTATGTAAATAAATGATTTTCCTGGTACATCAACACTTCATTGAAAATATAGCATAATTTGTACTTAAGGACACAAAAGTTTATAAGCCAATATCATATAAATTATGGGATATTCAGTGACATAACCAGATCAGGGCCATGGGGATTTAGCCCCTCCAGAAAATATTGTCAGTTTCATTTTTTAACAAATATGAATTATTATAGAAATTTTTTAAAAATTTTTTGTTTGTAAATTTTAAGTTTTTGTACAAATTGAAAAGTTCTTTGATGTTAAAAATGTATTCAAAACAGATTTTCATGGCAGATCTTATGACGTCATAATTTTAACAAAGGTTTAAGTCTTTATATAATCTACAGTAAGGAAGAGGGTAATTATAAATTTTAGATTACTTTCTAACATGTTTCCAGTGCAATATTTATATTAAGAATTCTTTTCGTTCATGTTATATACAAATAGATTAGTTTGATTTTATTTTTAAAATTCACTTATTCACATAAATAAATTTGAACATTAATTATATATTCCATATGCATTGTCACATGTCTTTTAAATTTTATCGAAGCACCCATCACTAAGAATTAATTAACTTCATTCCAAAAAATCATGTCCATATTTCAAATATTTAGAATTATACTTCTTAAAAAAATACCAATTAAATACAAAAAGACGTTAAGTTTTAAGCCCCCTCCCCCTGTAACATTAAGAGCCCCGCTGTAAAGAGCGAGCTTCAAGCAACGGCTCTGGAGACATTACACCTGTTAACTAACAATTTCAACATGTTAACTAACAGGGAAACATGAGTAAACTAACAAGGTTATAGTAAATGCGCATTGTTTCTTTCCCTGAGGACACCTCAGTAGTTATAGAAAACTATACCAACAGTTCCCTAAAGGGAAAAACAAAATAAAAAGATCCTTACAAACAGGAAATCCCGAAACAAGGTTCTTTGATTGGATAATAGAAAAGAAAAGAAAGGAAAAATTACATTTTTTGCAATTATTGAGTTTCTCCAAATTTCTTCAGGGACATCTTTTTACAGACTGCAGAACTTCAAGAAAAGAATTGCATCTGTGTTTGCAACGCTTCTGAAAGCGTGAATGTGTGAATTCTGCCCTCGCAGGCGACATGTTGTAGTAAGTTTCCGGTTGTTTCCCGGAAAAAGTGTTCCGGAAGGATCTGAAAAGCGGGCGACCAATCCAATTTCTCTTTGGATTTTGCCAAGTTCAAAGCTATTCGTTTGATTGCGGCAAAATTGAATTCGCTTCTATCGGGCGAAATGCTTTCTTGGTCCGCTTTGTTCAAAGCGAATTTGCGGTCAAAGTTCGTTTTTGGGAAAATATAGAAAAGCTGATGAGTTGAAATTTGTATTCTCAGGTTTTAACGAAGTTTTAAAATAGAAAAGATTGTTTTTATCCCTATAATATGACTTTGGATAGATCAGCCAATTACATATTTGTACGCAAGCTCGGATATGATTAATATGATGTACACTATATAATAAATGAAATCCAATAATAAATATATAATACGATTTAATCAATTTACATTCATAGTCATTATAATGCCAGCTCAATATAGATATACAAACCATGTTTAAGTATTATTAAAGCAACAGTTTTTTCATATTAGCCGATGATGTGGCAATAATAGATGTTAAATTACTCGTAAAGAAAAGAATGATTTTCCGGCGTCGGGTGGGATCCGAACCCACGACCTCCTGATTGCCGGTCAGGTGCTCTACTACTCGCTATATTATCTATCTCATGTTTAAGTATAATAATATTTACGAATGAAATAAATTTCTCTTGGCATGAAAATTAAAGCGCTCGTCATGTTCTTTATTTTATCTTATATTATCTCCACTTAGGGCGGGAGCAATACACTTAAAACGGTTATATTAAATTAACATACTTAAGTTTTGTGATATTCGGACCTGAAGCGCTTAAGTACATATTTAAGTTATATTATAATATCCAAATAATAAATGTTATGCTCAAGCACTGCTACATAACTAATAAAAATGATAAATTAACATATGCTTGAAAAATACTTAGCAAGTGCATATAACGTGCATAAATATAAAATAACCGTAGGGCAAATTTTATTAAATAGTTTTTTAACATATAGACAATATGCTAAAAATGATCGCTGCATTTACCAACATTTGACGAAACTCGGGAACTAAGATGTCATCTTCTATTTCCGGGTCTTAGGGAAATTCCATCAAGAAAACTAACGCTTCTTATTTTAGGAGAGCTGTACATAATTTTGAAAAAGACACAAATTTTAGATTTGCAATTTTCCGGTAAATCATAAAAATTCAAAATAGAATTTTTATTCCTCAACTTTTCAGAAAGCGTTAATTAGCATATTATGCATTTTTTGGCGGAGTCAAAATTAGAGTATTTAAAATATATTTTGATAATTTTTCAGTAGTTTGGAAGTGGATTTACTTCTTTCTCAGTAAAAATAGAAATCTCCGACTCAAATCATAGTAGTGATCTTTTTCGTGATGCCTGAGGGCTAACATGTTACTGTAGTCTTATTTCAAAGTAGTCTCTTCTTATTTTTACTTTAGTCCCCAGGGCAGTTTCCTTAAATTTTGTTCGCCCATGAAAAATTTTAAGGATTCTTTTACGTATCGCGGACTATCGCGAGGTAGAGAGGAGAGCTTGGAGACTTTTCCCGGGAGGAGATTAAAAAATATATTTTTTGAAGCTAAGATTGTTAAACTCTAGTTAACAATATTTGGCAACACCACTGAGCTATTTTACAAATAGAGTATAGACTGACCGTGCCATTTTGGAAGGACCGCATCACTCCTTTATTTATACGCGTAAGGCAAAAAGCTAATTCCGATGTAGCTTGTAATGTTAACAGATATTTTTAACAATAAAAACTAGAAGAACTATTTCATTCTAAGGTTATGTAAATTAATGAAATGACTCAGGATATTTAGTAAAAATGTTTTTTATGATCAAATTATGTTACTAAATGAGAATAATTTGGATTTTTTTCTGGGACTATATCCACTCAGTTGATCGGCCGACATTCAAAGCTTGCTTTTGAATTTTTCCAATGCAAAACGTAAAATAAAATGAAATGATGGCTGGAATGAAAATCAAGGTTATGCGCCCACCTGTTCGCTATAGGTTTCAGTGCGCGTTCACAGATTTATTGCCCAACTTGCTTACGAAGTGTATCCTTCCGCATGATGAAAAGTGGTTTCAGGTGTCGCTGTGCTGTTGAATAATAGCACTCCAGTTGTAATATAACTCAGGGGGCCATAAATACTAACATCAATTACAAATTAAATAATTTCGTCCAGTACAGTCTAAATAAATATTAAAATCATATCAAGCTGCATCCTGATATAGATTTTTAAATTACATAGACCCCTTACACAAGGATGCCACTTTTGGAAAGTTCAGTTATTGTTCGCATAGAATGATTTTATTTGTCTATGGCGGCCACCGTTTCGAGCTGTAATATTCGACACGTTGTGCCATTATTTTACCATCCGAAATTTCCTAAGGATCTTACGAACCACTTGAAGGGCCGCCATGGGCCACACTTTGGGAGATAATGCCCCAGTGGGGCGTTGGCCCATCACAAAGGTCTTCTGCTAGTCTCCTTACGTCACTCCATGTTATGTCCTCTTCTTAAATTACATTTTTCACAGTTCTTCTCCATTCATTTCATAGTCTACACAACTTTCTTTTTCTTTGGGTATTCCTGTCTTGGGATAATTTTCAGCCATTGCTTCGTTCAAAGCACAAAAATAGCCCGCGTTGTCTTCTTATTTATTACGCTCTTCGTTACTATATTTTTCTTTTCTTTTAAATATGGAAGTGGTTATTGAAAATACACGTCGTATGTATTTGAGATGGCCACTTAAGCTCTTAAACCTTCATATAGCCGTTTGCTTATTAAGAAAGTCAAGTTCTTTCTTAAGCATCAGCTCTCTGGACTTCTACTCATAAGTTTCTGGAAAACGTCAAATCCACCTGTTCGACACGCGGTATCTGCGAAAGCGCGGGAAATTCAATTCAACCGAAATACTTTTTTTATATGCATGGGATAATAGGTAGTTTTACAAAGATTGCATCGACAAGTGACAATGCGACTCTCTTGAAGTCATCAGCTCCAACAAAAGCGATTGTCCTAGCGGAAATCCTGTGAAGATTGCCGTGACATTACCTCCTTATTTTATTCTGTGATTCATGCCTTTTTATTTGAATATGAGTTTCGCAAGGAATGAATTTAATTGAAATTCTTTTCACAGCTTTCGTCCTTTTCTAATCCGTTCGGAAATGGGATTCATATCGTCGAATTGAGCAAGATAAAATTCTGGAAGATATCGGGAAGTAGAAAAACTAATACGTTGATTGGTTATTTGCCCTCTGAATTTCCTGCCCAACTTTCGCCATTCTTGTCTGCCCACCCGCCCGCCCATCCCTGCCTGCTTGCTTGACTGCCTGTCTGCCTTTTTGCTTGTAGATAAAGAACACAGTAATATAAATATCGTTTAGGTAGCGTTGCAGGAAAAGGTCGATTCTAATAGTAACTATTCTTTTGAGTACCTTACTGTTTAATTCATTAATGATTAAATATTATAAAGGTAGCTTAATCTATTATTAAAGAATCGTAATTATTTTAAAAGGAACTTAATTATTATAAGGAAAGCTTAATCATTATAAAATAAGCTTAATTATTGTAAAATAAACTTTAAAATTTTAGGAGCTACGTAAGACAAAAAAAAAATAAAAAAGTTTGGGGAAAAGATGCAAAAAAGAACGTTCTTCTTCTTTGCACCTTTTCCCAACCTTTTGCCAGGATTTGTAAAATGGCGCAATATAGCAGAAACATGAGAGGACAAAAGATTACCAAAGGGACTTGCAGGTAACATATATTAGAAAATTAGGAGAATCATGTAGGATTTACGAGTGTTGCACATTAAATTTACAGCAAGAAACGCTATCACATTCAACAGAAACAGTAAAAAATTAGAATCTCTTAGAATTACCGCAAGAAATACCTTCAGTGCATGATTAGCATGGTTCCTGAGATCATTCTAAGGGACAGAAGGTATATGAATGACATAAGGGAAAAATGAAAACAAGCATAAAGGAGTGGATCAAGGAAGAAAGCTTTGAATGGTGGGAGGAGAGGGGTGTCTGGAGAAGGGAAGAAGAGCATCCATTTTGAAGAAAAGAACAAATACAAAAAAGGGACTAGTGAGGAAGGGAGATGCTATGTTAGAAGTTGAAAATAAATCTTTTGAAAAGTATACGTATCATTGGTCTAACGCGTAATAACTCTTCAAAGAAGATTGGGTGGAAGTGTTGATGTCGTATAGGTCCTACCTTATCTCAAATAGGCAAGAAGTGAGAGAAAAAAGAAAGAGTATCGCAAATCGGGAAAACGTACAAATTTTCCAGCCATTTTTATTTCATATCTGATTATTTTATGTCACATAACTTACCCTTTTTTTTAAATAAAATTTCATGGAACACGATGAAGTGCCAATAAAAGGAATTTGGAAGGTTTGCAATCTCTCGATGATTGAATATTTCGCAACAATATTTCATACGGTATTCTCAATATGTATTGAAACAGTAAGTTCTTATGTTTGATATTCATGATTTTTTCCGTTAATTTAGAGGTGAATAGTTTTTATTGCAAATTTGTGATCGTAAACGGATCATCTATTCACCACAAATCCATTATCAAAATAAAGACACGTTAGCCCACTTAAATCCGTTAAGACCTATTTCTGGAACAAATTGTCGTAACTATTTTGCTACTTTTACACAGAGCGGAAGGCTGCTAGTGAGTAAAAAAAGAGACAACGACTTGGTCATTACGATCATTTGATATCGTTTGAGAGACGTGACGGAGATACGAAACTACAGCGTTAAGCGAATGGGTTCTAGTGTTGGGTTGCATCGTATTCTATTAATCAGCCCAGAATTTACTCATAATGGATTACGTAGGTTAAATCGTAGGTTTAAAATATAATAAAAGATGTTACGACTAAATAATTTTTCAAACATGGGTTTCTTCTTTTTTTTCTTTGGTCTTCTGGTTTCTTTAAGTTTCTTCGTAGTCTGTTAGGTCTAGTTTTCATCGTGGACTAGGTCTAGGTTTCTTCGTAGACTAGGTCTAGGTTTCTTTGTAAACATTTAGGTCTTTAGGTTTCTTCTTAGTCTTTTAGGTCTAGTTTTCTTCGTAGAATATGTCGCGGTTTCTTCGTAGACTAGGTCTAGGTTTCTTTGTAGACTAGATTTAGTTTCATTGTAGACTAGATCTAAGTTTCTTCGTAGACTAGATCTACGTTTCTTCGTAGACATTCAGGTCTTTAGGTTTCTTCTTAGTCGTTCAGGTCTAGTTCTCTTCGTAGACTAGATCTTTCTTCGTAGACTTTTAGATCTTTAGGTTTCTTCTTTTGCGCATTGCATTCACTATAGGATTTCTAATGAAAGTGGTTTACAAATTTTCTTACTACATGGTTTGTAATGAAATATCATCCAGTCAGAAACAGTGTTAAACGCTGTAAAGAATTACACCACAGTACTCTTTCTCTCTCTCTCTATTATACTTTTCATTAAGATCAATAATTTATACAAATGAATATTTATTATTAATATAAATTGACATTAATCGTTAAAATTTTCATTGAACTTAAAAGTGCAAATTCTAATTCATTTTTCATTCTACAAAAAAAAGACATGCATGCATTTTATGGTTCTTGCGCATGCTGGATGATATTAAAAACATGTAGTATTGTCACTGGAAATTTCTAAAATTCATAGAGTCTAACCTTAACCGCGGAAACACAGTTACTTTTTATATATATACATCTAGAACTTTTACTTTTGAAAGTAAGAATCTTGAATTTCATCTCGGTGGGTCAAAAAATGCGTTTACTATGTATTTAGGTGACTTAATGAAAGTAATAATAAACAACATCCCTTTTCTCATAGGTAATCATCACGAGGTTCATTAAAATATAGAGCACACTATTTATATATTGTACTACACAATTCTGCTTATTAAGTATTAGCTTAAAATTTTCCCCTCTTAATAAATTTAAACTTATATTTCCCTGTAAACAATTTTCGGTTATTAAAAATTATTTTTAGAATAATTTTAAAGCTCGTTATAAAAGTTCTTACACACTTTATTAAAATCTTCATCTTGAAAACAAATAACAGCATCATTTAATGAAATACAGTGGCACCTGGTAAAGTGACCACCTTGGTAAATTGACCACTTGTATAAAGCAACCACTGTTTTATAAGAGAGAGAATAGATAGGGACGTTTTTAGCAAACTAGAATTTTGCAGGCATAGGATTTATGAGCAAAAATAGCGAGATTTTTGTGAAGTAAATGCAAAAAATTCGAAAAAAACAACAACAACGGTGATTGAGTTTTCTTAACTGAGGCGAACACGGTGAGGATAAAAGATACTTGTGTTTTTACTTGTAATTAAAGAATTTTTGAAACTCTGGCCTCCTTCAAAATACATTGTAAGGAGTTCATAACAAACTTTTTTTTGAGGCAACGGATTATATTGCTGATGTACACGAATTCACTATTTTTCAACGAAAATTCAATTAATGGAGATATTGTACAACTCAGCAAAATAACTATAGACCATTTTTTTAAGAGAATTTAAGGAGAATTTTTTAGAGAATTTAACTTAGAGCATTCATGGAGAAAGATTATTTTGGGAATAATTGCTAACATAAATTCTCCTTAATATGGTATTTTTTTAGTTAGTTTATTATGCTGAAATTCAAGAAATAGTAATAAAAAGTTGTTTATTAAACAATTTATTAACGTTTAATTATTGGATGCAACGTGCATGCACATACACGGTGTCCCAAAAGTCCGTTAATCCCGAACTATTTTTAGAAATATATTTCGAATCGAAAAATAAGAAAAACAAATGTTCAGTATTTTTAAAAAAGCTGTTCAATAATACCGTATTAATGAAATGTATAATTATATAAATCTAATATATATATATAAGTGTATAACCGTATATAATGCTCCTCATTATATACGGTTTTTACCGTATTTATAAACATATTTCGAATTTTTATTTGCAATACACAAAGCAAAATCTTTTTTTAACAAGATGAATCTGATTCGAGAACTGTCCGGGAGGATTTGGTTCTGATGGAGAGAGCCAAGTTACCATTGCCGTTTATTGAATTCTTGTACATAGAAAAATTGCCACGAAACGTATCGACGTTATACACGGTATAACAGATTGTTAATCGTAGACGTCGATATTTTTAACGTATAAAGGAATAGAGATCCACATTTTTTTGTAGTGGTTCCGTCGTTATATGAAGTCGATTGTTGTAACCGGTGCCAGTGTAAAAGACTTCCACTCTAGATGAATGAAAATTTTATATTTTCTCAGGGAAGAAAACAAAAAATACAAAAGGAAAATTCGCTTTATTATTTTTACTTATATATATGTACAGTGCGTTTGGTATTTTAGTGGACACTTGATAACAGTGCACTATCGTGAGAAATAATGCCAAATTTGAAAATGAAAATAAAGATACTACAATAAAACAGTATTCTGCAAAGTGGAAGATTAATAATCTTTATTAAATCATTCATAAATGTAACAAAATCAAGATGAGGCTTTCAATCTTGTTTGAAAATTTAATGGACACTTACTGAAATTGGAGTGTTTTATGTACATTAATACGCGAGATATCCTCCGTTTTTGCGTATAACTTTAAAGACACGTGAATCCATTGATTCTATCAATGTTTGTAAATACTTAGGATCGATTTGATACCAAGTTTCCACAATAGCGTCCTTTAAGGCATTAACCGACGTGAATTGCTTCCCATTTGCATATATTTGACGAACAATATAATCCCATACGTTTTCGATAGGATTTAAATCAGGACTACGTGTCGACCAAATCATACTTTTAAACTTTTTTGAATTTATCCATCTTTTGGTGGAGATAGATGCATGGCACGGTGCGTTGTCCTGTTGCAAAATCCAGTTTTCCCCACATATTTATGAGGCATATGGGAGGGCATATTCATTCAAAAGTTCTTGATAGCAGGTGAAATTCATACGACTGCCGATGAAAGCTCCAGGCGTAGTACCGTTGTAGCCAAAGACACTACAAATGGTCACCGACTCTCCTCCTTGAACTCTACAAGAAAAGTATTGCGGCGCTTTCCGTAAATCGTGCCAATAATGTTGAAAAGCATCCGGACCATCTAAGTTGAATTTCTTTTCCTCCGTGAAAAGTACCTGCAACCATTTATCGTTCCACTTCATGAGTCGTCGAGCCTAGTTTAAGTGTTCCTGTTTGTGAACTTGGGTGAGAAGTGGTTTGCCTTTTTTTTTCCGAAAAGATAAATTTTTGGAATTAGAGAGCACATTCCATACTATCCAACGTTTAACTAGGAGCTAACTAAGGTCGTTTCGGACTTTTGCAGCAGACTTTCCTGTGTTACTGGCCTCTCTATTAATGTTCCGCTTATCTCTTTTACTCAGTTTTGGCTTCGCTCCCCGCTTTTTGGGTGGATCCTTTTGGGGTTTCTTTTTGAAAAGGCCCCTATAGTACTCCTTGGACGCTGAATAAGCTGACAAATTTTGAAAATGGATTTTCCATTTCGTTTAAAAGCCACAATTTCCTCTTTCTCGAAATCCGTAAGTATTTTCCTTTCTGACATGACTACAAACGCTGTTTTCGCAGACTCAAACCTGTTCACACGGGTATTTATACGAACCTACGCATCGAAAGAATACAATATGCAAATTTTTTAGCGCCTGCACTGCCATCTGTTAGTCAGGAATGATAGTGTCCCTTAAATTAACAAACAACATTTGTTATATAAATTTGCATTTTCCCCATTTATGTGACGATATATTTATATAAAATTTATTTTTCTACAAGACATTATGGTGTCTCGGCATTCTTCAAAAGCCAATTCGTAGTTTTTGTATTTTTTTTAGCATTTACGTAAAAATATCAGGTGTCCACTAAAATACCAAACGCACTGTATTGTTACCACAGTGAAATGAAATGACTATTGGCGTAACTGGGTAGGGGTTAGAGGAGGCTGAGCCGTCTCTAGAAAAGCCGTCTAGAAAGCCTAGAAAAGCCGTCTAGAAAAGCCATCTCTAGAAAACGGTAAATTGCGATTGAATACTTTGTGCCAAGTATAGCGTTTGGGGCTATTGCTCCCTATAACCCCATAGCCCCTCTAGAACTTGAGGTTGATTATGCCAATACAACTTACCATTGCGATGACAATGACGGTACATACTAAAGAGTAAAGGTTCTGATACGGCGTATTCATAAACTATTGAAGATGGATTCAATATTTCATTTTTTATATTATTTAGCAGAATTGAATATTTTGAGGGAAACGAAAACTTAATGCATATGAAATTCCCATACAGAATTATATTAAAAAAACCTCAACACATTTACATCGCAAATATTGAATAGAAAGCCAAAAGCTCATTTTATGTTTGTCAAAATGCTGTAAAATGTTTGTCAAAATGCTGTAACGAAATAAATGCAGAATTAACATAAGCTATAAGACTAGATATTGAACTCAAGTAATCCTTGCACGGATTAATGAATTAAACGCTATACAATCACTCCACATAAATTACCGTGATTACCATTAGCGTCAGTAGAAAGTTCGTAAGGGAGAGGTTGCACAGATCTACAACTCCATATATCCATATGTATATTTATTAAAAATAACATCGCAATAGGAGTTATGAGCCCCATTAACTCACCCTTACATACGTCAGTGGTGATCAAAATAAATGATAATTAAGTACATAACATGTATTGGGGGAGACATAATTCATCCTATTGAAATTATTTCCATGACATCGATTTCTTTGAGTTAGTTTACTTCTTACTTTCTACCTAATGTAGCTTTCATAAATGCGACAAACTCTTACCACAGCTGCTCAAACGAACGTCATCCCATTCAGAGATCGAACTTCACAAATCCTTAAATATGATAAATGGCCCTCATTGGCAGAACACCAAATGAATGAAAACTTTGGTAATCCTGAGGCTAAAGCTTTGTTGAATTACGGCAGGCCATCAACCGGCGGAACTTTGTTCAATTCTTATTTCTGAAATTAGGATATGTCAAAAGTAAAAAATGAAGTTGAAATATATAGGGAAATCATCAAAGCACTGATCCTCCAATTTCTTTTCTGGAAGGAAATGACTTTCCTTTATTGGATTTTAAAGATATTGAAAAGGATTTCAAAGTTCAAGTTGACCATTAGTATTGTCTGTGACCATCATTTACTTACAAGTGTTATGAGCTCAAACATTTATTCTATAAAATGTTCATTCCATTCCTTTAAACTAACCAGGAGACATTATACGTATTTAGACGAACTTATACTTTTTTCGAGGATTCTACGGCGGTAAGGCTTTGCGGGCTTGCTTGGTTGTTATATTAGGCAGTTAAAGACTTCGAATGGCGGCTTGCCAGTATGTCGTTAGTGGAAATTATTCGTATAGAAATAATTACTTCTCATTTTATTTAATATATTTATTTAAAGCACTTTGCTTCAATATTAGCGTACTGCTAACTTGATACGAATCTTGGTTACAATGGTAACGTAATAATAAGAGGAATATTAATTTAGAGGTTGGCCATTTTGACGTCTGGCCTCCCTGAAAGCTCCGACGCTTCTTTACCTTTTTTTCCCGCGAAAACCCTCGTTACGTCACATCCAACGGCTACACACAGATTTGGCGCGAACTGTTGGCCAATTAGAGATTTTCGTGATTAACGTGTATCTTTTTTCCGCGCGCGTGTGTCCTTGACTTAAGGAAGAAGGGCAATCCGTAATGGCGATATTTGAAATGCTAAAAATGGATAGACCCTTCCAGACACGTCTCTCACCATTAAGAAAATTTCATATATTTTCATATCCATTTTTGAAATCAATATTCCTCTTTCACAAATTTGGTTACTACATAGTTACAATGACAATCATTATATTTTATACAACACTTTATATTTCTTGCTTCTAATCAATTAATGTTACTTGAAATACTTAGAGAATGTTAATACAATAGAGCATATTTATTACATACGTCCATACGCGTTGTTCTGATAATTCCTTTGATGCAAGCGTGATAAACTGTCACAATTGGTACCCTCCTTCCCACTTCTATGATGAATAGTTAGATCGAATTGTTGTAACGCAAGCGCCCAGCGGGTCAACTTTCCTGAATTAGGGTATGACGTAGAGAGAAACTTCAGGGGATTATGATCTGATCTAACAATTATTTTGGCGTTAAACAAATGATGTTCAAACTTTCTTGATGCATAGAGAACTGCAAATGCTTCTCTTGCTATAACGCACTATCGTTTTTGAGTTTCCGTAAATTTCGTGCTTGCAAAGGATTGCAATTCATTGCATTGACATTGACATTGGATGTTCGATTTCATCCTTTATCTGGAAAAGGCAACTTTCGATTCCTGTGCCTGATGCATCTGTGTCGATGTAGAAAGACTGTCTATAGTCGGGTGGATGTAGTGATGGGACAGAGGCGAGCTTAGCTTTTAATTTTTCGAAAGCTTTTACTTCTCTTGGTCCCCAATTTACCTTTGTTGGTTTCTTTTGCTTTACCAGTTCATACAATGGACTTGCAATATACGGAAGGTCTTTGATAAATTTCCGATAATATCCAAAAAATCCAAGGATGCTCTTCAACATTTTCTTTGTGTTTGGTAGAGACATCTTCTCTATTACAGCTATTTTTTGTGGGTCGGGGAGTATCTTGCCATTCCCCACTAGATGTTCTAGGAATAGAACCTGTGACTTTGCAAATTGTGTCTTTTTTTTTCAAATTTCCTGTGAAACCGGCATTCTTTAGGGCATTTAAAACTCGTTTCACATGAACTAGGTGTTCCTTCCACGTATTGGAAAATATTCCGACATCGTCTACATAGGCGACGGCATATTATTTATGTGGTTCCAATATTCTATTGATTGCTTTTGCTATAGTGTTGCATGTATTTTTCAATCCAAATGGCATAACATTGAAGATATATGTTCCACTATGAGCAGTGAAGGCCGTCAATTTCTTTGAGGATTCGCTCATAGATATGTACTAATTACCTTTTAGCAAGTCAACTGAAGTTATGTACTTCGCATTGGCTATCCTCCTTTGTAATGCCTCCTCACAGTCTATTAATGGGAAAGAACTTGCTTCTGTGCTTTTATTCAAATTTCTGTAATCAACACAGATACTTATTGTTCCATCCTTTTTCGCAACTGCTACTAAAAAATATGCCACTGGGGCATCAGATTTTTCAATCAATCCATCCCTTAAGAGTTCTTCGATCTGAGCCTCTATCTGCGGTCTTATTGTTTCAGGTATATTGTAAAGCTGTACCCTCCTTTGTTGATATCCTGAAATGAGCTTGACCTCGTGTTCAATAAGGTTAGTTCGACCTTGTTTGTTCATAAAGAAGGACTTCGTCATTGAATCATTTCCCTTATTTCCATTTCTTGGGCTCGGCTTGGGCCTTCAACTATTAAGTCGTCAATATTATTTGGACCAGTAGCTCGATTTCCCCTTTTTATAAGCACTGTCTCAGTCTGGTCAAATGCCCCATGTTCTTCATAAATGACTCCTATACTATGGATCTGTCGTAAGAACGGTCGGATTTTATTCACATGAACATGTCTTTTTCCACCATCTTCCATCTCCACAATATAACTGTGATCGCTTCGTTTCTTAAATATTGTGGCTGGACCAGTCCATTTCGCTAGAAGTCGATTCGCACTATCGTCCAACAACAATATTACCGAATCTCCGACTTTGAAAGTTGTTTTCTTAGCTCGGTATTATATCGGTGCGTATACTTACCTTGTTCCAACTCTGAATGAATTTTTGCTTCTCTGGCGGAGAATTTAATTTTTTGTTGTGAGTCAGCGAGATATGAGTTTGCTAGTTTTACCAGATCTCCATTTTCTTTGGTCCAATGCTCCTTCGTAATCGCTAACGGTCCTGCTATATGTCTTTCATATATTAGCATAAATGGACTCATTCCTGTCGTTCTGTTTGTGACTTCCCGAATGGCGAACATCACACATTGTAAATGACGGTCCCATTTGTTTCCCTTTTCATTAATGATGTGGTGGAGTGCTTTCTTCCATACTCCCACTAATCTCTCTGCTAATCCATTAGTCTCTGGGTGAGGCGGCGTTACAAATTTTGGTGATGCGCCCATTAATGCTAAGAATGCTTTGGTTAATTTAGAAGTGAAATTTGTAGCCTCATCCTATACGATGTATCGTGGTACGCCAGATCTCGTGAAGATAGACATCAACGCTTCGCAAGTACCTTTGACTGTCAATGATTTTAGCGGTATGGTCTCTGGCCACCGGCTGTGCTGGTCTATTAATCAAAGAATATATTGGTGTCCTCGACCTGACTTCGGCTGGATACGTTCGAGACAATCTAAGTGTACGGTGAAGAACGGAACTTCTGGCCTGCGAATGGAAGAAATTGGTGTTCGGTCACGAAAGGTTTTGACTCTTTTTAATTGGCATAGTTTGCACAAAGTGCAATACTGTTTTATGTCCTTCCTAATGCCTGGTCAGTAAAATAACAGTTTTACTCTTTATACCGTTTTTTAAAATCGAAATGTGCTCCAAAACTCGTTGAGTGTGCCATATTAATCACTTTATCTCTTTCTTTTAAAGGTAGTACTAAATGTTTGACGTTAATTACCATTATTACATCCTTATGACGCAACAAATCACCTTGAATAAAATATCCATTTTTCTTACGTTTGCCATCATCGAATGCATTTAATAATGTCGAGCAACTCCGTTGTGATAATAGAAACTGTCACTTTGCTGGGACGTCATCGGCCTCTTCATCTGGGATGCTCGTAGCACGTGACACTCTCTGTGTCGTTTAAGTTATGACGTGATAAGGTGTTGAGGGTATGTCATTAACGCTTGACACGGCGATTTTATCGCACACTACTTCATGTTCGTCAGCACTCGCATCTGTTCTTCCCACCTCTTTCGGTTTATGCCTGTCTGCCTGGTTATGTTTCAGTCTCTGCTCATGTAATTCCTGTATGACACATGGGTTTATTAAAGGACCATATCTGAGTTGATTCGATTAAGCAGCTAAAATTTCAATGCCTGACTCTACGTCTGGGCTATACGCCTCTCCCAAACTGACCCTGACTTTAACCAATTTGGCGGTAATCGGTTCTCCAAATGCTCCTTGGAGTTGAATGGGGATAGCTGGCTGTGCTACCTATTCTGGCAACACGTCCTCTCCACATACAAGTGAGCAGGAACATCCACTGTCAACTATCACTTCATGTGACTATTCACGCATGTTTTTCCTTCAATTGTGATTGAAGCTTTGTCTGCGGAATTTCTGTTTTTTCAAGATGATGTGCAGTTACCTCAGCTACAATCGGCTCTTCCCCTACGTTACTTCTCTGTTCATTGGGGCTTATTTCTTCACGGTCCCCTTTTGTGGAAACTTGTCGTACCTGATCTCTTACCGTTTGTCTCTTTTTGAACCAACAATACTGAGTATCATGCTTATTGTTTTTACGTCCGTGACACCATCTAACAGGTTTCTTATTTGCTTTGTCTATAGCCTTAAATACTGGAGGACGACCCTGTCTTTTCCCGTCCACGTTGGCTTTCTGATGTGACGCAATATTCCATACCTTCTCACTTGGCCTTATATCCTTCCTCTGTACGTAGATGGGCTTTGCATATCTGAAATTTTCTCTTGGAATCGGTGCTTTGTATTAAGTGTTAGCACTACGACTAGTCTCGTAGGATTGTGCTAAATCTGCTACCTGGTCGGACTTCAACGGGCTCTCACTCTCCTTAAGATTTATGTATTGTAGACACTGAGGGCTGAGGCACGTTTTTACCTCATCGCTTACCATTAAGTCACGCAGTTCATCTAATATAGACATCTGTTTGGATCACTCATAATATCGGAATAATGATTGCATATGGCTTAGAAATTCGCCGTAGGTTTCACGGGGTTGTTTAGTAAGGGTTTTGAATTTATTTAAATATTCTGCGGGGGATAAATTAGCGCATTGAAGTAACTTTGCCTTTATTTTTCCATAGTCCTGTAGATCCTCAGTGGAGAGTTGCGTTATGACGTCGGGACGCCATGGACCCAAGCGTGGTAAAATCAATGCTCCTTTTTCATTATCATTTATAGCAAAAATGAATAAATTTTCAATGCTGATTAGATGCAAGGGCAACTGGTCAGCAGTTTCTGGTATTTTTATTGCTGCTTTCCTAAACAATTCTTCATTTTTCTCCGAAAGGTTTTTTCCCATATCAACAGCTGGGGTTCTCGTTCCCTGATTCTCTAATTGTTTCATTCTAAATTTCGTGTTCTAATCCTATCTTTTTATTTTCCATTTGTATTTTTAACCATTGGATTTCCAGCTCGGCCAACCTGATCTCTTTCTCCGGCTTATCCCTTGTGTCATTTCCTCCGGCGGGTGTGGATCGGCCCGGGTGTGGTTCCCTGTCATGGAGATAAATAATCGTTATACAATAATTTTTGCCACCCACGTTTAAGTAGCTCAAACTAGAGCTTTTTTATATTTGGAGAAAAAGAGGCGCCGTCCTCATCCTGGACTCGAACCATAAGGACGGCGTCTCTTTTTCTCCAAAAACAAAAAGCTCTAGTTTGAGCTATATGTACGTGGGTGGCAAAAATTATTGTATAATAAATTCCCCCACGAAAAACTCACAAAAATCTCGCCCCGGAGGCTTTTCTGTGTTGACCATTATTTGGCAATTGTGTTATCCCTGTGAAGGGTAATAATATCTTACATCCTCATATACGGAGAAAAATGCGTTTGTTCTTGTCCTCATTCGTCTAGTAGGTCAAGACACCGCGGGCTCAACGCGGGGACCCTGGTTCGAATCCAGGATGAGGACGGCGCCTTTTTTTCTCCAAAAACAAAAAAAAGCTCTAGTTTGAGCTAAATATACGTGGGTGGAAAAAAAATAATAATAAATAAATAATCATCATCATCAAATGATCAGAGTGCTTCGTTCCTTAAAATATTTTCTATAATACGTTCTATGCTTCGCAATGAGCGAGGGGGACGAGTAGAGCTTTTACTTCTTAGTCGTGAGGGGACGACAGATTTGATCCCCTTTTCATCGCCATTCTCCAAATATATCTTTATGGGAGCTTCTATCAGTCTGGCTTACAATTATATATATATATATATATCATCATCATCATATTCAACCATTATCTATCCACTGCTGGATGAAGGTCTCTCCAAATGCTTTCCACACAAGTCTATCCTGAGCAATTCGCTTCCACGTCACCCCAACCTGTTTTCTTATTTCATCCACCCATCTAGTTTGAGGACGTTTTCTAGGTCTTCGGTGGTCTCTTGGAATCCAGTTCAGAATTTCTGTTGTCCATCGTTGATCAGTTCTTCTTGCAATATGCCCAGCCCATCGCCATTTCAGCCCTTTTACTTTAACAATGATGTCCTCTACTCTAGTTTGCTCTCTCACCCAAGTGTTTCTTTTTCGATCTCTCCTAGTTATTCCAAGCATGCACCTCTCCATGCTCCTTTGCGTTGTCTGTAACTTTCGTATTGCTCCAACTGTTAGACTCCATGTCTCTGATCCATAAGAGAGGACTGGCAATACACACTGGTTGAAGACCTTTCTTTTTAGACACAAAGGCAATTTCCCCTTCAGGATAAAACTGTTTCTTCCAAATGCACTCCAGCCAAGTTTAATACGTCTGTTGAGTTCTTTCATAATGTTGCCATCCATTGAAATCAGCTGGCCAAGGTAAATATATGAATCAGCAATTTCTAGCTCAATGTTGTCAACTTGTATTTTTGTTTCCTCTACGAAATTATTGAACATGATCTTAGTTTTTTGTAGGTTCATCTTGAGTCCAACTTCTTTACTTCTAGTTGAGAGCTCCTGTACCATGTCTTGGAGTTCTAATGGGTTCGTTGAAAAAATAACAATGTCATCAGCAAACCGCAAATGATTTAAATATTCACCATTTATTTTTATTCCCTTGTTATTCCAATTTATCTGCTGAAAAATCATCTGTAAAGCTGAAGTAAAAAGTTTTGGAGAAATGGTATCTCCCTGCCTCACACCTTTACCAATTTTGATAGTTTTGGTATCTTTATGTAACCGAAATTTTGCACTTGCATTTTTATACACACGTTTCACCATGTCAATGTACACATCCTCAATGTCTGTTGATCTTAAAGAGTTGATGACTGCTGATGTTTTAATAGAGTCAAAGGCCTTCTCATAGTCAATAAATGCCACACACAATGGAAGTTCATATTCATGTGTTCTTTCAATTAATTCTCTTAATACTTGAATATGGTCCACTGTACTGAATCCACTTCGAAATCCAGCTTGTTCTCTTGGTTGAGCTGCATCTAATTTTTTCTGCAGGCGATGTGTTAGCACTTTTGTGAAGATTTTATAAATAGCAGGTAGCTCTTCATACTTTTTATTGCAAATGAAACTTCTTCTTTTAAGATTTTAGGAGCTGTTCCTTCGACTATTTCAATGTCTTCGTTTAATCCACTGTTACTTTCGTATAGATTTTTGTAGAATTCTTCAACTCTTCTAAGTATTTCTTCCCTATTTCTTGTTACGGTGCCATCCTCTCCTTTTAATGCAATGATGTGTTTCTTCCCAACAGATAAACTTCCTTTAACAACCCTAAGGCTCTTGTTATTTTCAATGGCTTTCCTTACTAGCTCACAGTTGAATTTTCTTATGTCTTCTTTCATGCTTTTGCGCAGAGTTTTACAAAGTTCTATGTACTCAATCCTGGAACTGGTATTTTGATTGTCCACCTTCATATCTCTTCGCCTTTTCATGAGCTGTTTCGTCTTCTCAGATAATTTGCTATTGTGCTTTTTACAGGTTACACCACCAATTTCCCCAGCAGTTTCAATTATTGTCTTAACAATGTTATATAATATATATATGTATATATCGCAATGTGTGGTTTTATGTGATATTTAATATTTCATTAATATTTTATATCGTATGCTAATATTTATTATTTTTATATTATCAAGTTTGAATTAGGTACACAGATAATTATACCTTTATAACACATACAAATATATATATATATATATATATATACATGCACCACCTCGTCTTTACCTGAATATATATATATGATCACAATAAATTTCCGTGGAATTATTATTACCATAAACAGATAATTAATTAGCATTTAGTACCCCGTAGCCATGAAGCTTAAACCTATATACTTATTAGAATTGGAGATTTTGTTCTAAGTTTTCACCTTTCTGTTTCTTTAATATAGGCTCATTTACCGTTTATTGACTTCACGTTTTCTTCTTTTTTTTTCTGCGGCACGTTAATTATTTTCGATTTATTTATTTATTTTATTTCCACACGAATTATCGCGCGCGGTTTTTTATTATGTTTTTCGCTACCGTACACGCACATAGATTACTGGAGATATCTTGATAGCTTCCACTTTTTTTCTTCTTTCATCGAAACGTGATATCACTAACACAACGCGCCACGTCTCTTCTTTGTGGCACGTCCACTATTACGTAACCTGCTGACTCAGCGGTGTTGTGGGAGTAGGGTAGGGCAACGGCTGGCTTTGTTTCTCGTTCGTGTTGTGGCTCCTTCGTTTAGGCTGGCACTGTACTTTTCTCCTCTTCTAGCTTTTCCGAGGATTGATGCGGGTCAAATCTCACTTTCTGTCGCCAAAATGATGTACGGCGGCAAGGTTCTGCGGGCTTGCTTGGTTGTTGTATTAGGCAGTTGAAGACTTCGAATAGCGGCTTGCCAGTATGTGGTTAATGGAAATTATTTGTATAGAAATAATTACTTCTCATTTTATTTAATATATTTATTTAAAGCATTTTGCTATAATATTAGTGTACTGCTAACTTAATATGAATCATGGTTACAATGGCAATGTAATAATGTGAGTAATATTAATTTAGAGATTGGCCATTTTGTCGTCTGGCCTCCCCTCAAAGCTCCGACGCTTCTTTGCCTTTTGTCCCGCGAGAATTCTCGTTACGTCACATCCAACGGCTACATACAGATTTGGCGCGAACTGTTGGCCAATTAGAGATTTTCGTGATTAACGTATATTTTTTTTCTGCGCATGTGTGTCCTCGACTTGAGGAAGAAGAGCAATCCGTAATGGCGATATTTGAAATGCTAAAAATTAATAGACGAGGTCGGATGCGGATGAATGTAATTTTTAATAAAATATATATATTTAGACATAATTAGATTAGATATAATTAGATTCTGAATTAAGGGCGCCATTGGATATGTGCCCGCATTTTCCAAAATTTCATTTATAAACTACAGGCAACAGTACGTGCTAACAACATTAATATTTTAATTACTATTATCATAATCAATAATAATACTAATACAAACGCTTAAGGAAATCCTTTTATGGTTAAATTTTTAAAAGACACGTCTGCGATGACAAAGGTGATGCCAACATACATTCGCAAGAAAGATATTTCATAAATTTTGCATAAATTTTATCAAATCTTTTCATTTGCAAAATTTTTTAATAAAATTAGCATAAATTTTGCGTTCATAAACTGACATTAATGTACCAATGATATTATGTTTACAACAGTCGATAAAAGCCACATAGACTGAACGTATATTTATGACCATACTGGCAGATTACGTCAGGAAGGCAAAGAGAAGGACCCTTTTTTTTCGGCGCAAGGATAGTATGGGTAAGGCCAGGCCCCAATTAACGCATGGGTTTCCGAGGGTGTGGCCCTGGGCCTCCAAATCTTTGGGGCCCCCAAATTTTGTATGCGATCTTTTTAAGAAAGTTTAAAATGTCAGCTTGAATCCTTGTTTTTTTAAATTGTAACTTAGTATGTTATTAATATAATTTTTTTACTTATAACTTAGGCCTACTATAACTTATTGCTTTACTTATAACTTATTGTTTAATTTTTGTACTTATAACTTATTATTTAATTTTTGTACTTATAACTTATAACTTTCTTCATTAAAAACGGCTTTAAGCTATTGATTATGCAAATAATATATATAACAAGAGTTCGTGTTTGTTACTTATTGAATCATTTTGTTGCGAGTACGTAGGGAGGGAGGGGGGTCCTAAATAATCACTAGGCCCTCGGCCCCACTTTGGCTTGATCGGGCCTTGGGCAAGGCTACATTGGGGATTAACATTTTCCCGAGGAATCCGAACCTTTCCTTCCAAGGAAATTAAACCTGGGTTTATGGTGGGAAGACACTGGCACTCTTTCTATGTTGTCATTGATGGTCGAACGCGGGTTAATGGCCCAATAAGTGAATGTAGTCACGTCTGTGCCACCACAGTGAAGGGAATAATTTTTTTCCTTCAGATTAATAGGTATCTCATAAAACCTAGGAAACCGACCTAGAAATATAATAAATATTTAATGAATCGGTAAGTATTTTCATTTTGAAGCACCGTTGGGTGTCGAATCCGGAATAATGGCTAGGCTAGGCAAATATGTTACCCCTGAGCTTCTGCACAGCACCGTATGTTGATGACATAGGGGCACTATGTCATCAACATACAGCACCGTATGTTGATGACATAGTGCCCCTGGAAGAATCGCCCGTAGCATTGCGCTGCCCTTTACCACGGGCATATTCTCCCCTGTGAACTATTTCAGCCGATTTTACACCCTTCCTCTTCTACACTCCTGGCGTGGGCCTGCCATACCACCCTCTAGCTTCGGCCCTGCTCCTGCAGAACCAAAAATGACTCTGACATGAGGTCCTAAATCCCTGAAATATTCATTGCAAATTATCATTGTGTTGGTGCAGTAATTAATCGATATGTCTGAACTTCTGTGGCAAATTGTGTCATGGGATTTTGTACGATGTTTGATATAGATACCAATCCCTGTGTGTGTCGTTTCTTGTTCATCACTATTGTTTCTTTGATATTCTGTCATAAGATTTTCTTGTATTTATTTGCAATCAAATCTAATCTATTTACAGTTTATTCCTCGATCGTTAAAATGATAGACTTTGAGCTGCTGTATTTTGTCAAGTGTTTAAGCATCAGTACCGAAATTGACGTTATAGCATTTACGACGTTGATTTATATTTACCGATCAAGACTGATATGTCTGTGAAAGATTTTCCGGAGATCCCGATGCCGTTACTTAAAAAAAAGCATTTGTTGTGTTTGCAAAATTCAATTAAAATTTCAATTTCAAATATTGGTTTTCGATGAAGACTGGATGAAATGTATTTCTGGAAATTTACGCCCATTTTCCATCCAACTTTTTATCTAAGGAGTTGACGTGTAAACAATTCTGCTTTGGGCTTGCGTCCTCTACTGTAAACGGAGTTTTTAAGGGTGTCAAGAAAATGTTGTCAGCAAGTAAGAATTTCGATAAAGTATTTTAGTTTTTAAAACTGTCAATTCTAGCTTTGAGACGTTCTCTCTTTTTCTCTCGAAGATAAAATTCGAGAACCGATACGCGTTTACTTGACAGATAATGAAATGGATTTTTCGAACTTACTTTTCAAAGACGCCCCTGTTGGGAAGACGCAAAGTATTTTCGAAGCGTAATGCTAAGCATACATTTTATTTAAAATAAAAAAAAATAAAAACAATGTCGAGGAAATAACATTGAAAACAACGTGGCATTTACTTTTAATTTTGAAAATGCATCTACTTAAATTACTCTGGTATGCTGCTGTATTTTATTTTTTTTAATTATGTTTTTGATTATAATATTTATTGGATATTTGAGAACAGCGTGTGATATATAGGTGCGGGCGAAAAGATCATAAGGGGTTTATAGGCTCAATGGGGGGTTACAGAGCTACAACTCACATATTCCTATGTTAAATATACAAAATTTCATTGCAATAGGGAGTTAAAACCATAACCAATACCCCTCTCCCCGTGTACGCCAGTGGTGTGATATGATTCTATATCCAGGATTATAGGCATTTCTCTTGCGTTAAGAAAAATATAAAATTAAGAACAAAACTCCGATGAAATAAAATTGTAAATAGGTATAATTTTATAAAAAATATTTATAATTTTAATTAAAAAGTTGGAAAAAAATATATAATAACCTTTTTTTTATAAAATAATCGTTTGTTTATATTAAAGTAATAATAAAATATTTCATAAACCTCGACCATGTATTATGATGTCCTGAATAATTCCTTAGAAATATTACGGCATAAGCAAAAAATACATTTATAGGAGCAGAGGCGTATTCGAAGAAGAGTTTTGATGGGGGTGAACGCAAAACACAGTGGTACCCACTTATACCAAGCACACACATTTAACGAGTTGCCGTTTATAACCAGAAAAATGTAGATTTTGTGTGGTGTAATAATTAAGCTCAATACAATTTAACAGATTTTGCCAAACGAGATTTTTTTGGACCGTGGATTTAATGAGTGATTAAAAAAATATTATAATGAACCAAACATTTTGCAAAAATTCCGCCATTATATACAGTTTATCGTTATAATCGGAGACTCGTTATAACCGATTTCTACCGTCTATTCTAACCGTCTTATGGATTTGGAAAAGGAAATTTCTGTAATTTTCTCCATGTATCTACTATTGAAATAAGGTTTAAGTTCCTTCCTTGTGCCTACTTTTAAACATTTTTTCCAGTTCAGTCAGTGTGTCGCTCCAATTCATAGAGCCGAATTCCCTTTTGTAGGCGCAATAAAAAAAAAAAAGATACTCTCATGCCGGGATCGCACTTGCGACCTGGTTTGGTAGCACCGTGACGTCATTAGCCTTTCAGTCAAGAGGTACTGTGTTCAAATACCCTTTCAGTCAAGAGGTACTGTGTTCAAATACCCTGTCGCGCAGAAGCCGTTGTAACCATTTTTTCTAATTTCATTCGTTGAAAACTATAAATTGAATAAAATATAATACATTATTTTGTACCTAATGCATATTTTTTACATATTTTTAAGACTGATATGTCATTTTAAAATAATTTCTAAAAGTCACGCAAAATGAATTTTAAGCACACTTTTCCCTCTTAACTTTTCCACAATGTTAATCCAAAAAAAAAAATATTTTTTTGCCCCCATGCCTGCAATTAAACTATTTTTGCCGTTTCATTCGGCGTGTCGCTTTATTTCACAAAAGCAAAATTCCTTTTCTAAAAGCAAAATTTAAAAAAAAAAGGAATTCCTATGCCGGGGATCGTACTTGCTATCCGATGTAGTGACCCGGTGATGTCATTTGTCTTTTAACCAAGAGGTCACGAGTTCGAGCCTTCTTCATGCACAAGCCGATTGTAACCCTTCTATGATATTGACCAGTTTGAGAAGCTGTTAATTGCATAAAATAGAACATATTATTTTGCTTCTAATGCATGTTTTTGCATATTTTTAAGACGGATGTTCCATTTTTTAAATGAACTTTTAAAATTACGCAAAATGCATTTTTAAATACTCTTTTTCCCTCTACTTTTTTCATCCAAAATATTAATAAAAATGAGAGTTGTTTTTTCTCCTTTGCCTGTTCTTAAACTTTTCCTATCCCTTTAAATCGGTGCGTCGCCTCATTATGTAGAAAAGATTTTTTTTTTTAGATTCAAAATAAAAAAAAATCATCCCCCTGCCGGAGATCGTACATACAACTCTATGCAATGCCACTCATCTCTCAGCCAAGAGGTCGTTAGTACGAGCCCCCTTCACGCCAAAATCCATTCTAACCATTTTTATAAATTTCATTCATTTGACAAGCTGTAAATTGCATAAAATGGAATATATTATTCTACAGCTAATGCATATTTTTTACATTTTTAAGTCTGATGTTGCATTTTTATGCACTCTTAATTGTTAATTTTTTTCCCTTATGCCTGCTCTTAAAGTTTTTTTTCCATTTCGCTAGGTGTGTTGCTTTATTTCATAGAACCAAACTTCCCTTTTTTAAAAGTAAAATAAAATAAAGGATTTTCCTTGCCGGGGATCGTACTTGCAACCCTGTGACGTTTCACTCACCTTTCAGCTAAGAGGTCCCTGGTTTAAGTCTCATTCGCGCAGAAGCCATTGTAATCATATTGTGATATTTCACCAGTTTGATAAGCTATAAATTGCATAAAAAATTATTCTGCTCCTAATGCATATTTCTAAACATTTTAAGACGGGTGTGTCATTTTAAAATAATTTTTAAAAGTCGAACCAAATCGCGTTTTCAAGCATTCTTTTCCCTTTTATTTTAGTTTTATCCATAATGTTATTGCAACTAAGTAGAGGCGGGTTCAGAGAGCGATTTTCGGGGATAATGCAAAAATCATTAGGACCAGCCTGCATTTAGCAAGTTTCCGGATATAACAAAAATATTTTGATTTTGTTTGTTGCAAAGATTAGGTCCAATAAATTTAAACTTCTTTTAGTTAAAAAGTCTTTTTTGAACCGCAATTTAAAGAACAAATAAAAAAATACAATAGTAAATAAACTTCTTGAAAAAATTAAGTTGTTATATGAAGTTGGTCGTTATAATCGGCGCTCGTTATAACCGATTTTCACTGCATTCTTTTAGACTTGGAAGGGGAAATATCCCCAATTTACCTCTCCGTGTATCTATCTCTCATAGAAACAAAAGATAGATAGAAAGTTTTATTTCAAAACCCATAAATATAAAATATTGTTAAAACATGATAACTTAATGATGATTAATATTTATGTTCAATCCATCATTATAAAAAACGTATTTTACTGTTTCAAAGATTAAAAAAAAAATGTATAGTTTTAAAAATCTCTCAGATCGACAAAGAAATGTAAGTTGTCAATAAGATATTACAGCAAAAATCATTTAGTTCTGGTTTTCAATATTTTATAAGATGATAATAGAGTTTTAAATATTAAAGAGGACGATAATGGGACTGCCATCAATATTTAAGAGGATGAATGGGATTTTTAATATTTAATGATAATTTTAGGTTCTTAGTTCAGACAAAAGCGTTTTCAGTTAAAAATGAGAATTTTAGCAGCTCAGTTCATTCCAAAAATGACAAAGGCGTGGTAAAAAAAGGACTTACTCAACACTCTAAACCTTTTAAGAACTGTAATTTTTGCTGTGATGTTATATTTTTTATGTAAGCCGTAATATATTTTATGCCTTTACGCATAAGATGGAAAGAAATTTCGTTCCAATGTGTAATATCATGAGGTAGAATTAAACGTTTCAATTCAGAGAGTGAAATTTACAGGCAATATTATGTAAATGTCAAATCGCTTTGGAGTTCCAGTAGCAACTTTTTGAGCAGCGAAGCAAGGGTATTAGAATTCTAGCGGCAAACGAAATAAGGGAAAAGGCAATAGGGAATTTTTGGGAACATTTCATGGCAGCTGCAGGCGATTTACAAATTTTATTTTGTTACGTCAATTTTCTGAATCTTATAGAGTTATGTAAAAAGAAATTATATTAATATGAACATACATAACAAACAGTTATTTTGACACTGGCGTAAGGTTTAAAAACACGACGTTTCGGGAGCCAACTGCTCCCTTTGTCAAGTGAAGGCAGAATGAAGAGTTCGTGAAAGTCCTAAGCTTATATACCCGCATGTTGGGAATCCCCATCTCTGCTAAGCTCTAATTTAAGCTTGAATTTGTAATCTAGTATGGCTCTAGTTTGAGCTGTAGATTGTGGGTGTCATCTAATTTATATATTGTTATCTTCTAGGTTTCCAAGGCTGTTTGTTTTGTGACTCAGAATCTCTTTGTAAATAGCATGTGTAAATATAACTTCCACGTAAGTTATTTGTGTTAGAATTCTGAATCTGCAGCTTATACACACTCTAACACAGGGTTATCAACATGGGCGCCCTCAGAATTATATGCAGGGGGGTGCATCCAGGAAAAATTCCAATTGAATAATGTTGTTGGACTACAGTTTCTTGTGGATTCAGTCCTCTTTTCCCCCTTTTTTCATAAGCCAAGAGGGTGCCCTTGGTTATCAACCTTTCTTTGGTATTCAGTGCCTTTCGTGCTTTTCGACATTTTCCTCCGTGCCCTTGGTATTCTAAACCCAATGGTTTCTTATCGTCTTGGCGGCGACTAAGTTAGGGACCATTGCTTTAATGTATTAGGAGTTATAAACTTAGTTGAATGATTATAGACCTGCGAATTAAATTACTGAATTACACCCAAATTTTTGTAGGTCTTAAATGCATGGTTTAGCTAAATCACAAATTTTGCTATTACTTGCAAAATGTTAGCATTTTTAAGCTGGATAATTGCCAATTATTGTATTTCTGCTAGGACTTTGGTTTTGTTGCATTATTTGTGAAATTTGATATAAAGGTTTTTGATGCATTGTCTTGGAGATGGTTTTGCTGACGAGCAGAATGTACGCAGCTGGGAAAACGCGTATTTAAGCAAAATTTTAATTTGCGTATAATAAGGTTCCAAGTAGGAGTTTTCATGAGCTATAGTTGATTGGTTTCCTCTCAGCAATATTACCATTAATCATGGAACTAATAACGTACTAATAAAGGAACAAATAAATTACAAAAAATAAAGGTACAACCTCCGATTAGTGATGCAACGTCAAGAAATCGAAGTTCATAGCTATGCTTCTTTTAGTGGCAGTATATTAAGGGGATTATTTAATTCCAAATGCCCATAAGAACGGGTTTGGATGTAAGAATAAAAAAATGAAATTACTTTGCTCTTTGATTGCTGAATTCGGAATTGAAATTCATTCCAAATTCATTTGTACAAGAAGATTTACTAATTAAAAAATCACATTTGGATAACATTCATTAATTCTACGTGATACATTAGTTGAACTGAATTTTAGCTTCTATTTAAAGCACCATTATCAACAATTCCCATGTGGTTGAAAGTGGTCTAAACATACTGATGGAAAAATAATATAATGTTTTGAAAATCCTTGAAAAGTAATTGTATTCTTTATTTATACCATAGTTTTAAAAGCCACCCTGTTGGATTTTCCCTGACTCATACACACAAAAAAATAATAACTTTTTCAAAAGTGCTTTAAATTCCTGTTCCTTTACTGAAATTTGAAATAATTTCCTTAAATATTGGGCCTGTTATAAGTTCAGCAAGCTTAATAAAGGAGAACACCTTTAGAAAAATCTAGAAATTTACTTGAAAAGATTTACCGTTCTATATTGAATGCCTTGGAAACTACTTCAAAGGATTTTCCTTTGAAATAAATTCTTTTGAAAATTCAAAAAAAGAAAGACCGGTATTTTGAGGATTTGCTTTTGCGAGTCGCTTGGTATGAATGACTCTTTCCAAAGCGCTTCACAAAGCTTCAATAGATTCAGTGAACCTTAACTTATAAAAATATGTATATATATATTTAACTATTTATCATAGTAGTTTACAGTCATATTTGATCCACCATAGCCTCATTGATATACTATGTATAATAGCAATACCGAATTTGAAAGACGTGCAATATTGTTGTTGGGCGATTTTGAGAAAAAGCTGGTAACCAAAGATAATCGAATTGACGTTAGCACATCATCTCGATTTCGCTACCTCAGACATATTGGCCCAACGACGACAGGCATGCTTGAAGGTATAAGCATGCATATGCCAACACGGCATTTTTAACAAATGTTGATTTTTGCAAAGAACTTTCTGCCTTTTTTTCGTTATAAGTGAGTAATTATTACGTATTAATTTACTCGAATATTTGTAGTTTACCATCACGTACACTGGGTGAAGGGCGAAAGAATGTTTACACTGGAATATTGACCCTTCTCACCCGTATAACAAAAAACTATAACAGTAGAATTTTTCAAATTTAATGGAATAAGTATAAATCATGTTCCTTTATTTCTTGAAAGTTAGACTTGTAACACAAATTGGTTTTATGTATTTAAACAACATTTGAACCCTCTCCAGAATATGAAGAGCAAAATTAAGTTTACAAATAAATAAAACATCAAACAAAGAAAAATTAAAAGCAAATTTCTGTGTCCATGTAATTTGCATATAATTTAATTTGTATAATCCATGATTCATGAGAATGTGTGAGTCATGGGCTGATAAAGGGTAGAGTGAAAATGGTGAAAACACGGGAACTATCGGTGATTGAAAGAACAGCCTTAACTAAAGACAGAGTGGATGGCAAATTATCCTACAGACAGTTAGGAGAAAAGTATGAAATATGTGCAATGGGAGCTCAGAAAATAGTGAAAAGATATGAAATCAATGGACACGTTGTAAGCACCCAAAGGACAGGTAGTTCACAAAGTTCACAGAAAGGGAGCGCAAGACGATTATGAGAACCATAAACAAAAACCCATTTACATCGAGAAGGGAAATCCAAGAAGAATTTCAAGATCAATTCAAAAAGACAATATCACGGAGACAAATTTCAAGGGTGTTAAACAAGGTGGGATATAAAGAAAGAATTTCACGTAAGAAACCTTATATCTCTTCCAAAAATAAACAAAGGAGTTCAAAATTTGCAATTCAACTTGCTGATAAGCTACTCAAATTCTGGGAAAATGTGATGTGGAGCGATGAAAGCAAGTTTGAACCATTAAAACAACAGAAGAAAATAGTGTTTAGAAAAGATGGAACAGCGTTTAATGTCAAGAATTTGCAGCCAACAATCAAACACCCATCATCAGTTATGGTTTGGGGTTGTTTTACCAATAATGCAACGGGAAATCTGGTATTCATTGATGGCCTTATGAACTCCCACAAGTATAAGGAGATTTTGGAATCAAATTTGGCTCAATGAAAGATGAAGTTGGGATTGAAAAGGGGTTGGTCTTTCCAACAAGACAATGACCCCAAACATAAATCTCGTATTTTAGTTGCTTATTTTGCCTCCAAGAAGATAAAGGTGCTCGAATGGCCATCTCAGTCACCTGATTTGAACCCCATTGAGCATCTTTGGGGGATTTTAGACAACCGTGTGCCATTATCATGTGGCACACACATCCCTGCATTCAAGACCGCATTGCAGGAAGCTTGGATTAGCATCCCACCAAACGTTATGTCTAACTTGGTCCACAGTATGCCTCAACGGCTCCGTGAAGTCATTCAGCCCAAGGGAGGTCCTACCAAGTACTAGATTTTTACTTTTTTTGATGTTTTATTTATATGTAAATTTAATTTTGTCCTTCATATTCTGGAGGGGTTCACATTTTGACTAAATACATAAACCAATTTGTGTTACAAGTTTGTAATTTTCAAGAAATAAAGACATATGTTTGTACTTATTCCATTAAATTTGAAAAATTCTACTGTTAATATTTTTTTTGCTATACGGGTGGGAAGTGTTAACATTCCAGTGTAAACATACTTTCGCCCCCAACTGTAGTTTTGGCGTCACCGATATTTATTCTAGACAAATACGAAGACACTTTCATTTTAAAAAATTTAAAATACAGTAATGAATACGTTTGAGGTCTGTGAAAATTTGTGACATTACTTTTATGTTTTTTTTAAAAATACAGTTATACAGTTAAGAAATCTATTGCTTCTAGCTATATTATTTGGCGCAAAATAATGATTTCCGAAAGTTTTTGCCGAGTTAGTACTAATGAATGTAAATAAGTTTCCTACGATCTATATATAATCGCTATTCTAGAATTGATTACAGTCGTTACAAACCGTGCACACACACACACACATAAAAAGAAAAAAGTAAAAACATATCGGGAGTGTTGAAGTAAGGCTCGAAACAGAGCTGGAGCATAGCCGCCATTTTCCTGCCATCGTATCACGTGATCTCTTTAACTGTTGTGTTAAAGTTGAGTGA
>QLNU02003225.1:39876770-39914931 GCA_006491805.2 Dysdera silvatica | reverse complement strand
AAAATGATTGTTTATTTAGTACAGTCGAACTCGCATGCCCACATCACATAGCTGCAAAATCCGCAAAATTGCATCAAATATTAAGCCTCAAAACATTTCCTATCTTTTTAATGTTATCCAAACCCACTTAACGGCATATCTGTAACTGCAGAAATCGCGTAAGTGTATATATATATAAAAATATACTTTTTAAGTCAAACGCATTTTACCATAGAAATTTAGCCTGATAAATGCACACGTAAATGTCTAAGAAATCACGCTTGAATATCCATGAAAGTGCCACGAAGAACCTATACATCACGAGTAACACCTGCTCACGAATATTAGAATTCCACTTACCCCACGTGGAGCGAATAATATCACACTTTTGTATCTCATAATTTCCCACAACGTCATTTCTTCATGCAAGAAGCAGTAACCACAAAATATCCTTGCTTGTTAAGAATTGCTTAGTTGAGACCAATAGCATATTTATTTTGGTTATGGCATATAGAAAGAGGAACCTGTTTAAAGAGTTTGTTCAAAAGTTGGATATTTTAAATTCCTTAAAATAAAACGTAAACTCTAAGGAAGTCCTTGTCTTTAAGAATGGGATAATTGTAAGGCATAATTATTAAAATAATTACTGTGCATGATTTATAAATTTATAAATAAGAATATGTAAGTTAATAGCATAGATAAAATACTATAAAATTTTTAGGGGAAAAATTACCTTACACTTAACATTTTAAAGAATAACACGATCTACTTAATTGCACAAAATTCCCTTTCTGATTTATCTTCACCCTTATGAGTTTCAAATGTCTCTGTGTGCATATATATAATAAATATTAAATAATTTTTGCTATATTCTCAAAATATATAAAATAACCATTAATGTAGGGTAAACAACGTATAAATAATTTGATTCGTGAAAGATGCCAAATCTCTGGTAAAATTAATGGCTATTTTAATTTACTTATAATAATAATTGTTATTAACAGTTACTATATTTCAATCGGACGTAGATAAATTGCCTGTATTTTATGTCTTTGAAAAAAATAAAATATATTTTTTATCTTAGAAGTTTTGGAGAAATTTTTTGTGCGTTTTTTTCTTTTTTAAACTCTTCTCGGTTTCCATACAAAAAAGTATAGAAAACGAAAATAAATGAACACGATAAACTTTTTTCGAAACAAAAGACTTTTTCCAATGTTTAAACACGCATAAAATTTTTACTGAAAAACTTTTGTTTTCCAAAAAGTATTCTATGTTCTTTATCATTTTTTAAATAATGAAAAGTTGTAAAAACTTTACATTACTAGAAGATTATCTGAGTTGAACGATGTTTTCAAGGTAAGGAAAACGATATACTTTAATACATGAAAGAAGAGCCTTTTTGTATGAAGTTATATAAAAATATGTAGAAACGGGCATAGACACATATAAAAACGTATGAGTAGCTACATAAAAATGAACGCCAAAATATAAAAACTCATTATTTTATTACAAGCATCCTAAAATAAAACAGTTTGAATTTAAACTAAATTGCGGACTATATAAATTCAGTATTTCATGCAAATAATACTCATAAATATATAAAACTAAATATATAGAATTTTTAATGGCGAGAGGGTGATCCATATCTTAAACTAGGTAATATATTAATGGTCCCTAATTAGATCTGATTATGTCCTTCAAAATTAAATATAAAATGTAACCTACCCTATAGTATAAAATCATAATTATCAACCTGCATATATAACACTATAGTTATCAATTTGTATAACATAATAGTTATCAATTTGTATAACATAATAGTTATCAATTTGTATAACATAATAGCTATCAATTTGTATAACATAATAGTTATCAATCTGTATATATAACACTACAGTTATCAATCTGTATATATAACACTACAGTTATCAATCTGTATATATAACACTATAGTTATGAATTTGTATATATAACACTATAATTATCAAACATTATCCTCATTAACTGTTGTTTTTCATCACCAATCATTATCCTCAATAACAGTTGTTTTTCATCACCAACCATTATCCTCAGTAACAGTTGTTTTTCATCACCAACCATTATCCTCAGTAACAGTTGTTTTTCATCACCAACCATTATCCTCAGTAACAGTTGTTTTTCATCACCAACCATTATCCTCAGTAACAGTTGTTTTTTATCACCAACTATTATCTATGAACAGGATTGCACATTACGAATCTGCTGTAACATTATGGCTCTATAGTCATCCAACCAGAAATATATTTTGATCGATGGCAACAGAAAAAGGCTGTATTTTGTTTTGATGGTAGCGGGTCTTTTTCCCGCCTGAATAATTATTAACAAGTCATCTTAGCTACAACTATGATTATCTCTGGATTTTTCATCTACATTATTTGTACAAGGTATTTCGCTTGTATAATTACAAAAATTAACGATTTCACTACGTGAACATACATTAGTTGTTAAGTTGAATATTAATTTCTCCACACTAATTAATGATAATTAAATTACGTTAGTAATTGTCCCTTAACTTAACGTTAATACTTGAACTTCCTTATAAATGCGTCATATTTTACATTAATAATTGCGTTGTATTAAACATTCATTATTAAATTAAAATAATAATTGCGCCACATTAAACGCTAATAAATTTCCAGGTGTAAGAAATCAATTTTATGCAGTTTCGTGTATTCTTTAATTATGTAAACGTTATGAAACTGTGTAAAATGATTAAGAGAAGAAAATTGAGGTTAACGCTTTAAAGTTTAATTAATGTTCCACCATCTGCCATAAATGATACACTTTGGTAAATTTAAATTTACTGTTTGCTGTGGGCCACAGATGTGCGTGTTCGAAAAGCCATTTTTAAATATTGATTAATAAATATCATTGAAGGAAAATTTTACGTTTAATTTACAATGAACCTTGTTATTTATTATCCAACGGCCTGAACTTCAGGGGCCACACTCAATAAATTATATTAGATGACGTTTAATTATCCGTATATTCAGTGGTCCAAATTGATTGTCCGCATAATGGCTTTCAAACGCTGGGGTCATTGACTTGAGGTCATAACTAATTAACAGAGGAGGTCTTGTGGAACGGTATGGGCTGATTTGATTTGAATGCTCTTGGCATGCGAGCAAATGTTTGCATATTAAGGAAGGAGGTACGGGAGGAGGTGCGCATGCTTCATTTTGGTCGAAATCATCGTACAGCTCCAGGACAAATGGTGGTATTAATGAGCATGATGTCAGAGTTCAACACATTGGTTTTGGAATACATTTTGGGGAACATATATCATTTATATGGCTGCAAGGGGTGATAACTGCAAATATATATATATCAATTCGTCTCTTTCAGAGATTATATACAAAACATTGTGTGCAAAGAATTTATACTTAACATTTACAAGAAATATTTGCACAAACCTTATATATAAACACAGAATATCAAATGTAGATGTGTTGTATTAATACAACCGTAGATATTCTCTCTCTCTCTCCATTTTGTGACTGAGGGACAAGCTTAATGTGGTTACATCTATCAATAATGACGCTTTAACTAACGATAGTATATTGCGGTGCCGGAGGAAGTTTAACAGAATTATACATATCGCGCAAAGCGTCTTTATTTCGTTGAACGAGGTCTTGTATCCGTCTCTTTAAAGCTGTTAGAGGGAGAGAATCAGGGGCGGTTCGAGGTTGATTTTAAACACGGGCGGCCAGGTACGGATTGTGTTTTGGCGCCCCCTTTTCTCCGGCGAAAACAGGAGATTTTCACAGATGCACAGTGAGCCATATACCCTATAAAAGTGGCGAAAAGTCTCTGAAAGGATTTCTCTAAAGATGTCTCTCTCTTTTTAGAGAGATTTTCTACTGTTGGGTCAATTAAAAAAAATTTGAACTTGACTTCAGTTCGGTGTCCTCATCCAAATGGGATCTCCGGGCGACCACCCGGGTCACTTGGAAGGGAATACTGTATTGTTAATGTGACACGTGGCTCCCGATACAATTATACAATTATTGCTGGGAAAAGTGATGATTATACGAATCTATAATCGCACAATTTTTAAAATTCCATATATTAATTGGCACATTTATTCATTTCTGTATATTTGCATAATTAATTTTATTTCTAAATGATTTCGGGCTCCATTTAATCTATTGGAGATAAGTGTACAGGGACGTCCTTATCTAATGCGGGATCCGGGGCAAAACGTATTTCGGGGGCCCGTAATATAGGAGTAAGAGAAAAAAAACGAATAATGTATGACCACTAGATTGCATGAAATGCGAGAGACGAAGCAAAAATATTTTTGGGGAAATTTTTAATATTATAAAAATTAAAAATTTGAGAATTACGCTTCGCGGGGCCCCCTCTCGCCCTCGCCTAAGGGCGCCCCTATAAGCGTACAATGACAAAAATGCCGGAAGGAGGAAGAAACATGCGAAAAGGTTCATAGCCTAAACATGAACCCTTGAGGATGAAACATGCGAAAGGTTTTATGCCCTAAACATATATTCAAATTACTAAACAAACTCTTCCATTATATATTTAAATTTATTGAATATTTTTAAGTTTTCTGCGTTACCATTGAATGATAGACTAGAAATTGACAGAAAGGTATTACTGAAAAATGTATTGTTTTTAGAAACAAATATGATGCTTCAAATTAAAGAAAAATAAATAACCTATATTGAAACTAAAGGTTTAGGTATATTTCTAAATCAATTATTATTGCTATTTTGTATAAAATATTGCTTTAAACATGTCTTTTTAGAACGAGTTTAATTTATTTTAAACTGAAAATTCTGGAAAGCGCGCTGAAAGTAATGGCATCCTTTCTGCCTTTAAAAACGCCGGAATAGCGATGATAAGTGTTCTTTTGTGTAAGCCCAAATAACTAATGATGCTAATTGTTTAAAAATTCACTGATAATTAATAACAGGGGAATTGCTAAAAGAATATTTACGTTTAGATTCAATTTCATTACCTTGTTTAAACAGATACGCAATATCACCTCACTGTTCTCTAAAAATTACTAATTCTTTTATCTTGTGAAAGTCTCGCGTAATTTTAGCAAAAGAAATAGAAACCAGGAAAAAACTTAGTTCTAGGTTTTATTATAAATTTCGGAATATTTTGCTTCAAAGCTGATATTTAATAGGCTTCGTTTTTTTATTGAAATTTATTAATGTAAATCGATTCTAGCGAGTAACTTACTTATAGTACAAAATAAAAGTTAAACGACAAAAAATTCTCATCCAAAAATTAATTATTTTGAAATAATTTGCTTAATAATAGTGGTCCGCCTGGTAGAGTATTATATTTCTGGGGCTCTTTCAAATTAGACAAAAAAAAATTTCAATGCTTTCCCTAGTGAAACAATATCCGCAAATGAAGTTTCAACTAATATCGATAAGATAATAATAATAAGAAGAATAATAAGAAGATTCTTGGAACGATTGCCGAAAATGAAATCGCTAAAGTTTTGTGGTATTTTTAAATCCAATATGATAAAAATCCCGCACAAAGCTCGCTATATATATAGAGCGCATTCTATATTATACACCAAATGTGTTTTATGAAATGATCTAATTATTTACAAATTATTCATAAATGATAATATGGAAAAATTAGCATCAAGAAATTACTTTCAATTTAAGTGGTGTTACAAACCAGAATATTTCATTTAAAAAAGGATTAAAACTTTCCCTTCACTACGTCTTCTCTTTCATTCAAGTGCTAGTGAATTCACTGTTCACATCGGAATGGCAGGATTCTTCTGCTGATCAACGAAAAGAATCAAAAAATCAAAGAATCAGAGAAAATAGAAATACCTGAGTAAAAATTGGGCTTTTCTAAGTAATTTCTTCTTCATCTATATTTGATTAATGAACATTTTATTAACGTCTAGGGCGACACTGATTGCCGTTACTGGCTTTGATATCCATTAGAAGTTAAATGTTTTTGAGGAAAGGCTAAGCCCTTTACTTACGGCAGTGGTGACACTGTTCTGTCTAAAGTTGTTTGGAATTGTACGTATAAGTCTACAGTCTAATTATAACCAGAGAATTACATCCATTTTCTTTTTCCAAATTATTTCAAAAATTAATTAATCCAATTACTTAGCATATTATTAATTAAATTAACAGGTATATATATATATCAATTAACGATATATTGAGTATATATGAAAATATCTTTGTTTTTACAGATGACTTAAGTTGTATTAAAGGAGGAAATAATACACAAAAGCAAATAGAAAAAATACAGAATAAATTGCGAATATTTCAACACTGGTTTAATTAAAATAATTTATTAAACAATATAGACAAGGCAAAATATATAATATTTCACACAAAAAATAAAAAAATAACATTCCAGCCGAGTCAATAACTTACAAGGGAAAACCAATAGGAAGGGTTAGATCAATCAAATCCTCGGGAATTATAATGTACAACAAACAATCATGAACTGAACAAATACAAACAGTTAAAAAAAAGAATAATAATAAACGGAATATTAACGGAATTAAATAATCTACTCCCATCACAAACTGAAATAATATTATATAACACCACCATGATATATAGTAACTTAACTCATGAAAACACTCTATGGTCAAACTTCACTAAAGCAAATGAAAATAAATTAAAAAAATTACCAAAATTTTCAACGAAAATAATAGCATTAAACACAAACAAAACTCAAGACGTTAGAAAAGAACTTAAAATAATGAATAATAAGGAAATTCACGATTTTAAAATATTAAACTATATGTACGAAAGAATACATGAAAATAAACATAAAGGTATAATTACTAAACAAGTGGAATTACATAGGTATAATTACTAAACAAGAGGAATTACATAGGTATAATTACCAAACAAGAGGAATTACATAGGTATAATTACCAAACAAGAGGAATTACATAGGTATAATTACCAAACAAGAGGAATTACATAGGTATAATTACTAAACAAGAGGAATTACAAAGGTATAACACGAGATACAAGAAGAATTCAAATCAAAAAACTTAGAATAAATATATGCAAAAATGATATAAATTATTACGAAATAAAATTATGGAATAAAGTGAAAAACGAAATAAAAGTAATGAAGCTGAAAACAAAATTTAAAACAGAAATGAAAAAATATTTACTAGGAAATAAAAATCGTTAAACCTAAAAACTGCCCTCACTCTTACGGTTGAAGGTATATTAACAAATGTTTTGATCTGTATCTGCAATATTTATGATTTAATTGTAAAATATGCTGAAATAAAAATCTTATCTTATCCATTTAGAAAATAACTTTACATTGATCTTCAAGAAATACATTATCGTGCCAATTTCCTCCAACAAAAAAAGAAATGAATAAGAAAAAAATTGTTAGCGAAAAGAAAATTTATTATGTGCGCTTCTACTGTATGAATTTTTTCAAATATAGTCCATTTTTATGAAAATTATTATGGGGCATACCTGCTTTCTAAACCCGAATTAAATGTAAGTTGGAAAGAAAAGATGGAATATTTTAATTCTGTAGAGGTAAAGATTTTTTCTTTTTTTTCCCCATTTTTAATATATGTGTAACTTTTCCAAACGTTGGAAGTTTTCCAAGGGAGGATGTGTTTCCTTATTTGAGCTCAAAGGCAATTCTATGAAAGAGAATTCCCTGAGAACCCCGAATTTTACTATTCTTGAGAAAAATGAGTCATTTGAGACAAAAGACATTATATTGGAAAACTTAATGCCCTGGGATAATTTTATACAATTTTTGGCGCCTCCGTCTCTAATTTTTTGCTGATACAAATGACGTTTTCTTACGGCTATTAAATATTGTAATTTTTGTACTTATGGAACTATTAATTTTTGTACTAACGTGTCTGATGCACTGGTATAGAATTGTATTTACCATTCATTTGTTGTCTGATAATAAAGGAATTTTTCTGTATTGTAAGAGCTACATAACGGGCTCTGTTGAAAATTCACTCCATTCGTTACATACGCAGAAAGCTCATAAAGGGGTGGGTTACAGATATGCAACTCAATATTTTCATATGTACTTAAACATCGCAATAGGGGTTATGATCCCATCAACACCCCATTTATACGTCAGTGACGGCATTTTTCTGTATTTCACTATAATTTTTTCATTTCGGTTATGCATTTTTCTCTATTTCACTATAATTTTTTCATTTCAGTTATGCATTTTTCTGTATTTCACTATAATTTTTTCATTTCGGTTATGCATTTTTCTGTATTTCACCTATAATTTTCATTTCGGTTATGCATTTTCTTCATTTCACTATAATTTTTTCATTTCGGTTATGCATTTTTCTCTATCGTAAAATTAATATTCTAATTGAATCGCTGAGGTTGAAAAGGGCGTAAATCCATCAACCCTAGTTTTTAGATACGAACAAGAAAGTGTTTTAAAAATTTTTGCGTAAGAATTTCGAAATAGCCATTTCAGAAGCATTCTTAAAGATAAACTGTTGTACTAATTTCTTGATTTTTATGTATACACAGTGTGCTTAGGGATCATTTGAAACTTCAGGACTTACGCCCTTTTCAAACTCAACGAATGAGATTTTGTCAAGAATGAAAGTAAAATTATCTCCGTAATAAAATGTATTACAAAATTTATTTCAAAATATGTTACATTTGCCTTCTTATCATTCCTGTTCATCATTAGATTGATATATGGTTGTTGTTGACCTCCAACAAACGATCTTCTGATAGAAAGGTAAGTGCTTGTCTGGAATATGAGAAATGGCCTGTCTGATATCTTCCAGTTTTTTGTCGTTTATTAGTACCTGCTCAGTGTATGCTGGGTTTGATGGCAAATTAGATACAACTTTGGTCTTTAACAGCTTGTAATTTTGGAACAAGAGTTCGTCCATTCGTTCACGAGTACAGACGACTCCAGGCAGGGAAGAGTCATATATAAACAATTTAGTCGCTGTGACAGAAAATGAATCCTTTGGATCTCTTTTTTGTCCTGGTTTCATCTTTTCTAACGGAACGCAGGCTTTTATGTAAAAGTTTGGCCACCAATCAGTAACACTTATTCCATCTGCCGTCTTAAGTTCTGTTACCTTAAATGGATCCTTCCTTGCAGACAAGATCATCGCTTGTTATTCATCAGGCACGTAGATTCGGTCTAATCTTGTATACTTTATTTTAATTAATCCAAAGTCCTTATCACAAGGGAGATAGTAATGTCCAGTTTCAGGATAATACTGGAAAATTTTGTGAAATCGCTTCAACCCAACAAGCGTTAACATAAAGCGTACCATAGAATGCTTTTTGTCCTGTTCTGCGCATCCATCGCAAAATAAGTGTAGTTCTGTTACTTCGGGTGGTATGGTATCATCATTGATGCAACGTCAAGGCCTACTGCAGACTTCATTAGCACCGTTTTTGGCCTCTCCTTCGTGGTAAGTAAATATCCGAATTGCGCATGTAGCAAGTCCATGAATGGCGAAACCATAAATCCATAGCTGACGCAAAAGAAAAGTATCTTGTGCAGGCAATTTTGGCAGGGGGAGATTTTGCATGAAGCATAATGCTCTTTCCGTGTTGTCACTTTTATATATATCTTCAATTTCAGTCATTTTCCTGTAAAATTTCTTCGCATGAGCTTTGTGCACGAGCAGCTCTACCGCAGCGAAATTTTTTGCGTCATCATTCAGACTGATACTTTTTAACTTGACTGTAACATCTTCACATTGTATGCGTGTGTCCACTTGAGGGCGACCAAAAGTGTAATGAAAATATTTTAAGTAATACTCATACTTAATACGTGAGTTTGAATGTTTCGTAAGAAACATCTCATGCATGACTTTGACATTAAGTCGTGCATCCAAGTACGTTTTGGGTCGAGATGAGTAATGAGTATGCATATTTTCAATTTCGGAAACACTTATTTCAAATGTCGGTCTCGTAGCTTTACCACGAATTTCCTCGGCATTTTTTCCCTGGGTAATAAGAGCTTGTAGACGTCTGATTCGCTTCTGCGACACACAGTAAAGAGTTAGGAAAGTCTTTTGACATACGGGCATCCTTTGCGATCAACGTACAGCAAAGCTCTTAAACGTAGATGATCGTTTTGCCAGCTTCATCTTTCCTAGGACGTCTTCTCTGAATGTCATTCCGTTCAATAAGGGATTGCTGATAACAATCTTGCATTGGTTTTGACTCCATACTGCTGAATTTTGTTAAAATGTCAATTTGATCTCCTTCAATGAATAATTCGGTACATCGACCTTGACATCTGAAGTAAAAAAAAAGTAAATAAATAACCTTATACTGACCAAGTGGGCAAGGCTAGCAGAATTTGAGCATGTATTATGATTACTATTAAGTAGGAAAATAATAATGATTATTATTAATAAAATAATTATTATTATAAAATGAATATAATTATTATTATAAAATGAATATAATTATTATTATAAAATGAATATAATAATTATTATAAAATGAATATAATTATTATTATAAAATGAATATAATTATTATTATAAAATGAATATAATTTATAATAAAATGAATATAATTATTATAAAACGAATATAATTATTATTATAAAATGAATATAATTATTATTATAAAATGAATATTATAAAGGATATAATTATTGTTATAAAATGAATATAAATATTATTATTCATAGATAATATTAATAATGTATAAATGTATATTAGTATTTTCGAAGGAAAGAAACTCTGTATAAACAGAGGTTGTTGGAGGGATGAAATAAATATCAATACCACTTTTTTGTCGCCCTTCTCAGGGATCCAAGAGTCAACACAATTGACCCTTTTCCACAGGTTTTTAATTCAACTGTGGGATATTGTTGGTCCTCCCCCAGGGCGTCACCACAATTAACAGCGAATCTGCAAAGCACAGAGGTTTAAACACAATTTTTTCTGCCTAATTTTCAAAAGGGTTCACTGAAAACTAACAAATAGTGGTGACGACAAAAAAAAAAACCAACAAAAATAAATTGGTATTAAATTAATATTATTATTTTTATTACTATTATGAAAAGTATTACTATTATGAAAGATGAATTTAAGTAGGAAATAATGTAATAATAATAATGAAATAACACTTACGCGCTCAGTGGTTGTATAGCTTATGCTGGAGCAATCTTTCCACTATGACTAAGATGTTGGAGTCCAGATATTTTTGCTTTCTTAATTTGTGTTTGTCTATATGTATGAGGGTTCCTGATGCCTTTTCTTCGTCTTTTTGGCGTCCAATCGCCATCAGATACATTATTGTTTGAACTTGAGGAATCTAACACAGTTCTCAATATTTTTTGAATACGCATTTGTAAAATCCCGATTTGAAAAAAGGGAAACCTCCTGCGATTGGCGACATGCCAAGAAAAATCCGTGCAAGCGCCAAAAATACAGCCAGTAAAATATTGTATACAGTATTTTCACGTTACGTAAGCAATTTTAGAGGATTTTTTGCGGGAATTTTCCCGAATTTCCTAAAACCTCACCAATGTTCTCTTTAAAATAAATAAAAAAAAATAAAAGTAAGTAATACATAAGTACATCCAAAAACATATGATTCCTAATACATTTCCTGGCATAATAAAAAAATTTAAAAAGCATTAATTTATAGTTGAATTCAAAAATTCATAGCATTAGTTGAAGCACGTTGAGGTTGAAAAAGGCGGAAGTCATGGACTTACGTCCTTTTCAAACTCAACGAAAACTTTACTACTATAACAGGGAATGATACAAACACAGGAAAATCAAAATAATTTGTCCAGTGTGTAGCTATAGTATTCCTCTACAAAACTGCATTAGCAGTTTCATTTCGTCAAAATTGTGACTTATGCCCTTTTCAAACTCAGTGATTCAATTTTTCGTTCATGTTTCAATATTGGAGCATTTGTTTCTCTTAATGTTCGTTTCTCTAAAAGAACAAATCTCCTACATCAGTGCTTTTATAATAATGAATAAAACTAATTCGTATTATCAAGGCTCGACTAATCTGGTCAAAATTGGCGACTAGATTTCAGCTGTTGGCGAATGGGAAACCATACTTTTTTTCTACTAGGTTCCAGGGTTTTGTTATTGATGCGAGCTTGTCTCGTTGTTTTCTAGCGAGTATAATTACCGAGTACAATTTCAGCGAGTAGTTGATGGCTAGTAGATATTTTTTGTAGTCGAAATAATTATTTTAGATCGACTAGTAACATTTAGTACTATTGCTGATAAATTGTGGAAAAATGAATAAAAACAACTTATATGTGGCGTGACATCATCAGGCTACGTTACGCGCGATCAGGCAGATTCCTATTTGTCCACCATCTGACGTCGCAACACTGCCAATGCGGTTCCCTGCTTATAAGAAACGGCGAAAAGACAACGCTCGCACTACTATTATCTCGTTACTATATCTTACTTTATTTGCTTTCTTGGCTAAAGGCCAATATATATTATTTCAGATATCGAATTTGGTGTGTGCTTCTGTAAATACTAGTCATGTTAAAGTAATGGAAATTGTTGCTTCCCTAAATGAGCTTTGTCATGATTTTATAATACCCACGGATATGAATGTATTCTGTCGAAACTACGCGAAAAACGCGAAAATAAATGATGGAACTTTTTTAAACAACGTTATATTTGCGTATAAAAAGAAAATTTAATTTCACAATGTACATTTCCAGCAGGTTTCGCTTCTCTTCTTCAAGAAGTTGTGTCAGGAAGTAACAACGTCTTGAGGACGACCAGCCTGGTGGAAATGTGCATTGTGTAATTAATTTTCGTTTTATACGCAGATATAGAGCCTTGTTTAAAAAAGTTCGATTACCCACGAATACCTCGGAAGAAGACGTTTACAACAAGTGAGTAGAGTCTATTAACCACCAGTAGTTCATGGGCTGCATATAAAAGCAACGAAGCTGTTTTGAAATCAATATAAGCATTTACTTAAATTTCCTCAGATGTTGAATAATTGTCTTACATAGTCTTAACTTAGGGGCCCATATAATGGAAGGGGAGAGCTCGAGCTCCCATACCCTAGCAATACAAAAATTTGGTTTTAGAACAGCAAATAAAAAAATTTACAGTTATATTTTAAAACAAGGTACTTTTTAGTTCGTTGCTAATTGTCAAATAGTATTAATTATTTTTGTAGCAATTCAGCATTTTGTATAATCACTAAAATGTTGAACATCCTTGAGAAGGGGGTAATAATTTCTCACCCCCCTTAGAAGTATTCATATGCTAGCCCATGGGTATTAATATTATACAAGGGTTATTATGCGCTCTATTATACAGACCTAATACCCAGAGCTGTTCTGAAGAAAATTATTGAGAGTATGCAGTGCTGTCTTAATTAAGGAGTATTGAAATTGCGGGGTTACTGGACTTGGTGACCTCACAGCGCCGCGCTGACTGGCATTTGACTAGTCGCCTATTGTCTGTCCAAGCCCAAGGTGTCACTTGCCACTTTCATCAGTTTTTCATTCCTCTTCTGGTCATACGCAGGATATTATTTTGAGGCTTGGGGGATTCAGGATGTTTTTCCTCATTTGTTTACATTCAAGTTTGTAAATGACTAGAAAAAAAAAAGGCTGAACTTTGTTGAAAGTTACTCGGTATTTTTTCAAAATTTCTTGAGAGTACGTGGCGCACACAGCGCGTATCTTTTGGGAACAGCCCTGCTAATACCCCATATTACAGTTGTAATACTTAATATTAAAGTTCTAATACTTAATATTAAAGTTCTATTACTTAATATTAAAGTTCTAATACTTAATATTAAAGTTCTAATACTTAATATTAAAGTTCTAATACTTAATGTTACAAACATAATACAGTCAAAGTAGTGACTTTGTTTCAGTTTTCATTTACTTTTTTTAAAATTACTAAACTGGGTGAAATTTCTATTTAAAAAAATGTATCCCTCCTATATTTTTAAGTGTTTAATAGACAATTTTACGTACACTTTGGAAATTTTAAAAATTTAGAAGTTCAAATTTTTTTTTCAAAAAAAGGGGTCAAAGTCACTCCGGCTTGGTGTGAATTTTTTCATGTCTCAAAAAATATCCAATAAGCCTTCACAGAAGGCTTGGATACCATGCCACCCTTACATTCGTTGCCGAAGAGAACAGTTACTAGTCCCTAGATAGTTTGGAAAATCGGGTAAAAATATTACTTGCCACCTTTCTACATAATGTAGAAGCAAGTTTTTCAAAGAAGTTGATCACGAGAAAATTGCACAGAAAAAGCATGGAAAACAACAACCTCAGTGATGCCACCTTCAATAACTAAAACTTTAAAATTAAACATTTCATGTCCAAACCAGTATTTCTATCTACCGGAACCATTATGAAAATATTTAGACAAAACAGATAGTAGGTCTCACCACTTTCGCTTTCCCGTTTGGTAGAACAAAGTCACCCCCGTTGACGGTACTTAATATTATAGTCCTAATACTTGATATTACAGTCCTAATAGTTAATGTTATATTCTTAACACTTAATATTGCAGTCCTAATACTTAATATTATAGTCCCACTAGTCAATATTATAGTCATAATACTTAATATTATAGTCTTAATAATTGATATTACAGTTCTAATAGTTAATATTATACTCTTCACACTTAATATTACAGTCCTAATATTTAGTATTATAGTTACAATAGTCAATATTATAGTCATAATACTTAATATTATAGTCTTAATAATTGATATTACAGTTCTAATAGTTAATATTATAGTCTTCACACTTAATATTACAGTCCTAATACTTAATATTATAGTCCTAATAGTCAATATTATAGTCCTAATGGTCAATATTATAGTCTTAATATTTAATATTACAGTCCTAATATTTAATATTATAGTCCTAATAGTATAGCCCTAATACTTATTGTTACAGTCCTAATTATAGTCCAAAATAATCCAATAGCATTCTTCTAATGATTACGAAAAGGTGACCGAGAACAGTTTTTCAAGTAATATAAAAAAAGACGTCTAACAGCGCCTTTGTAAAGCTTTTTACGAAGTCAAATATTAAACAATAAATTAGATAAAAACATGAAACGCAAAAAACTGAATTAAATATTATTTGCAAACTAAAAAGAAATGATGATCTAAAGCAACTAAAAATCTTCTAAACCATCATCTTCACGAAGGGAAGACGGCAAAAACATAAAATAAGGACATTTCGAAGGGAAAAGCAAAATCGAGTAGATGGTGATACAGTAAACATAATCTCTGACGATGACAATCATTAATGAAATCTTTACTTTTTTCAAAGAAAATTGTCAATTTAAATTGTCAATTGGTACAGCTCCCAATTTTAAAATGCTTTCTATAGCACAAAGAAAACACAAGGTATTCAAATTTCGTGCAAAATAAAGCATCTGGTATACTTTTAAAAAAAATGGGGATTTTCCCGTCAAAAATAGATGGATACGTGGTTTTGAAGAGGCTTTTAAATTTTTTCATGGCAACACTGTTTGCATTTCAATTCCGGTCCTAGGTCAGAACGAACGTTTTCCCCTAAATTCAGGGATTGAATTCTCGATGAAAAATTCCTTATTTTATTGAAAGATGATGAAGTGCGTGTGGAGGGATAAGCGGGTCGAATTTGAAATTACTTATTGAGTTTTTGATGAATGGTTTCCAATACTGTGGTCGTACACAATCGTCCATTCAATGTACTTATCCCACTTTCGACAACACTCTGAGAAGCTATCGCATGTAAAGTATACATAGTTTTACGTTAGAAAATTCATTTTTTGCTTATTTATAACGTAAATATTATCATCATATTCATCAGTTACAAATTATATAATGCTGAAACTAATATTTGACGGTATTTTTAATTTTTATTGCATGCTGTAACCGTATTTATAAAATGAAATTATAATTTAAATGTAACTATAGCTTTAGAATTTTTAAATACGGCTGCTAATTTGCAGCTGAAGATTTGGGTTAAATGAGGCTTATTTGGAAATGTGTTCGGATACCCAGGTGCATAGCTCAAACTAGAGTTATGAGCAAAAGCTACCATCGCAGGATCGCGAAAAAGAAAAATAGCATTCTCTCAAGTCACAGAGTTGAACCGGTGACCTCTCTGTATGAAACAGAGCGTCATACCGACTAGATCACCGTGGCATGGAAAACGATGCCTTTGTTTTCATGTACAAAAGTGTGAGTAACACAATTCCTAACACGTGGATAACGTAGAAGAGCTTCTGAGTATTTGTGAATGACTGAATTCTTTTCCAAATAATTTTCCCACGAATTATGAGATTATAGCTGCGGAAACACTTTCCAGCGTTAACTATTTGTTGTTAATTGTGTTATCTAATGACAGTGTTTGACATTTAAAATTATTTGTTGTTTTTTAGTTCCATGGCGCAAGGACAGTAGTGGCCATTCTTCTACGGGAGCTACAGTTTTCCGAGGGATACACACCTCTTAAGGCCATGGGAACAAGGGCGCTCCGAGGAAGGTGCAAGAGGGTGCATTTACACCCACTTAGCTTATGAAAAAAGGGGGAAAAAGGACTGAATCCACAAGAAACTACAGTCCAATAACATTATTCAATTGGAATTTTTCCTAGATGCATCCCCCCTGCATATAATTCTGGGGACGCCACTGCATGGAAACCAATCCCCCGGGGGGCAACTGTGAGCAGTTAGTCGGTACGAAATTTAATTTTTTGTGACTGTAATACTTTTTGTGTCATTTTCTGATAATATATTATTTTTCTATGCTAATGTGGTATTTTTTTCAACAAAGTTTGAAATTGGTGTAAAGATAAAAGTATAACTAATGAGATGAAATTAAGAAAAGTGGCGGATTTATCAATATAATAAATAGACTGAAGCTCATTGCGGTAAATTTTTGACGGTGGTAAGTTTTAGAAGAAAATTTGCCACCGTCAAAATATATAATTCTACAATTTTTTGACAAAATTTGCCTCCGAGAAGTTTTCAAAAGCGAGGCTGTACTTTTTGGTGCTTTATTAATTTTAAATTGTTATATTCAGAGGCATAACTAGGCATTAACAAAGGGAAAACTACCATGGGCGCCGCCTTGAGAGAGAGAGAGAGAGAGAGAAAGGTACAAAAGGCGCCAAATTCGCAAGTAGTTCCAAAAGATGGATTTGAAATGACCTCCAAGGGCGCCAAATTAAGAACTTGATAAAAGCGCCGAAATCTCTATTATGCTTTTAGCTAAATTTCATAAAATTATGCGGTAAAAAATGTCTGCCTGCAAGCGGGAAAATGGTAAATCCGCCTCCGATTAAGAAGCTACAATTCATTTTCTCTAATTGAATTATCATTATGTACGCATAATTTTGAACAGTAAATTGCAATTATATAATTGATTCCAGTTAGTTGCTATGAAACGTCATATCACATGGAATTGAAGGAATTATTTTACCTGTTGTATACTTTAAAATTCATATATGAATAACCCCTAAGGAATTTCTGAAAGTGCGCATTAAACTGGGATCACCCATTTTCTCTAAATTTTACACAATTGAAGAGTGCTTTCAATTTAGCATAACACAAATTAATTAGTAAATGAAACAATGTTCCGATGGTTAATACATTAAGAAACTTTTAGCATTAAGCTAGGATTGATTGTTTAGATATGATATACAATTTGTTGGACGTTCAACTGGATATGCTGTTTGTATAACTATAAAACGATGTAATACCTGTTTGACGAAAGATTATAATATGCATTTTAAAAATATGCTAGTGGAGGGATTAGGCGAAATATCACGTAATACGATATAAAATTGATTAAATTTATGATATATTGAGAGCTAAAACGATAAGATATATATTTTTGACAAATGGTCTAGCAAATTAAGAAACATGAGCTGTTTCGTTATAACTTTGCCAACACGAAACTCACAATTGTAAACAAATCCTTTGGCCAACAAAAGGAAATATTAAAAGAAGAGGAGAAACGTGACCAAAATCTGAAATTCCGAAGACCATTATTCAGAGTAAAGCAGTCTATGGATGCGACATATGGCCATTAATAAAGAAAGATGTTAAGAGGCTGGCGAAAACTTGACTTAGGATTTGTAGGAGAAAGGGAAGATGAGATGGATGAAACACAAAGCAAACGTAGATGTGGAAAAGTCAGTTGGTAAAAAAAAAAACTTATTAAAGTCCTTGTTAGAAAGAACAAAGGAAAATACACACGAACAGCGTGTATTCTGAATAGAAAACTTGACGAGTGAAAAATGTTCTAAGAACACAGTTTCGGAATAAAAGACTGCGACCAAATAAAACAAACTCTGCATAATAAATGTATTGGAGCAGAAATTGTTTTTAGGAATCAGGTAAAATAGGAAACTAAAAATAGAAACAAATAAATTATATAGAGAAGTGCAGCAGCGTGGCAATTAAAAACTCATGGGTTTTGGCTCAAGTGATTTTGGGGGCTCAAGTGCTTTAAAGAAGAAGATTATATGATGTGGCCTTAAAGAAAATAATATGTTTTGATATCCAACATGGGGTTTGAGCCCCTTGAGATACTGTATTTCCTATGCCCTTGGCGAGGCGTATTGTTTGCTTGACTAAATCCATAAATTTTCAGTAATAGTGATGACGTTTCATGCATAAGCTGCTTATATATATACAGGGTGAGCATAAAGTCTTTCCCTGAATACAGAAATTTGTAACGAAGTATCGGCGGAAAATAGAAATGTGAAATCTTTATCATTATATAGTCCTATTCTTGAGGTTTTTTCTTGTGTAAGGGATGGCGCCATGGTAGCAGCATTCTTGAGTAAGAATGAAATGGTTTCGGTGACTGAAAAAGTGAATTGTGTGCTGTGGTATCATGAAAATAAAGCGCCCATATCTGTTCTGTGGCAGTTCAGGAGTTTTTGGACGCGATCCGTCAGATGTTAAGAGCATACGGTATTAGCATAAAAGGTTTAAGGAGATTAGTAGATTTGGTGACTATTCAAGAAGTGGTAGGCATAGCGTGAGTGATGAGATTGTTGAATGCATTCGTGATACGTTTCTGCACAATCCTAAAATATCAACTCGTTGTGCATCACTTGAAATTTACATATTGCAGAGAACAGCGGTTCAACTTCTGCACAAAAGGCTAAACAGACATGCTTTTATAAAGTGCAAATTGTTCGGGCTTTGAAGGCATGAATGCGCCAGACGGGCTGCTTATACTACGGAGATTCTCAGCAGAATAAATGACGACAACAGTTACTTAAATCCTGTGTGAGTCTGAGACGAATACACCTTTCATGTATTCGGTAAGGTAAATAGGTATACTGTGCGTATTTAGGGTTCCCAGAATCCACATGTTGCTTTACAGAAGGAGAGAGAGAGAGAAAGAGATATAGCGCTAAGGTGAATGTGTGGTGCGGCCTAATGCATAACAAAATTCTGGAACCTTTTTTCTTCACTAAAAGAAACATTACAGCTAACGTTTATTTGGACGTTTTGCAACTCTTCATCGCATCGCAATTAGAAGAATTTCAACCATGGGTCATTTATCAACAAGATGGCGAACCCCTTCACTGAGGTTCTGTCGTTCTTCAGTTCCTGACACATGTCTTTAAATTTTTACAGAGAGCTGGCTTTTACAATAGTTTTTGATTTTACCACGTTTGCGCAGTATAGCACAGATGCTCTTGCGTTATAAGAATCCACACAAACAAACATCGTCAGTTCCTCAACACAAAATTTCCAGGCAGATGCGTGGTGAGGGATGGTCCAACGATATGGCCTTCACGGTTACCTGATATTACTCTTCTTGATTTCTTCTCTTGGGGTTATATCAAGGACAGAGTCTTTCCCACACCAGCTCCTGATATTGCAACTAAGAAGGATAAAATAATGGATGCTATGTCAAGTGTTACAGAACAAATGTTGATGAACATGTGGCGAGAACTGGAATACCTACTTGACATCCTCCGAGCCACAGAGTGGGCGCACATTGAAGTTTACTAAAGTAAGGGCTGCTCGGAAAAAAACTTTATTACCGCAGTTACCATTTCCAGAAACCCACATATGTCTCCGTATATTAGTTTTTGCGCAATAAATTTTTATAATCAGCGAAAAGAAATTATACTCACCCTGTACGTTCTCTCACCAACTCTATAAAAATTATATATAATTTAATATACTATATATACATACAATTTATATAGCTTAAGGAAACTTTGCTCTAAAAAATATACATGGCATTAATGTGTTCTAAAATTTGCTCAAAGGAAATTCATTTCCATTGAACAATCTACCCAGTTATAATCATAGTTTTCTTTAGAGAATATCAGGAAATAAACATTTATTTGAAATATATATTTAGAAGCATAAATTTCAATATTGGGAACAAATAGTTATGACAAATACCAGAATAAGGAAAAGTAAATATGGAAGTTCACTATATTTGTTTGGGGTCGCTTTCGAATGAGTTGAAATTCTCAGTGGACCGAAAGGAATATGCCACATTTGTTTAAAACGCGTTTATTTAAACTCGCTAATATGACGTTATGTTTCCTTATGGAATATTTAAAGACGTCGCACACGTCTTTCTTTACAAACATTCTTTCAATTGCTTATATACATTTCCTATAAAAGGAGAGAACACGGTTATAGGCTCTTTTGGTAATTTATATTTCTTCCCAGAAAACACGATAGGAAATTATACACAAACGTCGAAGATAGAAAAGATCGCAAAATAGGAAGATACGACCGCATATAATCTCGTGGTTGCATAAGTTAATGATTTTAGCACAAAATAATATATAAAATATGCTAATGGTAAATCGGTTCGAATATTTATTCAGCATATTAGCAACGCTGTGGAAAACTCACATTTTGGAGTTATTTTACGAAAATAATTAAACATTTTGCCAGAGATCTTATTTGAAATAAATTGACGCCAAAATAATTGCTGTCATAGAAGTAGAAGATATTGTATGTAACCGCATTACAATTGTGTAAAACAGGAAAAGCTTTTCAATATTATTCGCGAATCTTTGAACTTGAAGTTTAAACTAAAAGCAATTAAAAATGACACGATCTTAAAACCCAATCATAACTTATCGATTTGGCTTATCTATTTAACTTAATAAAATATTAAAAAAACAATATTACGATGTGCTTGCTATATGTAAAGACAATAGAAAATATTTCGCTATATTAATTATTATAATAAGACAGTATTACATATTCACGTTTCAAAGACTATCCATGTCCATTCCTTCATGGTAACTCTATTCTCAGTTAGCCTGAATTTGTGTTTCCTCTTCTATATCTCTTCTTTTCATTCCCTGAATATATATTATTACTAAATTTTCCTTTATTAAATTGAAATATTCCAATTATGCTTCCTTTAACTACAAGCACCGAATTCAGGAAATAGCAGCTGCATCTTTACATTTTTATCTTTCTGCCTCTGCAAGGTTCTTCATAGAGTCATTTCATTTTTTTTCATAGAGAGAAACAGACAATTTGAAATAAATTTAAAACTATACATTTTCAAATATACTAATTAATTATAACATAAGCAAAGGGGATTTTAAATATATTTTATACAAATTGAATGTTGTGAAAGTGTTTATTACAACTAAGTAACTCAATTATGGTTTCACTTATCTTTTCCAGTTGTATTTCACATTTAAGAAATTAAAGGGTATACAATTTATCACAAATGACTTTCAACCTTACTTTTAACTTTTGTTGAAGGGAGTCCAGGTTTACTGAATCAATTTTTGAAGTCTCAGAAGTAAGAAATAAAGAAACCACGTATAAATGCACAATTATTGAGCGCAGAATGTGTTTAAAAAATAAAGAATACCCAAAATAAGAAACTGAGACAAACAAGCCACACAATAGATGGAGAAACAAAAAAGATTCTGTAGGCCTGCATGAAGGGAAAGGAGGAAATATAGATTTTTTATTTATTCCAAAATATTTGGAAACAATTTTTTCTAAATTTGTATCGAATCGAGTTTGGTGGTGCCAGCACTGAGCGTCTTTATATAAAAAAAAAAAACGGTCGAAATAGCCGTTACCCAAATAGTCGATATTAACTTTGGCAGAAATATAGAATGCCTTCACTCGTAGAAAGAATTTATCCACAAAAAAAGATCTCTCCGTCTATGGGTGAATTTCTGAGCAAAGAGTTGCTTTAAATGAGTCTTTTGTGGTGTTGAGAGAAGGGAGAGTTACCTTCTTCTCCATTTCCTCACTCAAAGAGGTGTGAAACTAGCTTCTCTAAAATCATGGTGACATCGGTTATCTATCAGTGACGTCACACCAAACAAAACCTTAATGTAGAATTATCATGGTTATTTGCGTGCTAAAAAATGAATAAATAAACCCTTCCAGTATTTATTTAGCAGATTGAAGTTTTGAATATTATTTAAATTTGGGACAATTTAATAATATTTAATCATCATAAAATAACTAATCTGCGTTACCATTAATTAGATTTGGCATTGTGTTTTAATTCATATTTTGCAGAATTTTAATTCACTGTCTTTGAAAATTTGTTAAAAAATTTAGGATTTGTACACTTGTGTGTACATACTGTGTATATGCACTCGTGTCCAAAATTAAGGTTACATTCAATGTTATTTCAATGGGAGGGGTACATATTTTGCTCTGTAACTTCCGATGTGATTTATTCATAAAAAATAATTTTACAGAAAACTAAAGAGCTATAAAACAATTATTAGAATTACAAAAAAAATCAAATTTTTGTCAGCTATTCTACGAAGGAGTGTCCACAATCAAAAATGGTACAAAAATTGATGGTGGAAAACAAAAATTCGTAAAAAACATATTTAAGATAAAAAATGTGCTTACATAAGCAACAACAATCATTTTTTAATAATTTACAGATTTATGTGAAAAAAAAACTATCATTCTAAATACAAATTTTCGATTTTTAATGTTTGCACCAAATTCAATCGTGGATTTTCCTTCATAGGATGCATAAAGAAATTTGACTTTTTTATAATTATGTTAAGTGTTTATAGCTCTTTAATTTTCTGTAAAATGATTTTTTATAAATAAATCATACCGAAAGTTACAGAGCAAATTATGTACCTCTCCCACTGAAATAACATTGAGTGTAACTTTAATAATTAAAATTTGAACATTAGTATGCATATTACTGAAACACGGAGAGAGCAAACACAACTATTTACTTAAAAAAAACGCAAAGTTTGTGCAGATACCCCAAAATTAAATTAATTCGATGTGGTGAATCAAAATAAAAACTGCTCATCGAAAGTAAAATCTTTTTATCGCATTCATTATTAGGGAAGGGATTATTTGATGAAAGCACATTTGCTTCTTAAATCCCTTTTCGGAATAGATTTTCCCTTTCTTTGCATTTCGAATTTAGCTTTATTGTTAGTTTTCCCCAATTTTTTTCCTCACCGTTAATAATAAGGGAAATTATTTCTAAATGAAATCCTAATGATGATTAAAAGCACACGAGGGTATTAAAAATAATTCTAATCATGCCATTTGTATTTTGGAAAAGGGAATTAATAGATTCGTTTTTCCGAGTCCAGCTATTTGGAAATATTTATTTAATATTCTTTAAAAGATAATTTTGCTACAAAAATATTCACAATTTTTGTCGCATTTGTGATTTTCAGTTTTGGTAATTCATTAATATAAGCATTCTCCCCCAAGAGAAATTCTCTACAAGAATATAGGGAAAAGGATTTAGGGAATTAAAAGTTAATTAATCGAATTTAAATTACAATTCAAAGCATCCTTGTTGGGTTTACGTGTAGACGCTTCAATCATATTTTTAAAGAAGAAGGCACAGACATAACAATAGCATTTAAATATATATTTTGTAACGGAATCCAGTTGTGAGTAATTGTTTCGGGTCAATAAAAATTCACAATAGAAAACCATAAGAATATACAGAATAGCATTAAGCAAAATAATTAAAAAGAATCAGTTAAATTAAATGCAAAGTTAACTTTGAAAACTTAATTACTACTGAATCTCAAGTAAATTTTAAAATTTTAGCAGCTAATTATATTTTTGCGAGCCATCATGAAACCGACATGATCATGGTGGCCTTCATCATCATGGCCAACCTTCTGAATGATGACAAGAGTGACAAATGATAATAATGGTAACCAACTATCATACTGGCGTATGTAAGGGGGCAGTGGATGGGGTCATAACCCTCTTTGAGATGCAATGTTGTATGTACAGGGTGCTTCAGAAAGGACTACCTAATTTTGAAATTACATAACTCCGAAACGGTGATAGATAGAAGGATGAAATAAGGGTATGTTTAATGCGCAGGCCGTAAAAACCTAATGCGTGGTTGTACAAAATTAGTTAAATAATCGGCCAATAGGTGGCACTGCAGTCGCGGGCGCATTTTAAATACTGTTTAGAACTACAGATTATTCAGTCTTCTGGTTGTTCCGCTGCGAAGCGTGACAGGGGTTTAGCGTGGAGAAGAAACGTGGTAAGAAATCCGGATGAAATAATAATCTGTAGTTCTGAACAGTATTTAAAACCTGCGCCACGACTGCAGCGTCACCTATTGGCCGATTACGTAACTGATTTTGTACACCCATGCATTAGATTTTTACGGCCTGCACACTAAACATACCACTTATTTTATCCTTCAATTTATTTCGGAGTTATGTAATTTCGAAGTTAGGTAGTCCTTTCTGAAACACCCTGTATATATATATATATATATATATACAGGCGACGATGTGCAGACAACATAGAAGAAGAGTTTTTTTTATTTTTCTTTTATTTATATGTGTGTGTTTCATTTATAATATTATTATATTTATTTTTTAAATATTTTACTTATTACGTTGTACTGTTTTATTTATTTTTATTTTTTTCCATAGTCCCAATACGTTTAATAACGCTTTCTGATATTCCAGATTTTTTTTAAATTTTTGTTTAAAAATTATTAAAGATGCTCAAAAAGGTTTCCGGATTGAATTATTAGAACACCTCTGAAAGGTTTATTATCTATAGAATAGGAGTCCTCAGCCCGATGGGCCGCTTGGGGAACGTCAAAAAAATTTTCCAGCTCGTCGGTTAATAAAAACTGTACATTTCATAATATATGTCGATGATTTACATATAGATAAATATGTCTTAAACTTTATTAAATTCCGATGAAACTGTGGCAGTCCTGTATATGCAGATCCCACTTTGACGTGATCCTACGTCTTACTAAGCTGATGCAGTTCCCACAGAATAAGAAGGATGATTTACAAACACTACCACCACCACTACCGTTCAATGATCCGGAATATTTGAGTGACTTTAGGTTTTCGACCAAGCTCATCAAGCGTTTTAGTAAGCTCAATATACGTCTGTAAACAAAATATGGCTTAATAGATAATATTTATGATATTAAAGTACGGAAAATTTTCTCTTATCATAGCCAGTGATACGGTGGTATGGGGTGACAAACTGCTAGCAAAGGAAATAATAATTTCATGGTGCTTGGAGAGAACCGAATCCACGACTTATTGGTATCCGGCTAAGGGCTCGTCCAACTGAGATACAGACGACCTATCACCCTCTCCTCTTCGAGCGCATATAAAGCTTCATGGTAAACGAGCTGTTGAAATGGCGCAGAGCATGGACTGCTTTTTAAACCAAATTAAATAGACGACGTCAAAGAAGTGAACGTCGAAAAAACGAGACTAGCGTGATATAAATATCATACTAGTCTCGCATCTGAAATATTAATCAACTTTGCACTGAAATTATATTTGAGCTTCTTTAGTCAATTGCAAAGAAATTTTTATAAATTGCCCGTTTATTGCAATTTTTATTTTATTTAAAATCGCTAAACGTGATTGCAGTGTGCAGTTATTGACATGAATAAAGAATAATTGATTTACCTTTGTAAATTACAATTTATTCTTCACTTTGCAACAGAAGTTCGTTTTTTAAGCACAGAAATCTGTATTTTTTATCAGGACTTCAGGACATGTATGTGTAGATTTTGGGCTCGCTTGTTTTCATTGCAGTGGTGAATTTCAGCCTTGTTGTTCTAAGAAAAAGATATACTTTAATGAAATTTCCCATCATCCGATCATCGTAAGAAAAATAGCGCTTATTTTGAGTTAGGAAAACTAAAACTTTTTTTTTTGTTTTCCCAAGGGAGGGCTCCATGTCGTGGAGAGAAGTGAATGTAATAATTTTAATCCGCCTTATTTTGCAAGTGGCAACACCCATCGTTTTTCTCCTCTTCCGTTGCTAGGTAACATGTATTACAAATTTCTGTAATTTACTTTGGCATTCCAAAAGAAGGAATGTATCACTCTTTTTTTTTGAAAACCACCTTTATTTAAGAAATACTTCGAATCAATTCACATCGTTTATTTGAGAAATACTTTAAATTAAACTTGTTCCATTTGTAAAAAAAGATGGGAAATTTTTAAAAGGAAACGGTGACATTTTCAAAGTTTTAGAATCAATTAAAACAATTAATTCGAATGTGTTTACGTCTCTGGAAGTGCATATATATATATATATATATATATCCTTTTGAAAACAACCCTTTACATTCTGTCTGATAAAAATTAGCATCACATGCTTTGAAATCGGTTTCAATTAAAGCTGATTCTAATTAGCAACGTTTTTATAATTGTACAAAGTTGTTATTGTTTTCAACAAGGTGTTATCGTTTTCCTACTTAGATGACATCCCATGATTACATTTTTTAGTCTTTATGTTACCTCTTTTTAAACGAAGAATTAGGTCCATTAAAGTTCGGATGTTTAGCAGACAAATTGATTATTTCTGTTCTAAAATATCATTGATTCAATGTGTTATGCATAAAAACTAAACTTCCCCAAAACTGCGAGGTATGTATTATTTATATATATATTGTATAGCTAATAATAATGATAACCTACATATAATGTGACTGGGGTTTTCATAGAAAATGAGAGGCCCAGGGCAACTAATATTTTGATATAATATTATCACGCCCGGGGAAGCAGCCCCTCCTGCCCCACTTTGATAGGCCCCGTAGTCTGATACACAAACAGTTTTCAGGTCTCTGGGTTTGACTTGAACTGAATCAAGAACTCCAGATCAGGAAGATAGTGTTTATTTCCTTGATGCTGAGAAATACAATAATGTACGAGGAAAATAATAATAATAACAATAATTCATTAATTTTTGTTTGCACACAATAAAGATGAAAATATTTCTTTCTATTAGTTGAAGTAATGACATCTCATTTTTTTGTTGAGAAATATTTTTCATATAACATTATAAGAAATTTATAATATTTAATTACTTTAACGTTTTAAAACATAAATATAAGAATCATAACAAAGAGGTGTATAATAATTGCACTGTATAATTCTTACTGATAACTATGAATGTCAACAATTACATTATTTTGCGTTAATTTAAGTTAATGTTTCACATATGTTTCGAAATATCTCTTTTCTCTACCGCCACTTTACTGGTACAATAATAAAGAGGGTCACAAGTATATGCTACCAACAAATTTATATATATATTTCGTCGTTAACAACCCTCACTTTTTTTCATCATTTTTCTACTAATTGTTTTCTCTCAATGTTTTTTTTTAAGTAACTTCAACCCGTCCAGTTTATTGTATTTCTCAGGCAACTGTTTTCATAATTTCTGACTTACGTAGTCAATTTCATTTTGACCCATCTTTATTTAAATTTTAGGAGAGTAGAGATTACATTCAAATCTCCAACTTGTCTTTCTGTACTTTTCATTTACTTCTTTTTACTTTCCAGTTTTCATTCTTTTAAACAAATTTATTAACGCATAATATACGCTTATCACTCCATTACTAGTAATCTAATTCTTTTGCCCACCATTTCCCAGACTACAATTTGTTTCGATATATTTAGCATTTGTAATCTTTTCTGCGACATCTCTATATTTTCGTATTTTTACAGATGTTTCTTCAAACATTTTACAATATTCTAGGTGGCAAATGGGAAATGAAAAGTGCAAGGCTATTATGTTTCCCTAAATTTGCAGGGCGAAATCCTTTTTGCACCAATTGAATTCCTTGATTTAAATTTCTATTTATTTTATTTACATGTTCGTTTCAGTCATTTTTACACGCAGGAATTCAACTTCGCCAACGTAACCCATTCCATGGCTATTAATTTCAATTTCTGGAATTTTCATTAGAGCTAAGATGCATTTGTATTTATTTCCAAAAATATTACATTTGCTTTATTACCATTAACTTTAATTTAGTTTATTCTAAATTACTTTTTGCTTTTAGCTACGTGCTACCTTCTCTTTTCGCATGTTGTTACTGCTCCCAGAGCTTCAAGTGCCAGTTTCTGAAATTCAACGCTGGAATTTCTACCCCACAGCGTTAATATTTTTCTCTCGAAACAAACTAAATCTAGTCTTGGAAAGTGAAACAATTATTATTAACATTAGCTAAATATATTCTCTTGAACAGTTTATATTATATACTTCGTTAATTCAATTTCAGTTTATGAATTCTAGGTTTTGGTATTCCTTTCTAATTTCATATCTCATTGAAATTCATATTCATTGATAGTTATCAATGAAAAAATGAAAAATTTATCTTTCATTCGTGGGTTTCTCTTTTTCCTTTTCTTCCTTATTCATTCTTTTGTTTTCATTTCATTGTAGAGATGAAGATTAGTGCATTCAATTGAAAATAACGACATGATTACCAAATAATTACAAAACCTCACAATATATATGACGAATTGCTCTCAAAGAAAATCAATGGTTTATCGACCCCTAGAGGAACACGAATCCAAAATCTCTTTGTTCCCGGTCAAGTGCTTTACTATTAAGCTACAGGTGCCACAGATTCATTCCTTTGCAAGGGTATACAGTTAAGGTTAACGAGAGTATTCTTTTTAAGTTGCGAGAGTATACAGTTCAGGTTTTGTATAAGGTTACTATGGATAAGTTTGCAATCAGTTTTACATTAATAAGTATCACGATGCAGTCCAAAAACACAAAATGGAAAGAAGCTTTGTAAAGAAGGAGGAATTGCGCAATGGAAATTTAAAAAAAAAAAAGAGGCTTTTTTAATGTTCTCGAATTTACATTAGTCTATATATTCAAGAACATGAAAAAAAGAAATAATAAAGAATCAATAATTCTGAAACGCATCGAAACATTATAAAATTAAAATTAACCGAACTCTCCTTCATGAAGAAATACCATCTTCCGTAAGACACAGTGGCGTAGCAGTTTAAAATTTATGTGGGCTCAAGTAGCTTTAACGATGATTGTGCGGGAGGCCTTAGAGAAAATACACTAAAGTGGTGTAAAACTGGTACACTTACCTAATATTGTGTAGCCCCCCCCCGCGCAGGCAGTGTCGCAACACTACGTGGCATGGACTCGACTAATGTCTGGAGGTATCCTGGAGACACTTCACAACCAGGAATCCTGCAGGGCAGTCCACAAATCCATAGGAGTGCAAGGTGGTGGAGATCTCTTCTGAACAGCACGTTGCAAGGCATCTCAGATATGCTCGATAATGTTCATGTCTGGTGGTTTAGGGAGCCTATGGAAGTTTCTAAAGTTAGAAGAGTGTTCCTGGAGCCACTCGGTATCAACTCCCGATGTGCGGGGTGTCGCATTATTATGCTGAAATTGTCCAAATCCTTCGGAATGCACAATGGACATGAATGGGTGTAGGTGATCGGACATGATGCTTACGTACCTGTCACCTGTCAGAGTTGTCTCTAGACATATCAGGGATCCCATATCACGCCAACTGCACACGCCCCATACCATCACAGAAGCTCCACCAGCTTGAACAGTCCCCTGTTGATATGTGCGGTCCGTGGATTCATGATCTTTGACTCCCCATACTCATACACGTCCATCCGCCTGATGCAATTGGAAACGGGACTCGTCAGACCAGGCAACGTGTTTCCAGTCATCAACAGTCCAATGGCGGTGTTGGCGGACCTAGACGAGGCGTAAAGCTTTGTGCCGTGCAGTCAACAATGGTAAACAAGTGGGCCTTCGGCTCCGAAAGCCCATATCAATGATGGTTCGTTGAACAGTTCGCACGCTGACACTTGTTGATGCCCCAGCATTGAAATCCGCGGCAATTTGAGGAAGTGTTGCACGTCTATCTCGTTTAACGATTCTCGTCAGTCGTCGAATGTCCCGTTCTTTCAAGGTCTTTTTCCGGCCGCACCGCTGTCGGAGATTTGATGTTTTACCGGATTCCTGATATTCACGGTATACCCGTGAAATGGTCGTACGCGAAAATCCAAATTTTGTCGTCATCTCGGAGATGCTATGTCCCATCTCTCTTGTGCCGACTATAACGCCACGTTCAAAATCACTTAAATCTTGTAAGATATTATTACCCTTCACAGGGATAACACAATTGCCAAATAATGGTCAACACACAAAGCCACCAGGATAAAGCATACTTGGGTGTCAAATTTATTTGTAATAAAAAATCTTCCACGAAAAACTCACAAAAATCTCGCCCCGGTGGCTTTGTGTGTTGACCATTATTTGGCAATTGTGTTATCCCTGTGAAGGGTAATAATATCTTACAACTTAATATACGGAGAAAAATGCGTTTGTTCTTGTTCTCATTCGTCTAGTAGGTCAAGACACCGCGGGGACCCTGGTTCGAATCTGGGATGAGGACGGCGTCTCTTTTTCTCCCAAACAAAAATAGCTCTAGTTTGAGCTACTAATACGTGGGTGTCAAATTTATTTATAACTTAAATCTTGATAAACTGCCATTGTAGCGGCAAGAACCGATCTAACAACTTTGCCAGACATCTCTTGTCTTATATAGGCGCTGCCGACCGCATCGCGTTACACTGATTGGTTGCAAAGCTCCGTTATTTGCATACGCACGCCTGTACCAGTTTTTCTGGCACTTCAGTGTATTATCTTTTGATATCCAATGGGGGATCTTAATCCTTCCTTTCTTACGCCAATGCTTATATTCCGTAGCAGTTCGCAAAATGTCAAAAACAAAGGCTCTGCACTGAATACGAACTTTAAAATTATCGTGACGTAAGAAGAGGCATAGTTCAGCATTGCTGCGTCAGTGTTGAGTACAGCATTTGTCTAGAAAGTTCGAATCGAATTGGGGAGCAAAAATTTTCATTTTTGCCCTACCAAATGGAAGACCGAAATAAAAGACCACCTTGCTTTCGCGAATCGTTTTATAAAACTTACTGTCTTCTTCAGGGCACAAAAGGTGGAGTGGTTATTTTTTTAAGCAGTCAAGAATTTTAAACACCGCACACTTGTACAGAATGTGCGAAAACTTCGTCTTTTCATGTATTCTCTATTTAAGCTGGAGATAATTTTTCTGTATTACATATACAAATTATAGTGTAGTAAATGAGAAAGTTGGTTTGATACGTTCTGTATTTGAAAACTTATATATACTGCATCATAAAAAGTAGATAAATATTAACTTCTAATTGAATCAAGCGGCCTGCTTTCAAACTCTACGGAATAGTAGGTTTATTTCCTGTTCCCATTGACGATAGCAACAATTTTTCTTAGAGTAGTTGCATTCTATGATGTAATCACGTAAAACTTTCAATCCTAATTCTGCGAAATATTTTTGACAACTTGCGGAGATGGTTTAGGCAAAAATTGATTTTTTTTACGCAATTTGAAGAATTAATTACACCGGGTCTATTTTTTAGAAGGTTCATTCCTGGCCATTCAGTAATTTATACACAGAAATTGAAAAACCCTAAACACTAAAAGAAAAATAAACACATAAAGAAAGATGTTTTCGTTCTTGACATACGTAACAAAATAAACTGCTGGCGATGTATTGAAGAATGGTCGACATAATTTATACTGTGGTATTTGTAAGCATCGAGATTTATTTAGCACTGGTGATTCGAAATTTTAATCACATTCCCTCTCATAAACATTTCCTCAGGAGTAAAACTGAGTGGCGGTGGAAAATTCTATGAAGTTCAAAATGTACGGCTTATTTACAATGAGGGTATTATAAACAAGGAAGTGCAGAATTACCTTCGTATTGACAGAAGTTGAGCTTAAAGTCTAAGGAAGTTCGTTCGCATTTGCTCGCCAAGGAATGAAACCTAATAATGAATGATATTATATATATTTTCAGGATGCAAACCAAGAAAGTTGGATGAAAGCTGCAAAACATTTTATCCTAAACTCACGGTTGTTGATATTCGGGGCAATGCTATTCTTATACCCCACCGCATATTCTTTGGCCTCGGGCTGTAAAGAATCCATTGGGATCTGGGCGGCTTCTTAGAAATTCATTACTATCATTTGAACATTTTGCATATTACCTGCCTTTCAATTATAAGAGCCACAAAATGTGTCCCTCCCTGAGCGACAATTATCTCTATTTAGAGGCTTAATAGAGATAATTGTCCCTGAGCGACAATTATCTCTATTAAGCCTCTAAATGAAGATGCATGGCCAAATTATGGCAATATTATTTTATTATTTCCTTTTACTAAAAAACATGGTTAACCCATTTCTTGAAAAAATTATTCAAACATGATCCCTTGGTGTTGTTTATAATTTTCATCTGTCCGTTATTCATTGTTTGAAATAAGCTAGTATGACCACGTTAGCGAGGAATAGAAAACGTTAGTATCTAAGTTTAAATTACTACTTTAAAATTTTCGTTTTTAATTAATGTCTCCGTAAACATCTGATTTAGATGTTTTGAAACGTAAAAAAAGGACATAGGTTAGATGTTAAATAACGCCCTTACAATATTTTTAAAGGGAAGAAAGTCATTTAAGCACGTTTCCAAATGGCTTTTATTTGTGCAATTTTACCCCTTTTTATTAAGAGATTTTAAATACGGTTAAGCATAGATAGATAAATCATTTCGTCTGAATATTAAAAATATGATTATTAAAGTAAATCACGGATTTTAGGCAAATAAATAGATTTTCTTAAGGGTGAGAAAACGTCTCCTTTTTTTACGAAAAAATGAGGGGACAATGAACGAAAATACAACAGGAATATCCGACCTAACCTATGAAAAAAAGTAAAAAACATGACGTAAAATTTTTTCAGTCTAAGTAAATTTTTTGAAAATACATAAAGTAATTTTAAAGTGGTTTACAATGAAACACATAAATTAAGACAAATTATGCACGACAATTAATTTACAATTGGAGTAGTTTAAATGTGTTTCATGATTTAGATGTCACTGTGGTGTGTTATCCTTTTCAAATAATAAGTTAATATTTATTCTACGCGGTCTCCTGTAAAACTCAAAGATGGCAGAAATTTTCAAGCTCTTATGAAAATACAATTAGAAAATTGTTTCACATATATAAAACATTTATTCATATTCTCTATAAAATGCAAATAACTACGAGATGAAATTTATTTTTTGAACAAAATTTTGGGGTAGAACGAAGAGAAGAATACTAATTCTTTTAAAAATCTTCGCAACAAATATCCTTTGAACGGAAGTTCAAAATATATGCATACCAAAATTGCCTTTAAAACGTAATTTCCCCAAATTTGAGGGCACACGTTACTGAAAATGGCGAAGTCAAGCCACTTACCCATTTGGTATCAAAACACATTTTCTCTAAGAATGCATCACGTGATATATTTTGAAACCACTTGAGCCCTTCATGAGCTCATATACTTTTTGAAATGCTGCACAACTGATTACTGAAAGCATTTACTCGCTTTTTTCACTCCAAAATTAAACGAGACTTCAGCGAGATAAAAGAATTAGTAATTTTGCGAAGAAACTTGATATCTGTTTCGCTGAGATAATGGGGTTAAATACTGCAAACTTGAATATTCCACGAATAATTCCGCAGTTGTTTACGCTCAGTAAAGCTTTAAACAATTAGCATCGTTATTTATTTGAGTTTACATAAAAGGAGACTTATCGCAGTGGATGTTGTTTTTAAAAACACAGGTTGGAAAGATGACATTGCTTTCAGAGCCTTTGCCAGAATTTGTAGCGTTAGATAAATTTTATTCAGGGTGAAAGGACACTTTCCGAAGAGTAATCCTGTGCACAGAAATAATAATAAAAGCGATTAAATTTGCATAAACACAACTAAAGTTTCATTAGCAACAGTTTTTTTTTCTTTTTTCGAAAAACGACATCCATTCTGTCAATTTTCGGCCTGCATTTCAATATTAATATTTAATCCACTAAAATATTTATAACGCTCAGAACAAGACTGGAATGATTTATTATATATATATATATATATATATATATATATATATATATATATATGATGGCATTACATTAGATATCTTAAAAGAAGCTGGAGAATATGTAGAAGACATACTTGCAAAATTCTTTACCAAATGTCTTAACAGCGGTAACATACCAAACCAATGGGATTCTGCAACAGTAATTCTTTTGCATAAAAAAGGTGATAAAGAGGATTTGAAAAATTACCGACCAATTAGCTTGTTACCTGCTATTTATAAAATCTTCACAAAAGTTCTAACACATCGCCTGCAGAAAAAATTAGATGCAGCTCAACCAAGAGAACAAGCTGGATTTCGAAGTGGATTCAGTACAGTGGACCATATTCAAGTATTAAGAGAATTAATTGAAAGAACACATGAATATGAACTTCCATTGTGTGTGGCATTTATTGACTATGAGAAGGCCTTTGACTCTATTAAAACATCAGCAGTCATCAACTCTTTAAGATCAACAGACATTGAGGATGTGTACATTGACATGGTGAAATGTGTGTATAAAAATGCAAGTGCAAAATTTCGGTTACATAAAGATACCAAAACTATCAAACTTGGCAAAGGGGTGAGGCAGGGAGATACCATTTCTCCAAAACTTTTTACTTCTGCTTTACAGATGATTTTTCAGCTGATAAATTGGAATAACAAGGGAATAAAAATAAATGGTGAATATTTAAATCATCTGCGGTTTGCTGATGACATTGTTATTTTTTCAACGGACCCATTAGAACTCCAAGACATGGTACAAGAGCTCTCAACTAGAAACGAAGAAATTGGAATCAATATAAACTTGAAAAAAACTAAAATCATGTTCAACAGTTTCGTAAACAAAACAAAAATACAAGTTGACAAAGTTGAGCTATAAGTTGCTGATTCATATATTTACCTTGGACAACTGATTTCAATGGAAGGCAACATTATGAAGGAACTCAACGGAAGTGTTAACTTTGCTGGAATACATTCAGAAGAAACGGTTTTATCCTGAAGACAAAATTTCGGTTGTGTCCAAAAAGAATGTTTTTCAACAAGTGTATATTGCCAGTCCACTCTTATGATTCAGAGATATGGAGTCTAACAATTGCAGCAATACGAAAGTTACAGACAACCCAAAGGAGCATGGAGAGGTGCATACTTGGAATAACTAGGAGAGATCGAAAAAGAAACACTTGGGTGAAAGATCAAACTAGGGTAGAGGACATCGTTTGTTAAAGTAAAAAGACTGAAATGGCGATGGTCTTGGCATATCGCAAGAACTGATCAACGATAGACAACGCAAAATCTCAACTAGATTCCAAGGGACCACCTAATAGCTAGAAAACTTCCTGAAACTAGATGGTTGGATGAAAGAAGAAAACGGGTTGGGATGATGTGGAAGCGAATTGCTCATGATAGACTTTTGTGAAAAGCATTTGGAGAGACCTTCGTCCAGCAATTGACAGATAATGGTTGAATATGATTATATATATAGCCCAGCCTGCACCACTTGAAGGCGGGGTAGGACACTAGGTTACTGGCCCGGCCGATTCCACAATCGTCACATATGTTCAGCGTGTGGGTCTTCTTCCAGTTAAATACCAGCAACCCTTTTGCAGGCCATATATATATATACAGGGTGAGTTCAATCCACCGCACCCACGAAACATTTTTGAAATAGCCATCTGTTCACTGATTGGACTAGTTTCACCAATAGGCGCTAACGAGTAACTACTGGGTTGTTTATTTTTCCGAGATAACCTTTTCATTGGTTCTATACTATCAGAAAAAGGGTAAGCCCAATTTGGCGACTTTGCATGCTGTCTTCACCGTGTTACGAACAACGAAAGTAAAATTTACAATATTCTTACGCGCGAGAATGATCAGTTTATTAGAATTGGCGGCCCATCGCTGTTTCTTAAATCTCTCCCTAATTAATAAATATAAAAAACCTCAGCATTCAAATATTGTGCACTAGAGAACATTTAGACACCGTCCCATTTGCTTATCCTAACGGTGGGGGGGGGGGTTGCGGGGGTTTGACCCCCATCGCCTAAGTTTTAGCGTGCATTTTTTTAACATGGTTAATATTCTGGATTGTGGGTTGAAATAAACCTCACCCCCTTCCACTTTCTGGGAATGCTTATGCACCGTCCTGTAAATTTTGAATTCAGTGACCTTTTACCCTAATACAGCGTTAATAATTGTTATTATCTGATGGATGTTACAATTAACCAGTGGTTCCGAAGCGTGTCTATTTTTTTTTGTGGGTAGAGGGTAGGCAAGCTATGCTCCAATCAGCGTCTTTCATAAAATTATTACAAAGTTGTAAATCAAGTTCGTGAGCACTTTTTGTACAACCTAGCAGTAGTGGTATTCATCTTTTATTAAACTACCTATATGGAACGGTCTCAGCTGATGTCCGTCTGAAAAATCTGCAGCCAACCGAAAACTATTCTGCAGGCTAGCACCTGAGGGGTAGTGGGGTCGTAACCCCACTGACCTTTTGTTTTCCTGTATACAATTAAATTTTGATTGTCGAAACTCTCCCCACCTCTTAGTACACCCATAACCCCTTATAAAATGTTTGCGTACGTTACTGAAACATTGTATTTTCTTTCACTTTATCCAATAGATACACTGAACATAAGACACGTTACGAGTTCCACTGGCACAAAGTCAAGATTCCTCTTTTTCTCGTACAAAAATACGTAGCCTATTAATTATTTGTGGTGGGGGCCTGGACTTCACCCTATGTTGCCCCCTCCTATACTTCGGTCTTTATAAGAAGGCTAAATTTGAATATAATATTCAATTTTTGTTGCTTTTCTCAAGTTAATATAGAATTTGGGAAGATGGGGGGGGCGGAGCTTGTAGGCATTAGCCCCCTTGGAGAGATAGAGAGGATTGCCTCATTGGAGGAATTTTTAGGAGATTGGCTCATATTTACATTACAGACTGAGAAAGTCAGGAAAACTCACAAGTAAACCCCCATCCTCAAAGCTCACATGCCGAATCTAACGAATTTAATTGAGCTTAATGTGGACAGATTAAAATCCTTAATGTATGAAAATTAGCAGCTATAGACCCTTGGAAATCGAGAAATTAAATATTAAAAGGTAGTTAAAATAGCGCCAATTGCAACCCTTTTGGCAATACGATAGGTAGTTGGTATGTATTCTAAAATTTTAAAATACGTTCAGTAATACAGAGCTGGCTTTAACTTGTTAAATTTAAACATATTTGATTTTGAAGTAGCTGTAAAGTTATTTTTTTCTCTATTTGTTAAATTGAAGTTCTATATTATTTTTGTTTTATTTCTGAAAGTCATAGCAGAAAACAATTTACTTTAATTTTTATAATCACATTGCAAGTTGCAATTCGGTTTGTGCATAAGAGAAGCATTCATTTTATTTTGAATCCCGCGCGTGGATGTTTCCGCGAAATATTTCAGCAAAACTGGTTCGTTTTCTTTAGAAAATTGCATTTAAAAGTTTAGCGAGCTTCCTAGGCGAATGTTGCAGATTACACCTTTATTACAATTAGCCCTGTCTAATTTATTATTGAGTATTCAGTTTCTATCCAAAATATGAAATCATTCAGTTCCGGTCTATTCCGTGTTGAATAGTCATAAAACCAATAATTAAACCTTTTTTTCCGTCATAAACGAAATACTGCCGTAGTTAATTTTATACTATTTTAACTCAACAAGTCGAGTATTGCTCCAAGTGGGCATGTAATCTTAAAAATAAGGTTGGCCTCCACTAACCCATGATTCACTGAATCAGCAAATATAGTCCGCTCGAAAAAATTAAAAAAACAAAAAAATATAAAATTCCATTTTCCGACCCAACAATGTAGTCGAAATAGGCTGATAATAACATAAAGATTTCCAAAATGCATCGG
>QLNU02003225.1:39866001-39876670 GCA_006491805.2 Dysdera silvatica | reverse complement strand
CAATCATAACAGACAAGACAGTCCCACATAACCGTCCTGACATAACCCTCGTCGATAAATCGAATAAGACCACGTACTTAATCGACATAGCAGTACCCAACACCAATAACATACAGACAACCTACACAACGAAAATCACCAAGTACCAAGATCTCAGACATGAAGTACGAGATATATGGGGTATGGAAAAGATCCTCATCATCCCGTTAGTCATCTCAGCAACAGGGATAGTACCAAAAACGCTTGCGACGAATTTGGAGATACTCAACATTGACCCAAACACCTACATTGAAATACAAAAAGCCACAATCCTAAACACGTGTCACATTGTCAGGAAGTTTCTAGACATGGCACATTAAGAAGTGATGTAAAAAGAGGCTTGGGAACATGGCGCTCTGCCCGTCCCAAAGCCTGTTTCCGCCAAGAATGGGCGAGGAAAACTTTTTTCTTTATATAAATAAATAATATAATTTTATCTTCCATGCTAAAAATACATTTCAGTGCACTAAGGAAGCGCGCATGGTAAAACAATATATATATATATAGCTTATATATAAATATATAATCATTATATTTCATTGGTATGCTGTATTGCAAAATTACATCGATATTCTATACAATTTGCTTATATTATACATTTTTTAATAATCAACATCACTCATTTGTAGGCTGAATGTATGATTTATATCACAAAATCGTTTTTCAGTTTTCTACTTCATATTCTTTGTGATTAATTTTATTTCATTTGCTTAATTTGGCAAATAAATGACTTGTATGACAGGTTAAGGAAAAATACAATAGTGTAACTTTCCGCCCGCCTCATCTATTCTATTCTATTCTATTCTCACCTACCACTCTCCCTAATCTATCTCTCCATTATGGGTGTTTTAACTTTTTTTTTAAATACATTCGTGATACTTATCTTCTGACATACGTTTAGCAATTTTTATTCCACTGTTTGACTCCTATACATTCCACATTTTTATATTAATATACCCCCTTTTGATTTTTCCTGCATTTTACATTTCCAGTCTATTTTTGCCCGCTTGGACGCGTTGCATCGACAACCAATATTAGTTTGAAATGGCAAAACTTCGTGTTCACTAAGATTTCGCTACAATCAAATCCTGATGAAGGAAAATGGCGTCTATCTAAAACGCGTTGAAATTGACAAAATATCAAAACCATATTTAAAAACGGTGGTAGTAGTTAATTAACATCATATTATTTAAGGATGTATATTTACTTGAACTATGTCTGAAGCTCAATGTTGTGGAAATTTGAATGATAATGATCATTAACGTAGCCATTAATCTTGCAAACGGAACGAGATGATTTGACCACGACAGACTACGCGCACCTCCTTCTTAAACATTCGTCCGCATGCCAAAAGCATTCAAATCAAATCAATTTGCATCGCTCCATACATACAAAGCCGCGAATATTAATTAGTTATGACCTCAAGCCAAGGCTTCTAGTGTTTGAAAGCCATTATCTCGACAATCAATTCCACCTACTGAATGTACGGGTAATTAAAGGCCATCGAATATAATTTATTGAGAGTGGCTACAGAAGTTCAAACCATGGGATAATAGGTAACGAAGCATATTGTAAATTAGGCTCAAAATTTCTCTTAAATAAAATTTATAAATTAAAGTTTAAAAATCAGTTTTCTAAGATAACTGTAGTGTGTGTGTGTGTTCTACAATTAATATTAAATTAAATTGTTGGTAAGAAATATTAGCTATAATAGACAAAGGGCAAATTTTATTAGTTTAATATATTTATTAATCATTTCTTTATTATAGTAATTTTTTGCAAAGAGTATTAATTTTAAGCGTACTAATAAATATGTGGTGCTATTTAAAAAAAATGTACCCTTAATTTATTAAGGGTACCAATGCTTTTATATCATTACACTTACATGTGTAAGGGCTGCTAAAATGTAAATAATAGTACTGCTTTTATTAGTACTCTGTTATAGTAATCTAATTTCCAAGCAAATTAACTTTTAAAGTAAATTAACTAGACATTTATTTACTAAGAAAATTGATAATATGTAATGTGAAACCATCATTAGTTCATTCCATCTAATACAATTTATATTATGTAACCGAATGTAATCATTAATGTTAAACACTGCTTAATGCAATTAACGCTTTGGAGGTTTAATGTGTGATAAATTCATAAATGCCTAAGGCAGGGGTCTCCAACCTCCAGCCCGCTAACATGTTTTATGCGGCCCGCTAGCTCATGAAAAAATACAAATTACTTTTAAACAAATATAACGCTCCTTGCTCCCTCTGTGTCTGAAATCTATGTATTTTATTCTGTTCACATTTTGTAATAAATATCTTAAAATGCAGAGCAATAAGTTACACACAGTTTTCCGTCAATAGTGTTTTACTTTAGTTTTCTAGCGTATATGGACATTAAGGGTAATTTAAATTGATTTGTAATGAAGAGTGATTTAAAAAAATGCAACTTAGGATTTATTAAATTCTATTCTAAATATATCGATAAGAACATCTTCCCAACCATCCGACTGCATGCTCCGAAAATAATGTTATTATTCGAGAGCACTTCCACTGAAGTGCCAGAAAAACTGGTACAGGCGTGCGTATGCAAATAACGGAGCTTTGCAACCAATCAGCGTAACGCGATGCGGTCGGCAGCACCTATATAAGACAAGAGATGTCTGGCAAAGCTGTTAGATCGGTTCTTGCCGCTACAATGGCAGGTTATCAAGATTTAAGTGATTTCGAACGTGGTTTTACAATCGGTACAAGAGAGATGGGACATAGCATCTCCGAGATAGCGACAAAATTTGGATTTTCACGTACGACCATTTCACGGGTATACCGTGAATATCAAGAATCCGGTAAAACATCACAGCTTGGACAGCGGTGCGGCCGGAAAAAGACCTTGAAAGAACGGGACCTTCGACGACTGAAAAGAATCGTTAAACGATTCTTGTCAGTCATTAAACGAAAGATGTGCAACACTTTCTCAAATTGCCGCGGATTTCAATGCTGGTGCATCAACAAGTGTCAGCATGTGAACTGTTCAACGAACCATCATTGATATGGGCTTTCAGAGCTGAAGACCTACTCGTGTACCATTGTTGACTGCACGGCACAAAGCTTTACGCCTCGTCTGAGCCCACCAACACCGCCATTGGACTGTTGATGACTGGAAACACGTTGCCTGGTCTGACGAGTCTCGTTTCCAATTGCATCAGGCGGATGGACGTGTACGGGTATGGAGACAACCTCATGAATCCATGGACCCTACATGTCAACAGGGGACTGTTCAAGCTGGTGGAGCTTCTGTGATGGTATGGGGCGTGTGCAGTTGGCGTGATATGGGACCCCTGATACGTCTAGAGACAACTCTGACAGGTGACAGGTACGTAAGCATCATGTCCGATCACCTACACCCATTCATGTCCATTGTGCATTCCGACGGACTTGGACAATTTCAGCATGATAATGCGACACCCCACACATCGAGAGTTGCTACCGAGTGGCTCCAGGAACACTCTTCTGACTTTAGACACTTCCATTGGCCACCTAAATCGCCAGACATGAACATTATCGAGCATATCTGGGATGCCTTGCAACGTGCTGTTCAGAAGAGATCTTCACCACTTTGAACTTCTATGGATTTGTGGACTGCCCTGCAGGATTCCTGGTGTGAATTGTCTCCAGGATACCTTCAGACATTAGTCGAGTCCATGCCACGTCGTGTTGCGGCACTTCTGCGTGCGCGCGCGCCGGGGGGTTCACGATATTAGTTAGGTATACCAGTTTTTCCGGCACTTCAGTGTACATCTAGGCATAGGCTTACGCAGGAAGTTTATAAGGGCGTGTTACAATGCTTACAGTGGAGGAAGTGTTACCGTGTTGCAATTCCACATATTCATATGTATGTATACAACATTTCATCACGGTGGTGCTTACAACCATGGGTGCCCATATGAGTACTTCTGGGGTGGGGGGGTTTAAGGAAAAATATTACCTCCTTCTCAAAGCTGTCGAGAATTTTAGTGAATGTACAAGATACCAAAATGCTACAAAAATAATTGATACTGCTTGAAAAATAGTAATGAGCTAAAAAGTACCTTATTTTAAAATGTGACTGTGACCTGATATTGACAGGATTATTAAAAATAAGCAGTGGCAAAAATCTCACTAAAAGGTTTGATTTCGCTTTATATATTAATAACTAAAAGTATTGTAAATGTTTTTTTGCGTCCATACATATTTTACATTGTAATATATATATTCAGTCCCAGAGGAGGATCCAGAAAATATTTTCGGGTGGGCACGCAAAACTAATATAGAGGTTCCAGGTACCCCAGGGGATTTGCCTTTGATCAGTCTTAATATTTCTGGTACAGTAGTGCGGCCGGCGGGCCAACAAGAATAAGCAAAATTGACCCTTGGACTGAAAAACGTTCAAGACCCCTGACCTAAGCAGGGCCGGTGCAAGCCAACTTGGCGGCCTAGGCGAACGATCTGTGTCCCGCGCCTTCGGAGAAAATCGACCCACCAACACATTTTAATAGAAAGGTGTGATGTGCTTACACACGTACAAAACGCTCAATCACGTTATTATTACCTATATATTACCAATAAATAATATTACACTATCAATATGTATTTATATTTATTTTATATCATTTCATAATTTATATATATATATATATATATTAGTTATATATATATACTAATATATACTATATGTATATTAGTTAAATGATACAGAATATTTTATAAGGTGAGCTGTATAAGTACCGAGTCTTCGGTTTCTTTTTTCTAGCCTTCAACTTGGAGAACATAGGAACAAGTTCATTTTTATTAATAGTTTGTGTTACGTTTTGATTTATTGATAGAATTGACAATTCTGTAAATCTATCTTGTTTCATTGTAAAACGTATACAACATGTTTTTATTAACTTCAATTTGGAAAAATTGCCCTCACTCACCACCTTAGCTAGATGATTTTGCGTCCTTGTCAGAATCGTCCAGATTGACATATTTGGATGGATATCGGATTCCGCCCCATAGCTATAGAAATATTCCTTGTGAATTATTTCAGCCGATTTTATTCACTTCCCTGGCCTGGGCCTTCCACGCCACCCCTAGCTATGGCCCTGCTCACCATTGATCACAACTACAGGAAGTGTTAACAAAATTCACTCTTAAATCAATAAATTGACACAATATCTAATAAGTTATATCCACACATGTAATTTAAGATGTCCTGTAGTGCTGCATTTCTAGATAGTCTTCTTGCATTGACTTGAAATTCAGTGCAGAGCTCAGTAGCGTCAACGTCCTTAGAGTCTTCATGATTTAAAGATTTTTCTAACTTTAAACAGCATTCCAAAATACGTTTGGCAGATTAATTCTCTAACTCGTGAACGTTGTAGAAAAATACAAATACCGTAGTGATCTGCTCTGTCTGGCTAAACGTCGCATGAATAAAATTAATCGCAGTGTAAAAGATTACAAAATAAAAATTTACTTTAAACTGTTGATTGATAGTTTGGATTGCTTCGTCTTTTGATTTAAAAGAAATGAGTTTTTTTCAGCAAGCAGGTCGGTCTTGACTCTGACTCAACCTTCCTAGAACATTTTTACAGGATGGAAAAATGCAATTATTGATTCATTAATCAGTTCTATTTAAATTTTAAGAATATATATATTTATAATTGCATTTTAAACATTATGTAATCTTAGAGTTCAAATAAATATTACTTATTTGAAATATGAATATTAAGTGGGATGTTATCACGTCTTTTTCATTCCAATAATGGTTAAGAAACTTGACACAAATGTGCGTCTAATATCGCTGATTTTCTTGTATAAGTTATCCTATTCAACCCACCCCTGCGCATTTGGAATCGCCCAAAGGGGGGCTTAGGCTTGCGAAAATTTCAACACGTTAATTTTTGTTACCCCGCATCATATGCTCTTCTGGAGAGGAAAGTTGTAATTCCAAGAAAGAACATTTAGGGGAGAAAATTTATATCCAGCTGAGATGTACAATCCAGAATTATTTCTAAATTGACACCGCGTCGATTCTTAGCTACCCAGAAACTTTACCACCATGAAATCACGAGGGTCAAACCACAATATGTGTGTGCAAAATTGGAGGAAGAACCCTTCAAAGTTTCTCGTTGAGGGTTTTATATATTTTTTCTGTTTTTGTCTGTAAAATCAAAAGTAACCATCGGCTTTACCAGGGCAAGCGATAATCCATTTATTTCCGTTTAGTTCCATTATTTGTTGAGTTTATTTCGATTATCGTATAGTGGTGCATTAAGCAACAAAAAGTCTATCGTGATTTCGCCCCGCAAATACTTCAAGCCCTAGGCGGCCACCTAGTTCGCCTAATGGTCGCGATGGCCATGTTCCTAAGGCATCTCATTTATTGGGGTTGGGGAACCATTTCATGGGCGGAGAACGCATTCAAGTCGGATATAATGCAAGAATGCCCCATTAAGTTAGCTGTAATTTAAGAAGGCCGCATCTTCTAATGGTATTGGTCGATTAGAGATGATCAGTTTTTTTGAATATCCTTTTAATTTTTTATTCCAAATACATTCCAAATACATATAACAGCAACGGCAATAAAAAAAGAAGAAATCTATTTAATTAAAATAAGAGAATTTTTCTGCAAAATTTGAATTCATTCAAAAAGCTACAGATCATGGCTTGGAAGGCCACATACGAGCTTAAAGCCAAAGATCCTTCCCCTCTGTCACTCATTAAAGCTTACTGAAATCCCATTCACAAATGTGCTCCATAAGAATTATGCTAAGAACTTTCTAAGCTCTCCCCGCCATCCGATCAAAGAAAATATTTCGCAAACTGGTTTTCTACCAATTATATTATGAAACATAATAAAGGAAAAGTATAGAGAATTTGAATTTGACAAATTTCTCAATGCTAATTGTTTATTATCCTAGTAGGAGGAACACATTTTGGATATATTTTGTCTTGTCATTTGGTGCATTAAACCATAAGAGTCCGAACCTTTTCGGCTAAGGTGCTCTTAGTATATCACGATTTTTCCAAGACGATCTTAGCGTATTCAATAATAATAAATCCAAACCGTTGTCGTCATATTTACGACGTTTCCGCCTTCTCCACATTTCCGTCACTAATTTCTGGAGCGTCCATTTTGTTTCTACGGTGCTTAGAAACTTTCAATAAAAACTTGTCGATAACTAAGAAGAAACGAATGCTATTTCAGTGAAATTATCATTGCGGTGCTGTGGGCCCAATATCCCACAGTTTGGAAACCACTACATTAAATCGATTAATCAGTTTCGACACTCGTGCGACAGTATCGAAAAAAAGATAGAAAATTATAAAAACCATGAAAGACGTGTACAATCAAACAGAAAGATTAAAAAGCATTAAATAATCCCACTCCAAGCAAGGATTCTATAAATTTGAAGAATGAGATTATATTCATTTGCCATGTGTGGATTTTTCATGGGAAGCAAGATGATGAAGGGATGATGTTCGTGAATTGTGCAGATTCTCCTCGCTAGTTATTCTCTTACGCCTTGCTTGAGCCGTAAAAAGTGAATCCCGTTATCTAAACAGAAATGGAAACCACGCCGATGAACAAATCCTAGACCTAAAAAATCTTTTGTTTGTTTCACAATTGTTCTACAATTCCAGAAGGTCGATTCTTTTTCTCGCATGGTTTGCGATAGCGATTGTGCGTGAGAAAGCGATCCAACAACTTTTTTCACGTTTGGAATAAAAATGGCCGAAACGGTCTGGAAAAGTTTATCTACCAAAAGAGGCAATTTTTATAAGTTTTTTAAGTTTGAAAACCAAAAGTTGTTTTCTCAAATTCACAGTTTTTCTGTTGTCCTCGGGGGATTTTTTCAGCGGATATATATATATCGTGCTATGTTCTTACCTTTTTTTCCCTGGTTGCATCACACAGTAAATATTAGGGGCTGTGGAAAGCATTGGCTAATAGTTTAGATCTCTGATCTGACTTATTTTTAGTATGTTTGCCAGTAGTTCCTAAGTGCGTAGTCGCTTATTATTGTGTATCGTATTCTTTGTTGTTCTTAATATGACATGCATATATTAAGAGTTACTATAGAGTTACGTGCAGGATTATGTAAACAAAATAATATCACAGGCATAGAATTAGATGCTCCGTCAAAAAATAATTGAAAACAATTGCAATTTTACATACACTGTGATGTATAAATATATATAATATGTGCTTGAGTCCATCCGATAATTTTGAAAATGCTATATGGCTGCTTTAAATACTGAACCCTTACGACCTTTTGTAGGATCCACTTGCCTAGAAACAAGTGCAAGTTATTATTCACCTTTTGTACATAAAGATAGATCGTAATTAAAAAAAATGCGAAGTTCCCAGCTTTTTGCGTCCCTAAAAATTTAGCGTCCTATTCACTTGTTTAACATTTATAAATACGAACCTATCTTAGCATAGTAGGAGCGGCTCCTATATCTCCTTATGGCAGTCTATCAGTTCTCGCTCTGAACTATTGGGGAAAACATAGGCGTTGCTCTCAGAGGATTTTTGCTAAAAGAAATGAATAAAATTTCTTCGATTCGACCGTCAAATGCAAAGGAAGAATTCCGTGTGGGGGGAATTTCTAGTCAATTTATGATTTTGTTATTATTATTATTATAAGATTTAAAATATATATATTTTTCTGTGAATAAATTAATTTTTATTTAACGACGATTTTTTGTATTTTTTGGATATTGACGGAAGGGGCCAAAGGCGAGTGCAGAACAAAATTTCAGGCAGGGCGTAAAGCTTAAATTTTCACTTGAAAATTTAGTTTCATTTTTTATTTGAAAATAATGCATTTTAATGTAAATTTATTGTTCTCAGGGGGCGCGCGTCCCCGTTTGAAAACGGGGTTGTTTCACACAATTTTTCAGAATTTCAGATTTAGAAAAAAGGTGGAGGGCGCCTTCTCGGGGAAAGCTGATCGACAGAATTCTACGGTAAATAAATTGCAATTAAAAAACAAACAAAAAACGCCGACCTTTTCTCTCCGAGCAAGTGCCCAACATACACAGTTATAAATACGGCACTAATAACGGATATTAATTGCAATTTTTTGTGTGCTCTATTATGATTGATTGTTAAAAAGCTTGTGCAAAAAATTACTAAGAGAATTTTTTAGCCGATATACTAATAAAAAACAGACAAATATACTTTAATTAGACCAATATACTAATAAAAAACAGACAAATTGATTTGACAGAAAGTGTCAAATCAATTATTTAGTATAAGCTTTTTAGTAAAGACATATTCTGAAAATTACATCAGACTTATGAAGCGCTTTTCAGTAAGTGTTGGGAAAAAACACTTACAAATAGAATCAATGAGATGGGAAGTGGGAGCCAATGATTTTCTCTTGAAAATAGTAATATATGCAATTTATACTTTTTTTGTTTGTGAGTTTCAGGGTATAAGAACAGCAAAGGTCACACTGCGCTGGAAATTACAATTTTCCGAAGAATCCTAATCTTCCTAGGGAACCAAACCCCGGACTACAGTGAGCAGTTAGCCCCTAAGCGTTCTTTATTTGTTGGCAAGGTGTCAATTGATATTTAATGTGCAATAATGTAGTAAACATTCAGCCCTTTACGTGGTTGAATTTATAAGTAAACTTGAAGTAATGATCGTGAAAAATAAATGAGAGAAATTTAAGAGGCGAAAAGAGACGTGTTTGTATATCCTGTTTCTACGTTTAAAATAATTAAAATAGCTTTAATGAAATAGTTATGGGGAAAGTTACCATAAAATATATGAGATTTTTAATTGAGATTTTTAGATCGCATGTAAAAGAACTTGTACTAATCGAAATATCTTTAGATTCGGGTGTTTTATAATTCACATATTTCCTTAAATTAAATTTATAAATCTGGCATTAAATACGTTAATTGGTTTAATAAAATATTGCTACTTTTTTAAATCAAATCTAAAACGACATTATGGCATATACAAATACTGTGAAAAGGAGAAGGAACATTTTAATTTAATTAATGAGAATTATTAATTTAACATTTTAATTAATAAACATAGCGTAATAATCAGGGCGATTTATCTATTTTTGGATGAAGATACCGCTAAGGTTCTTCGACGTAAAGTTATTCTGTGCACACCTCCATATACGAGGGCGAATCAGAAAGTCTTTGCCCCTATTTTTTATTAGCCAAAATAAGGTACATACAGGTAATTACAAATATACGTACTATTCTACGTACCTTACACTATTTTTCCACATAGTCCCCACACCGGTTCAGACATTTGTCCCATCGCAGCACTAAATTTGAGATGCCCCTGTGGTAGAATTCGTCCGGCTGACTGTGGAACCACCGTCGGACTGCTGTCTTGGCTTCATCGTTGCACGTGAATCGCTGTCCTGCCAGGAACTTCTTCAGCGGACCGAAAACGTGGAAATCACTAGGGGCGAGGTCCGGACTGTATGCAATCAGAACCGCCGACAAGCTCCGGTCATTTCACTGGGAGAGTCTGGACCACCCACCATACAGTCCGGACCTCGCCCCTAGTGATTTCCACGTTTTCGGTCCGCTGAAGAAGTTCCTGGCAGGACAGCGATTCACGTGCAACG
>QLNU02003225.1:39828483-39857106 GCA_006491805.2 Dysdera silvatica | reverse complement strand
AGAAAATCAAGTTTAGTATTTAGAAGGAAAGTAAGAAAGAATATTTCATTTTGAAGCTGAGTAAGAATGCAGTGACAGAGAAATTCTAGTGGAAATAAATTTAAGATTTGTGTTATGTGCGATGCAATGTCCAAGAGATGAATTTACAAGAGATTTAACTTTAAGTGTGAAAGGGATAAGAGATTCCTTTTTACAAGTGTGGTTAAAGTGAAGATGTTCTTTAAAACGGATAACTTTAATGTGTGTTTTGATGTATTTACGAACTATTTGAAGAGTTTTCTGACCAAAGTGTAAACGAATAAAATTAAACATGGTGAAGTTAAGAGTGAGTGAAGTTAAGTGCGAGTGAAGTTTAAGCGCGATTGAAGTTTAAGCGCGAGTGAAGTTTAAGCGCGAGTGAAGTTTAAGCGTGAATGAGTTTAAGCGTGAGTGAGTTTAAGTGTGAGTGAAATTGAGAGGGCGTGAAATTTAAATATTAGTGAAGCGAAGTGCAACTGAAGTTAAGAGTGAATGTTGTTAAGTGTGAGTTAAGCGCGAGTGAAATTAAGTGCGAGCGAAATTTAAGTGTGAGTGAAGTTAAGTGTAAGTGAAATTTAAGAGTGAGTTAAATTTAAAAAGTGAGTGAAATTTAAGTGTGAGTGAAGTTAGGTGTAAGTGAATGTGTGAAAAGTAATTTTCCAAAGTGCCTTTTAGGCCACGTGACCTTTTGCTTCCAACAAGTGTAATAGCAACCTTGCCTTAGAATTTTTAAAGGTTCAGCATGAAGATCGACACCGCGAATACTATGGAAGGAGTACAATGCAAAGCAATTTTTTTTCTATAATTCTGGGTGTTAAGTCTTATAAAACGGTTCTACCATTTTCATGCTTTGTATCGCCACCTTGCGGAAAATTGTTGTATAAACCAGTTGTAATTCAGGCGCCGACTGCGTCGGCCTCATTGCAATTCTTTAAAGCGATGATTTCATCAGCCAACACCATTCTCCCATTAACGCGGAGAAAATTAGAAATAAACATATATAATTTTATTATATTTTTGTCCGTCGTCATGAATACTTTATTCAGCGCCACCACTGGGTCAAAATCATACTATATTATGTAGATTCGTTTGATGAGGACGAAAAACAAATATATTTTTTACGGCATGGAATCCGCGCGCATTTCTGTATGGAATTTACAAGTGCAAATGCATTTAAGGAATTTGAAGGTCATATACAAAATATAATACATATAAATAAAAAATATAGCATATATAAATAAAAATGTAACATATTCATATTCAAATGTATTCAAACATAAGAGTTTATTCTAAAATTTCACTCGTAAGCCTCTCACGACTTTTAAAAAATAATAGAGTTACGAACCGTTGAAATTTGCATTTCGCGATTTTAGTTTTTCATCTAGAGAAAGAAAACACGTGAACCGTGTCGACACGCCCCCATGGGCAATGGTTCGCCCTCTCTGAAAATCCAAGGTATGCGTCCTTTGAGCGGATCCAGTCATCCCCTGCACGTGAATGTCGTATTTACTAAAAATTAGAGTTACGAGGTTAAAAAGAAAAAAAGTTAACGATATATTTCTGATATTCTTTGAATTAAAGTAAATTTATTATCATATCCCCCTCCCCGCAACATACCATTCTTCTCCTTTCACTTTGCCATTTTCCCATGTTTTATATGGGGTTGGTGTTATGCTCTTTTAACCTTCCTTTCCATAATTTTCTATCCAAGGCCTCTTCTCTACTACATCCACACTCTCATAGATCTTCCGTCACTCTATCCTTCCATATCAGCCGTGGTCTTCCCCTCTTCCTCTTACCCATTACCACCCGCCTGTCCATTACCTTTCCCACATATTCCTCATTTCTCCGCTCCATATGCCCAAGCCATCTTAACCTATGTTCTTGCATTTTTTTCCCTATGGGTCCAACCTTGACCGTACCTCTAATTAGGTTATTCCTTATTTTATCCCTCCTTGTAACGCCATTCATCCACCTCAACATTCTCATCTCAGTTACTCCCATCTTCCTTTTATGCGCTCTTGTAATTGGCCAAGTCTCTGCCCCGCATAACATTGCAGGTCTGACCACAGTTTTGTACAATTTTGATTTCATCCTTCCGCTTACTTTCCTATCACAGAGCACTTCACTCAGCTTTCTTCAATTTAACTACCTACACTGGATTCTGTGTTGTATCTCTGTGGTCATAACTCCATCTCAGCCTATGAACGATCCAAGATACTTAAATTTTTATGCCGATGGTAATCTTTCATCTTGTAGACCTATGCTACTTCGCATTCTCCATTTATTCTCACATAGTCTGTCTTTGTTCTACTTATTCTCAAACCTCTCTCCTCCAACACTTTCCTCCACTCCTCAGTTTTCTGTTCTACTTTTTCACAGGATGTTTCGCATAGTAAAATGTCATCTGCAAACAGCATACTCCATGGTGCATTACAGTTTACGTCTTTCACTAAAACATCCATTATCAGATCAAATAAGTAAGGACTGAGAGCTGAACTTAACAGAGCCCAAAGTCAAATAATTATTTTTGGGGAAATAAACAGTGACCCAATTTATAAAACATAATTATAATTCAAATATGCAGAAATATCACACAAGGTCTGATGGAAACATGTGAAATGTTCTTCATTATTAAAACCAAAACTTTAGATTGACTTTTCAAAGCTCTGATATGTTATAAATATGCATATGTATGTGTCCAATCGTCAGCATGTACAATCATCGTCCATTCACTAAATATCTCTCCAACATTCTTATATACTTTTCAATAACGGTGAATGTATTTCTATTTCATTCCAACTTGGTTTCTTGTCTCATCTATTTATTTTGCTGAAGTTTCCTGGATTTTTGATGGCCGCAAGAGGTCCAGTTCGGAATTTAGAGGATCCAGGTAGCCAGCTCAATCCAAATGCAAATATACATTGGACGTCCCAAAATAAAAGTCAATAGCACAAGTTTTCCATAACAACGCTCTCTGGTGATTTTTTGGTAATGTAGGTGGGTAGTCAAACTCATCAGCTAACGATAGAGCCAGCTGCAAGGTAGTTTATAGGGAAGACCGGTCAAGTTGATAGAGCAGTAATATTTTCTTAACGCACAGGCGCAAAAGACCAGGGTAAAAGGGGGAAAAGTGAGGGTTCAGCACTCAGCACACATATGCGGGAGAAAGTGGAGGAGATTGTTTTAGCTTTGTGAGTAAAAACTAATTTTAAACCATCGAAAGTAAATTTTTAGGTTCTTGTTTGAGTGTCACAGAGGAATTCACAGCTGCACTGTTTTTCAAATAAAGTTATCATGGTGTTACTTAGTTAACAGGTAAGAACTTTTGTTGAAAGAAATAGTTGTAACTGTAACCAGTTGGTTATAGTTGTGAGGTTAGTATAATGACGTCGTTTGTGTCAAGTTTATACAATTCACTTGCGTCAGGTTGATACGGTGTAACAAGTTAACTCACAAGAGTTGTAATATGTGTTTTGTTTTTTATTTCTCCACAAATGCCGAGGAACTACAAGAAAATACTAAAAGGGGATGAATATCCTTTCAGATATTTGAGAGAGCTTATGCCTAAATTGAAAACGGCAGAATGTCTCTTAAGGAAGCTGCAACAACACGTTCTCTATAGATAAAATGACTTTTCTAAGGTATAAAAATTAAAAAAGAAACGAATCAACAATTGGGTTTTATATATTTTATATAAATCGAACACTACGCAGATTAAATCAAACAACAATGTCAATCAATCAACGTTTATTGGCGTAGTGATACCAACGCCGATGGTATGGCGTGATTAGATGGTGAAACGTTCGAAAGAAAATAAATATTTCTGCCTTCGGTGGGACCTGAACCCACGACCTTCCACTTGCCGGGCGGAGGCTCTACCCACTGAGCTACGAAGGACAATATATAATCTCTTTACGAACGTATATATATTGTTGCCAGTTATTTCGCAGAATGGTGTAGTACATAGACTACTATTTAAACCAAATTGCAAAGAGACTGGTATTAAATTGATCGAAATGCACGTTGCAGCATTTAATCTGCGTAGTGTTCGATTTATATAAAATAAATACATATGCTGCAACGTGCATTTCGATCAATTTAATACCAGTCTCTTTGCAATTTGGTTTAAATAGTAGTCCATGTACTACACCATTCTGCGAAATAACTGGCAACAATATATATACGTTCGTAAAGAGAGTATGTATTGTCCTTCGTAGCTCAGTGGGTAGAGCCTCCGCCCGGCAAGTGGAAGGTCGTGGGTTCAGGTCCCACCGAAGGCAGAAATATTTATTTTCTTTCGAACGTTTCACCATCTAATCACGCCATAACATCGGCGCTGGTATCACTACGCCAATAAACGTTGATTGATATTGTTGTTTAATTGTGTTATTATTTCCAGTAAAGAAAAGAATTGAAGACGAAACAAATGAAAGAAAGATAAAATAATCTATTAAAAAGAAAAAATGAAATTATTTCAATTACTCGGCTGTGAAAAGGAAAATGGCAACAATAAACTCAGTAAGCAAGGGAAAGTAGAAAAAACGAAAAGGCTGAAATCTTAAAAAAAACAAAAATAAACCCACAAAGACTCTGGATCGGATTCTGATGAAAATGGAGATTCATTTTGTTTGGTGTGTTTAAAAACTTATTCTACATGCAAACCGGGACAAGACTGGATTCAATGCATTTCCTGTAAAATGTGGGCATACATAGATTGCGGAGAAGACAGCCCTACTGACAATCACATTTAGGTTTGTCTTCAGAGTCTGACTGTTTAGTCAGACCCCAAACATTGTTTGGTTGATGCTGTACAGAAATGAATATTTTCATAATTCTTGAATATCAACTTGACATAAGCTGGGTTAAGTTGATACGCAATAATTTGAATAACACGCATACTTTGAATTTTTTTCTAAAACTTTTTTTTTGTCTCACAGTGTTACTTCAATAGTTAAAATAAAGCCATTAATTTATAAAGGAATAGTCATAGTACAGTAAGAAATTTTATTTGGGCCTGGGATTTTAAAAACAAAAAATTTTAAAATCAAAATACGAAAAGTGTATCAACTCCCTTATAATGAATTTTCAGTGCCACGAGCGTTTTATAAAAGTAAAGACATTTTAACCCTACAGATTTATTTTACGATTACTTTGACAACAAATATATGCTATCGCTCTCAGTATCATCACATTTTTTATCCTTCTCGAAGTACTGGCCTGCATTTTTTGACACACAAACGTATCTTTTTCGTCCATTTATTGAGCGTGGTCTTCCTAAACTCTTCTTCGTGCATGCTTTTAAAGAAAGACGGCATCACAACCTTGACCTCAGTATTTGTTACCAATTTCTGAACCCGTGATTCTCACTTTAAAGTCGGGAAAAGCCAGAGATCCAGAATAGCATGGGGCAAGGTCTGGGCTGTAGGTTGGTTGCTGGAGTACTGTGTTTTTTTTTCGGTTCAAACATTTTGTGACTCGAAATCTTGGACAAATGCCTTATGTCAACAAAATGATATCCTTTTGCTTAAACATTCTTTTCTATAGACGTCCTCAATCTGCACAGTCTCCAAGACAGATAAACCGCGTTGAACATAATATCGACTCCCAGAACATTGCTCTATTTTTAAATCCATATTCACAAGCAAGAATCCATATTCACAAGCTGCACATGCAGCGTAAAAATCAGCACACCCCATTCGCACGGCTGCTGGGCGTAGACTAGTGAAGTAAACGAAACACGTTTGTCGCGGTGTTACGTTTACAGGAAGGGTTGAACTATATGCTTACCTCGCCAACAGGTCTCCAGATAGTGTTGTTCGGAAAAACGAGCTCTACTGACAGTTTTTTTGGGACAGCGTTATGTTGCAGTGGTGTATCAAATTGTTCAAAGAATGAATTACTGATCAGAACTTCCCGTTTATATTAAACGGGCAAATTCGTTCATTGGCTTATTAAGTAAATGATTGTACACATATACTAAAGTAGGAGATATAACCTCTTTCATTAGCGCTAGATAGGTAGAAACGAATGCAAAGAAGTAAAATTTTGTACTAAAATATTTTTTTATTAGTACACGAAGATATCGCGAGTTGAATTGACTTTCAATTAGTAATGAGCTGCGGAGAAAAAAGATATGTTAATTTCTATAAAAATAATAGCAACAATTTTATTTCGTGTTCATGGTCTAATTAAATTACACAGTAAAAAGGAAATTTTGAAAATTGAAACTTTGGATGGGAAAAGGATTGAGAAAAATTTCTATTAAGAAATGTATAGCTTTTAAAAATTAAGTAAATAACGATGTACATATTGTTTTTGAAAGTAAGGCGTCAACACTTGACAACGAAAAGGGAAATTACTGTCTTACATGCTGAAAAATAAAAATTGAAAAGAGAAAATTACTTACAATTTTTATTAGACAGGATTTAAAAATGAAGCAGTGAAGTGTAAAGTAATTTAATATTTATTCCTAATAAGCATATATGTTAAATTTTGTTAGTAATTAAAAATTAAGTGGTTTTACAATTTTTAAAAACATTTATTTGCTGCAATCATGGAAAATTAATCACAGTTCACCCTTATATATTATGTTTTGTTTCAAACATTTTGCAAACTGTAATGCATATGCATTTGATAATATAATTTCTTTCAATTTTTCTTATTGGTAACCCCTTGCGGAAGTATACAAAATTATTTTCTCTGTTTACATGTTTATATACAAAATATATTTCTGTTTTGTTCATAACACTCTCTATGTGCTGAAATTTCTTTTCAATATTTGGAATTTGGGTACCATCTCTTTTTTTAATCTGCAACCTAAATTCTTTTGTTTTTTCGAAGTATAAGTCTTGTAAATTTGATCCACGTATACAAATACGCAAAAATACATTTTCTAGAGTGTCATATGATAAATCTCTTCTCGTAATAAATATAAAAACACGCTCTCTCTCTCTCTATTTAAATTTATATTTTCTATTTAAAAATGAAAGCAAATTTTAACAGATAATTTCTCCGTCCATTGATGCAATTTTGAAGCTTATCGAGTGACTTCTTCCTTATTTTAATTGCAAAGGTAAACATGCAATGAAAAAAATGCGGGAAGAATGTGAAAAGGTGTTGAAGTACCGATGAAATGAATGTAACTTTTATACAATAATAAACGAATTATTTTAATCTGTACTGAACCATTCAATAATTTAATGGACTCGGTATTAATTTTGAACGGGAGACTGGAAGCCGACAAAGAAACATATTAGAAGAACAACAGTCGCTTTCCCAGAAATGATTAAAACTTTGGAAATTGACAAATAAAAAGAAAAATGCTGTATAAACTACAGTTATTTATGCATATCTAAAACGGTCTTATTATTCTACTGTACATAAAACTACTCTTTAAAATATGTTCTTTCAGCAAGAATGAAACTTATCTAAGTTACGAATTTTGGAAAAAGTTCTGAAAGCAATATCATTCTTCCTACCTGCAGTTTTAAAAACTCAGTAACCACAGAGATAAGTGTTCTTTTATGTGAAACCAAATAAATAACGTTGCTAATTGTTTAAAATTTCGCTGAATATTAAGAACTGCGGAATTATTCATAGAATATTTTCGTTTACAGTATTTAACTTCATTATCTCTGCAAAACAGATATGTGGTTTCTCTCCTCAAAACTACTGGTTCTTTAATCTTGCAGAAGTCCTGTTTAATTTTGGAGCGCAAAAAAGCCCGGGAAAATATTCTAATCGGCACTTCCTTTAAATTTTAGAAAATAATGTTTCAAGAGCGGTATTTAAGAAAATATTTGGATATGTTTGTTTTGAATATTCGTTGAAAGAGTTTTGGCTTAAACTATTCCAAAAAGAGCTGATATTTATTGTGTGTTCTGTCTCAAAAGTTTTGTTCCTAAAACAAGAAAATACTTCAATTATTTACATTTTATTATCGTTTTAAATAAAAATTCTTTCAAAAGGTTTTCTATGGCTTCAAATGGAGGTATAATGAGCAATAACATGAATAGAAGGATATCTTATTTATGGTATTTCCCAAGAGAGAGAAAGCACGGAAAGGAGAGAAGTATTAAAGAGAAATGAGAATTTTAAATGTATCACACATAACGTATAATATATTTTACCATTTGGTTTATTAATTAAATGTTTAGTATTTTTAAATAATTATTTTTGAATCTGTTCATTGGACATACAGTGCGCCCAAAGGAAGTTTGATCAGAGGTTTCAGTAATGGCAGTTATGAGAGGCTGGTTGATGCATAAAATTTAAGCATTCATAATTGCAGTGGAGGATTACTAATAATTCTTTCATTAATGAATAATTAAGCATTCGAATATTTAGTTCTGAATTTTCTAATTATCTATAACTATGCATATCTAATAATAAAAACCATTTCTTGGTAATATTTTCACAACAATGTAAGAAAAAATTCATTATTTCCTAATTAAAACAATCGGCGTTGACTAATTATTGGTATGTCTGCTTTTCTAATTTTAAAACAATTAAATCCTCGAAATTTTTATCAGGAAAATCGTTTAATTTATTATTTATTTAAATTAACATCTGGTTATCGGCATTGGCGTACCTAGTCTTGGTCTGGAGTCCTGTAGCCAAACCCGAGTATGCTCCTCATCTGACATTTATTTGTAAATTTTTTTGCCCTTAAAGACTAATTTCTTTTGCAGGACGGGCTAGGTCACCCCTAGTTTCTCTTGTTTATGACAATGGTTTTTACACTTAACTTTTCTTAATTCAACTACTACAATGCGCGAACTTAAAAACTATTCATTTCATATAATCCACTAGATGACGCAGGCGAGACTAGCCACGTTAAATTGAGCTCCTCGAAAAGCTAAATGAAAATACGAAATTATACTATCTAAATCGAAGTTTTAACTTATACTATCTAAATCGAAGTTCCAACTTATATATTCATCTAGGAAAATAAACCGCAAAAAAGCAAACCAAAAAAGCCCAACGGACGATTTCACGAATATTTTTTATTGGGAAAAAAATGAAACAAGGTTTATAACGGAAAAACTTTGCATCCAGCACGTCAACTTAACTTGATACAGTCATCGGATTCGCAGTAATTATTTAACAACTGGAGATGGTGAAGAAAGTTTTATAACATAAGAGCATCGGATTTGTGAAAAAGCTGGTGAGTGAAACATTTTATTTATCATCGTACGAAACCACCAACCATACTGAAACATCTAGTGGGTGATTGAGTCGTTCTTGATCCACACTCATCGTCATTAATAGGAAAATAGTTTATATATGAATGGATATTGAGTATACATCTAAAAATATTAACAAGTAAAAATAGATTCCACAAACGAACAACGGAAATCTTATTTCTTGAGTTTAGTGAACTACGCATCCAGCGGGTCAACTTAACATGACCCAGATTTTAAATTTGATATATATATATATATTTGACGATTGGAGTGAAAATTCTTACGGCGTGAAAGCTTGGCACTAGGAAAGAATTAATGAGTCAAAACTTTTACCTTTTTATGTGCAAAATCATCGCTGTGCTGGTTCATCTATTGGATAATTAAGTCGTACTTATTTCACATTCATCGTCTTCGATAGTGATATTACGTAAATTAGAGACTTTTACCAACGTACATGAATTAGCATAACAATATGACTCTCTTTTTCGTTAAATAATATCACAATAATGACTACTACACTAAATAAATGAATCGTCCTTGCCCCATAATCAGCGTTTTTGAACGAAATTGTAGTGTAAAATACGTGTGTTGGCGATTTGGGTTTTGATTAATCATCTGGATTTAATTTAATTGAAGAATAAACGTGGCCACTAAATTTTACTAATATGATAAATATTTTAATTAGAATCATTTTTAATGCTTTTTATTCAACAGGGATGTTATGGTAAACCATAGTAGATGGATTGATCATCCGACCGAATGGTTTAATTGAATTTGATTACATTGTCTTCTATAAAAACTTTAATCAGTGAGGATTTTAATATTCCCATGAATATCCAATTTTGCTCATGATTTCTATATAGTGTACGAACTGGGTTTTAGATTGATTTTAAATTGTACTTGATCATTTTATCCTCAAGGAAAATTTTAATAGGTGAAAATATTGATATTTTTAGATATAAATCTAACTTATAATTAGTGTGCAATAATATCTAGTAAATTGAGTAACAGAACGAATATTTAACTAATTAACTGAATTGTTTTATTGCATTTTTGAGTAATTTTACTAAAGTTCTTGGATTTGTTTTTGGTTTATCTCACATAGATTTAATTGAAAAATATTATGAAAATGGAAATCGACCGGGAAAATAACAATTTGATGCTCCAGATATATCAAGAAATACAGGAAATAAAATCACAAATTGAAATAAACAAAAAAGATACAGACAATAAAATCGAAAAATTGACAACTAAGATTGAATTATCAAACACAGCTTTAAAGACAATCAAAGTGGATCAGGAAGAACTAAAATTAATAATTGAGAACGTTATTTCTACTAAAAACCAACTTGAAAAAACTAATCGAATTACTCATAGAAATAATAAATGGAAGTAACGTTGATTATAATAATATGGATAAGGAAATTCACCAACTATACGAAAATCAAAACAATATTGAACGAAGACTAAACAAATTAGAAACATACGGAATGAGAAAAGATTTAATAATAGAAGGATTGCCATTGAAACAGAACGAAAACTGTATAAATGAAATTATAAACATAAGCAAAGAATTTGAAATAAACTTATCTGAAAACGATATAGACACAGCACACAGATGACAACAAACAAGGTAAAAGTAAAATGTTAATTCGTTTCACAAAATTAAAAAAAAAGGAATGAACTTTGGAACCAAAGGAAAAAACATCAAGCTGAGAACAGATATGGGACTCATGTAACTAAGGGATAATATTTACGTTAATGAACACTTGACAGAAAAAAATGCTAATATCTTTAGGGAAGCTAGAATATTCCAAAAGCAAAATAACTGGAAATTCGTCTGGCCATCCAAAGGTAAAACAAAATTAAGGAAAGATGAAACTCTGAAATATATGAAATAAATAATATCAATGAATTAAATGACTTATGATCTGACTTAAATAATATTAATAAGGTAAGCGGGAAAAACATACTAAAGAATAGAAATCAAATAAGTTATTCAACTTCAAAAAGAAAAGCAGTAAAAAGAATTAAAACGACAAGAAATAAATTAGGTCACAGAAAATACAGAACATTATAAACCATAATAAAACTAATCCTATATCTATATTACACATGAACGCTAACAGTTTGAATAATAAAATTGACTAAATAGAAAAAATAATTCAAAATCATAGTGAACTTGAATTAATCACAATTTTTGAAACATGGAAATCAAGTGAAACATTGGTAAACTTCATCAACTATAATGAATTTTCTATTTACAGAGATAACAGAAAAGGAGGCGGAATTTCAGTATACGTAAAACAGAGTTTAGACGTAGATTTCATAAAAGAGGAAACTGAAGTAACTGAGGTTTTTGAAATATTAACAATTAACATAGGCGAAATAAAAATATTAACATTACATAGACCATCCAACTCCAATATAAAAAACTTCTTTGATAAAATAGAAAAACTAATTTGGACTGGGATTGTCAAATAAAAGAAATTGAAAAAAAAAATATTAGAGGATATAACAGAATTTTGACAAAGCTTATTTCAAGCTTACGTTTAAACATAAAAATTACTCTTTATTTTGCATTAATTTACAGTTACTTAAACTACGGAAGTATAGTGTGGGGGAAATTATCAGTAACAAACTTAAAAAATTAATTATCTATTTAATAAAACAACTCAAAAATTATGCTACAAAACAGGAAAGTAAAAAGAAGACTTAATATATGACAAACAAAAAATACTAAACGTAACTAATATACATAACTTAAAAGTAGAACATATTCCATATTCATCCGCTTTTCTTTCTTTTTATTCATAAACAAAGAGGTTTTTTTTCCCGTCGCAAAGTAGATCTTCTCATTGTTTCATAATCCGGGATTTATTCCAAAAACCAAGCCCTTTGTATGCATTCGAAATGGTCTCTCCGCCTCCACCTGCGTTATCTTAATAAAATAAAGTGAAATAATAAAACTATAACGCATTTGGAAATATCTGAATGTGCTCTAACCACCTGTGGTTTCCTAAAAGGATTATACGGGCGTTGCTTAATAACTAAGTAAGTTAAGATCTCACGTTGTTCCATAGTCACGATTCGTCGAGGAATTAAGTTTGGAAAAACTCAAAAAAACTAAGTTTTGAAAAATGATAAAATTATCTTCTTTTCGCTGTCATAAACATGCGTTATTGCAAATAATGAGTAACAGAAAGTTGAAATAACTATGAAGGGCAACAACAAATCGTTGCGTGTTTGGGCAACTTTTTAGAGAAATACGGAATTTTTTATAGGTATAGGAAACAATAAAACAATATTGTTATATATTGATCGTAGGTGTTTGTTTAGAGACGAAAGATGATCGTCACCCGAGGAAATGTTTTTACAAATCTCGTAATTGGAATACAAGAAATGTATATAATATTCAAGTAATTTCATTGAATAATTTATCTCTGGGAAGCTTCATTAATTCCAACGGCATCCTTATGAACAAATACCAGGAAGCGGGCCAGGAATAGGACCAGCATTGTCGCAACACGCAAGAAAGGTGAGTTTAAGAAAAAAATGGGTTTCAGCTGCCACCGAACTTCTTTGACATGAATCTTAGAAACGTATATAATATCATGCATGGTACATCATCAGATTAAATTCCTTAGAAAATAATAAATGAAAAAAAATATAATAAAATAAAATAACAGAACTTGGTTCTCTTCTCAATTACATCGGGATAATCCGCATTTATCGTAACACCATTAATAAAAACAACCTACACAGTACATTTTCCATCTCATAGACTCTTCTATATCAAAACATATTCTTCTATGCGTAAGAACAAAATTATGGGGATTAAGGTTGGAATTTCGAAATGGAGAACTGCTTCACCACATCATGAGATCTCGCCACTTATAATTCTTTTTCAGTTCATTTCCAACATTCATGTTCATGAAACTTTCATGAAATTTTTCAAGAAATTAGGACATCATTTTTCATATGTTTATTTTTCTTTAAGGGATTGGTGATTCTTCAGTTTTTGTAAATAAATTACAAAATTAACATGGATGTATGTGAATGAATCTTTTAAAACAGAGGTATAGAGCAATTATTTCAATAAATCGTGGAAAAGGAATTAAATTTTTGCCGGAACAATTCACTCAAGTTAGAAAATTTTCAAGTAGGAATACAACTTTTCAGTAAATGCAACGAAACAATCGGTAAAATTTCTTAGAAGAATTATTATTGCATTACAAGAGGTAAAGAGGACATTATTTTCCACAGATATTGAAAGCAAATAGTGTGCTTCAATGGTAAGTCAGTGTGTGAATATTTCTGATGCATAATGTGCGATATCGCAGCGATATTCGTCGTTTCTCTTCTCTGCACAAAATTTCAAAAGCAGAACGTTCAAAAATACGGCTGAATTTCGCATCTGCAAAGTTCCATTAAGGTCGTAATTAACAAACGTTATGAAGCGTTAGTCAGAAATGAAAAATGCATGAAACATAAATTTGATAGTATTTTAAGAAGTAGTGCTCAGTTTTTTTTTAATTACATGAGGCTAAAAATAAACGAATAACAACTAGGAGCTCCAATATATTGCAGCGTGGTGGCAAGTGTTTGAAAACGCGAGAATTTGCAAAAGCAAAACGGTCTATCACTCAGCTCTTCCACATGGTAGGGCAAAAATGAAAATTCGTTGTTCGGCAATTTGGCTCGAACTTCCTAGACTTAAATGCTGAGTTCGCCACTAAAGCAGCAATGCTAAACTATGCCTCCTCTTACGCTACATTAATTTTAAAATTTGTGCCTGGTACGGAGTCTTTGTTCTTGACAGTTTGCAGACTTATACAAAGTCTGGGGAAGATGCGATTAATTCAGGACGATTTCGGCTGGTTGCAGTACTGTGACGGATTAGTATGCTTCAAGCTTCTTATTTTTCTGAAAGATTTATTAAATATTGATTGCTTTATTATTTCCCTTTTTCCGTTTTCTTGGAAACGAGGAACATTACAGAATTGAGTTTATTCACCAGCACTGCCTTTGGAAGTTCTTAAATTTCCTTTCGCCATCATGTTTCTAAAAAAAAATACGTTTGAATTTTTCTGTTGAAGTCAGCTGCAATACTGTACGATTATTCAGCTACCATTATCTTTCTCTATTTACAAACGGATACGATTATGTTTAGTCACACTATGGAAACAAATGGAACAACAAATAGAATCGAAAACGAAAGAGAGTAGTAAAACCCGACGAACAATTAAATACGTGCATTTGTTTATTAATACATATCAATGGATAACTAAACGCAATTCAAATATTAAATATTTGTCATGTCATTTTTCAAGCGCTCGATTTTTAATCACCAAAATGAAATATCGTACAAAGTTGTGCAATTCAAATATTAAAAAATTGCTTAATTAATATTAATAGTAAGTGCGTGGTTTATTTCCATGCAAAGTAGATTCAGTGACTCCTAAGTGGATCTTAGACCATATGAAGGTGCAATATATGGTCTAAGAAGTAGACGAGTTGACGTCGTAGATTGCCATGACCCTTGAACTTTCGTTTCTCACTCATTGGGGGAAGGGGATGAGCACCCCAGGTTGGAAACTCCTGCATTAAATTGTAATTTTTAAAGTTTTTATATATATATTTATATTCTATTTGCAATATTTAATTTCACTTTTCAGTGCTGCGGCTGACTTGTGTTCTTACGAACCTTCAATTTACGAATTATTGTATTGTCTCAGAAAAGTATCAAATAGAATTAATGTTGATTCTCATTTACGAACTCTTGAATTTGGAAAACTTCGGGGGTTTTCAAAATCGAGAACCTACTTTAAATACAATATAAAGTATTAATGCCTCCATATAGGTCCTTTTGGTATAAGAATCTGACCACAGGACGAAGGAGTAAGATTTTACTTTATGTTGTGGCTGTCAAAATTAATTCGTTAATTCTGCCGGGTTTAGTGATTTTGGTTGTTTGTATCTACCGTAAAAAGATATCTTAATTTGGACTTGATTAAAAACCGATTAAATTACTTCAAAATTCGGAACCCCTTTTACAGGCGTCAGGCCCCATTCAGTCGCAGAGGTTAAATCGACATAAAGACAGCCTTAGTTATCAAAACAGTTTCTGTGACTGAATCACTGCCGATTGCTAAGGATATCAAAGGCGCAAGTGACAAGAAAGCTTTTCACAGCTTTTTATAAATCTCGGTATATTCTAATAGCTGTAAGTTACAACTCTCAACCACTGTGGAATGTCGCGAGTTAAACGCAATCGAATCCAAAGTCTTAATGACAATTATCCCATGGGTTATCGGGAGGAAAACATAATGAGGCCCTTGACTCATCATCTACAGAAGAATTTTAATTGCAAGAAGACTGAGACCGCATCATTAGGAATTGGGTTCATTACCGAAACGTAAAAATAAAAAACAAACTTTATTTCCTGTCCCTGCACTTTTCAAGTTTTAAAAATACGTTAAACCGTGTTCAAAGTGTGATTTAAAACGCTTCGATGGGGGATTTGGTGCCTAATTTAAAGGAGTTCTGTCATAACGTGTCCACGACAGATTTTATCCGAAAGTTTAAAAGAGTTTTAAACTTAGCTGAACTTCTGTTTTAATTAAGCCCGTTTAATATTGAATTCCTTTTATTTGGATGAAAATTTTTCCAACGACGCTTCATATAACCTAAGATATGTTTTTTTTTGTTTCCGATTTGGAAAATTCTACCTTGTAATTTTATTTATGCACTAACGATTGATATATAAGGATTTTACTATTGTTACTGTTATTATTATTTTTATTATATTATTATTTATACTACTATTTATATCACTACTAACATTATATTATTTATATTGTTACTAACAGTATATTACTTATATCAATACTAACATTATTATTTATATAATTATTTATATTATTGTTTATTAGTGACTTTATCCAAGTACCCGAAAACTTTGAATCAAATTAGCCTTTTACTTTTATTTCCAATTTTTTTAGAAATTTTTAAAGACAAACAAATGAACTAATCAAGTTTTTTCTTTTCTACATTTAGATGATGTGTCGTACTAACTATGATCAATTTTAATTAAAGTTAAATTCGAAACGCATTAATTGACATTGGAATTAAACAAAGAAGAAGAAAAAGAATACAGAACAATTAATCCCAGAAACGTAAATACAATCAAAGTAATTGGCTTTCATTTATTATTCAGCGTTAAAATGCAGTTTTTCCTCTTCAAATTTTGAAGTCGTAGTTTTTTGAAAATAGCAAGTAAATATACTTTTCTAAACGAAATTCTTAATCAAGTTCAGTTAGATGCGTGTCTTAAACATAAAATGTTGTTTTAAAAAACGGTGTCACATTCTTTGCCTTGAAATTCTGAAATAAATTAAAGAAAAGTTTTACCACAAATTACTTGGAAACAGGAAAGAAAATTGTATAGGTGTTACAACTGACGAAAAATAAAGCGTGTTAAAAAATTTCCACATACTATTTTCTAATATTTAGATCCTTGGGGAACATAGAAGAAATATTTTAATTTGCCGGACTCGAAATAAGTAATTTTTATTTTAAGAAAACTGGATGAAACAGCGATGCAAAATTTCATTAAAATGTATTCGTGTTTCGTTGAAAGAAGAAGAAGCTGAATTTCGAAACATAAATAAGCAAGCTGAAATTACACGAATATTTTTAGGAATTCAAATGACAAAAGCGACTTTAAATGTTCACAAAATGAGCTTATTTAGTAACGAAAATGATAAACTAGGATTTACAAGAGCGTAATCAATTATTCTTGCTGATATGAATATTTAAACCTAACTGGTATGTTTAAGAACTTACACCAAAGCGATCAAAATAAACTAAATGGGCAGATTTACAAAAAATGTTTACATTTAACGAAACAAATTAAAATACGTTTTCCGAACAAATTGAATTAGTTGTAAAATAACATTTGTTATAGGGATGTTTTTTTTTTGTTAATTTCCCTAAAATTACGAAATATCCTTAAACTTTAAATGCGATTAGGCGCAGGACTACACATATTAAATTCATAGGCAAAAGATGACGTTATAAGCGCATCGAAATTAGAATACTGCTTTATTCGAAGTATATATCTGGCTAACTATAAAATAACCCCTTGTCAATAAAAAGTACAAAGAAAATAGATTAGAACATTGAAGATGCCGTTATCGTCTCATTACAGTGTTACCAATTGCGAGGGCGGAAATTAACGGTAGTTAATGTAATAGCTTTAATAAATCTTTCAAAGATGGTCAAAACTGATATTAACCTTTGTTCATTGACTACAGATATTATTTTTGATAGTAGAACGTGTGTAACATGTAACTTTTGATAGTAGTCGTGTGTAAAGTTTCCATAAAATTCAATTCGTATATAGATCTTTATGTCCAACTCGAAATGAAATTATGTGATGATGTGAAAATGAAATTATGTCATTTCGAAAATATTCTTACTTTACGTTCTAGACCTAATTATTATCTTAACAGATATTTATATCATTTTCTACCTCCGTTTGCAAAAAAAAAATTATATCTTTTTATCATAATAACTCAATGTGACGTTAAATATGGAATGAACTACCAAATGAATTAATTTCTTTAAACAGTTTAAACCTTTTTAAAAAAAAAGTAAAAAATTTATTTATTAAATGAAAGTATATGGTGGATAAATTTAGAGTTGCATCATTGCGTTTGTATTACAGAGTTGACGTGTAATATATCTAATTACTGAGACTGTTTTGAGATATATATTGTTCATTTGTGACATTTTATTAGTTGATCATTTAATATTTTTTATTTACTATGTTGATTTACGAAGTTGCTTTTGAAGTATATATATACACATATATATGTTTTTCTTTTGCTTTTTATGAATATAATACTGATTGTTTGCGTTTGCGTTTTGCTCTTTTGGTCTAAATTGAGCCATTTTAGTTTAATTATATATTTTTTCAGAGCTTTTTTAATTATATTTATTTTCGGGGCTTTCAAAGCAAATTTTGTTTGGCTTTTCTCCTGACCTCCTGGTCAAGTTATTTCCTATTATACAGCTGGCTTTGATTTCTTATTTGATGCAGAATTGATATTTAATATTTTTGTATTTGTTTGCTTGCATATATTTTTGTTTGTGACTTGATAAAAAAATATGAAAAAAAAAACTATAATGGGATATTTCGGTTTGAATGTGCTTATATTTCTGAGACCACCAGTGAATGGCGATGGTAGATAAAATCTTCCTTCAGTCTATATTGAAAACTTTCACCAAATCTGTTTCAGCACACTTTCTGTGGTAATAAATACTAAATTCCCAAGCAATAAATATACAACGAAGGCAGGTGTACATGCAATTAAGAGAAGACAGAAGATTAAATACCGAAAATTACATTGAATTGAAATGAAAGAATATAAGTTACAAGACAGTGATATTGCTGAAATTCGTTACTAGATGAATTTAAAATACAAAGCAACTTGAATTCATCCAAAGCAAAAGTAAAGAAATTTACAGAGTGGTCATGAAATTACTGAAGGGCGATGAGGAAAAAGATATTGCGAAGGGATTTGCAAGGCAGATTGATTAGACCATGGGAAAGCGATTTTCATTTAGTTCCAAATTTCACCAAGAGGGCTTCCATAACTGATGTTTTTAGCCAGTGTGAACAGTCTAAATTTTACAGAAAGGTTTTATTTTGAGGAACGTGATTTTAATAAGTGAATGTATTGATATTTTTAGATATAAATCTAACTTATAATTAGTGTGCAATAATATCTAGTAAATTGAGTAACAGAACGAATATTTAACTAATTAACTGAATTGTTTTATTGCATTTTTGAGTAATTTTACTAAAGTTCTTGGATTTGTTTTTGGTTTATCTCACATAGATTTAATTGAAAAATATTATGAAAATGGAAATCGACCGGGAAAATAACAATTTGATGCTCCAGATATATCAAGAAATACAGGAAATAAAATCACAAATTGAAATAAACAAAAAAGATACAGACAATGAAATTGAAATATTGATTACAAAGATAGAATTATCAAACCCGGCTTTAAATACAATCAAAGAGAGTTAGGAGAAACTAAAATTAATAATTGAGAACGTTATTTCTACAACCACCCAACTTGAAAAAAACTAATCGAATTACTCATAGAAATAATAAATGGAAGTAACGTTGATTATAATAATATGGATAAGGAAATTCACCAACTATACGAAAATCAAAACAATATTGAACGAAGACTAAACAAATTAGAAACATACGGAATGAGAAAAGATTTAATAATAGAAGGATTGCCATTGAAACAGAACGAAAACTGTATAAATGAAATTATAAACATAAGCAAAGAATTTGAAATAAACTTATCTGAAAACGATATAGGCCCAGCACACAAATTACAAAGTAACAAACAAGGAAAAAGTAGAATGTTAATTCGTTTTACAAAATTCGAAAAAAAGAATGAACTTTGGAACCAAAGGGAAAACATCAAGCTAAGAACAGGTATGGAACTCATGTAACTAAGGGATAATATTTACGTTAATGAACACTTGACAGAAAAAAATGCTAATATCTTTAGGGAAGCTAGAATATTCCAAAAGCAAAATAACTGGAAATTCGTCTGGACATCCAAAGGACAAACAAAATTGAGGAAAAATGAAAACTCTGAAATATGTGAAATAAATAATATTAATGAATTAAATTACTTATGATGTGACAAATAATATTAATAAAGTAAACGGAAAAAATACTAAAGAATATAAATCAAATAAGTAATTTAACGTCAAAAAGAAAAACTGTACAAAGAATTAAAACGACAAGAAATAAATTAGGTCACAGAAAATACAGAACATTATAAACCATAATAAAACTAATCCTATATCTATATTACACATGAACGCTAACAGTTTGAATAATAAAATTGACTAAATAGAAAAAATAATTCAAAATCATAGTGAACTTGAATTAATCACAATTTTTAAAACATGGAAATCGAGTGAAACATCGGTAAACTTCATCAACTATAAAGAATTTTCTATTTAGAGAGATAACCAAAAAAAGGAGGCGGAATTTCAGTATACGTAAAACAGAGTTTAGACGTAGATTTCATAAAAGAGGAAACTGAAGTAACTGAGGTTTTTGAAATATTAACAATTAACATAGGCGAAATAAAAATATTAACATTACATAGACCATCCAACTCCAATATAAAAAACTTCTTTGATAAAATAGAAAAACTAATTTGGACTGGGATTGTCAAATAAAAGAAATTGAAAAAAAAAATATTAGAGGATATAACAGAATTTTGACAAAGCTTTTTACAATCTTACCTTTAAACATAAAAATTAAGCTTTACTTTGCATTAACTTACATTTACCTAAACTACGGAAATATAGTGTGGGTGAAATTATCAGTAACAAACTTGAAAAAAATTAATTATCTATTTAATAAAACAACTCAAAAATTATGCTACAAAACAGGAAAGTAAAAAGAAGACTTAATATATGACAAACAAAAAATACTTAACATAACTAATATACATAACTTAAAAGTAGTAACATACATATACGAATGATTAATGAAAGAAAATAAACACTTAAACTCAATCTCAATTAATGAAAATGTTCATAATTACAACACAAGAAATAGAAAAGAACCTGATAAAATTAAAATCAGAACGAATATAGGTAAAAATAATGTTAATCACTATGGAATTGAATTATGGGACAACATCCCAACAACAATAAAAGAAATAAAATCAAAAGGAAATTTAAGACAGAATTGAAAGAATATTTTGTATCTTTTGTATGGCATAATTTGCATGATATGCATAAATAAAATTGATTGATTGATTTATATATGTATGAATTGTCGAAAATTTTAGTTACTGAAAAATTTTATTTTACTTTTTCACTTTACAGATTGTCGAATATTCATATTCCATATTCATCCGCTTTTCTTTCTTTTTATTCATAAACAAAGAGGTTTTTTTTCCCGTCGCAAAGTAGATCTTCTCATTGTTTCATAATCCGGGATTTATTCCAAAAACCAAGCCCTTTGTATGCATTCGAAATGGTCTCTCCGCCTCCACCTGCGTTATCTTAATAAAATAAAGTGAAATAATAAAACTATAACGCATTTGGAAATATCTGAATGTGCTCTAACCACCTGTGGTTTCCTAAAAGGATTATACGGGCGTTGCTTAATAACTAAGTAAGTTAAGATCTCACGTTGTTCCATAGTCACGATTCGTCGAGGAATTAAGTTTGGAAAAACTCAAAAAAACTAAGTTTTGAAAAATGATAAAATTATCTTCTTTTCGCTGTCATAAACATGCGTTATTGCAAATAATGAGTAACAGAAAGTTGAAATAACTATGAAGGGCAACAACAAATCGTTGCGTGTTTGGGCAACTTTTTAGAGAAATACGGAATTTTTTATAGGTATAGGAAACAATAAAACAATATTGTTATATATTGATCGTAGGTGTTTGTTTAGAGACGAAAGATGATCGTCACCCGAGGAAATGTTTTTACAAATCTCGTAATTGGAATACAAGAAATGTATATAATATTCAAGTAATTTCATTGAATAATTTATCTCTGGGAAGCTTCATTAATTCCAACGGCATCCTTATGAACAAATACCAGGAAGCGGGCCAGGAATAGGACCAGCATTGTCGCAACACGCAAGAAAGGTGAGTTTAAGAAAAAAATGGGTTTCAGCTGCCACCGAACTTCTTTGACATGAATCTTAGAAACGTATATAATATCATGCATGGTACATCATCAGATTAAATTCCTTAGAAAATAATAAATGAAAAAAAATATAATAAAATAAAATAACAGAACTTGGTTCTCTTCTCAATTACATCGGGATAATCCGCATTTATCGTAACACCATTAATAAAAACAACCTACACAGTACATTTTCCATCTCATAGACTCTTCTATATCAAAACATATTCTTCTATGCGTAAGAACAAAATTATGGGGATTAAGGTTGGAATTTCGAAATGGAGAACTGCTTCACCACATCATGAGATCTCGCCACTTATAATTCTTTTTCAGTTCATTTCCAACATTCATGTTCATGAAACTTTCATGAAATTTTTCAAGAAATTAGGACATCATTTTTCATATGTTTATTTTTCTTTAAGGGATTGGTGATTCTTCAGTTTTTGTAAATAAATTACAAAATTAACATGGATGTATGTGAATGAATCTTTTAAAACAGAGGTATAGAGCAATTATTTCAATAAATCGTGGAAAAGGAATTAAATTTTTGCCGGAACAATTCACTCAAGTTAGAAAATTTTCAAGTAGGAATACAACTTTTCAGTAAATGCAACGAAACAATCGGTAAAATTTCTTAGAAGAATTATTATTGCATTACAAGAGGTAAAGAGGACATTATTTTCCACAGATATTGAAAGCAAATAGTGTGCTTCAATGGTAAGTCAGTGTGTGAATATTTCTGATGCATAATGTGCGATATCGCAGCGATATTCGTCGTTTCTCTTCTCTGCACAAAATTTCAAAAGCAGAACGTTCAAAAATACGGCTGAATTTCGCATCTGCAAAGTTCCATTAAGGTCGTAATTAACAAACGTTATGAAGCGTTAGTCAGAAATGAAAAATGCATGAAACATAAATTTGATAGTATTTTAAGAAGTAGTGCTCAGTTTTTTTTTAATTACATGAGGCTAAAAATAAACGAATAACAACTAGGAGCTCCAATATATTGCAGCGTGGTGGCAAGTGTTTGAAAACGCGAGAATTTGCAAAAGCAAAACGGTCTATCACTCAGCTCTTCCACATGGTAGGGCAAAAATGAAAATTCGTTGTTCGGCAATTTGGCTCGAACTTCCTAGACTTAAATGCTGAGTTCGCCACTAAAGCAGCAATGCTAAACTATGCCTCCTCTTACGCTACATTAATTTTAAAATTTGTGCCTGGTACGGAGTCTTTGTTCTTGACAGTTTGCAGACTTATACAAAGTCTGGGGAAGATGCGATTAATTCAGGACGATTTCGGCTGGTTGCAGTACTGTGACGGATTAGTATGCTTCAAGCTTCTTATTTTTCTGAAAGATTTATTAAATATTGATTGCTTTATTATTTCCCTTTTTCCGTTTTCTTGGAAACGAGGAACATTACAGAATTGAGTTTATTCACCAGCACTGCCTTTGGAAGTTCTTAAATTTCCTTTCGCCATCATGTTTCTAAAAAAAAATACGTTTGAATTTTTCTGTTGAAGTCAGCTGCAATACTGTACGATTATTCAGCTACCATTATCTTTCTCTATTTACAAACGGATACGATTATGTTTAGTCACACTATGGAAACAAATGGAACAACAAATAGAATCGAAAACGAAAGAGAGTAGTAAAACCCGACGAACAATTAAATACGTGCATTTGTTTATTAATACATATCAATGGATAACTAAACGCAATTCAAATATTAAATATTTGTCATGTCATTTTTCAAGCGCTCGATTTTTAATCACCAAAATGAAATATCGTACAAAGTTGTGCAATTCAAATATTAAAAAATTGCTTAATTAATATTAATAGTAAGTGCGTGGTTTATTTCCATGCAAAGTAGATTCAGTGACTCCTAAGTGGATCTTAGACCATATGAAGGTGCAATATATGGTCTAAGAAGTAGACGAGTTGACGTCGTAGATTGCCATGACCCTTGAACTTTCGTTTCTCACTCATTGGGGGAAGGGGATGAGCACCCCAGGTTGGAAACTCCTGCATTAAATTGTAATTTTTAAAGTTTTTATATATATATTTATATTCTATTTGCAATATTTAATTTCACTTTTCAGTGCTGCGGCTGACTTGTGTTCTTACGAACCTTCAATTTACGAATTATTGTATTGTCTCAGAAAAGTATCAAATAGAATTAATGTTGATTCTCATTTACGAACTCTTGAATTTGGAAAACTTCGGGGGTTTTCAAAATCGAGAACCTACTTTAAATACAATATAAAGTATTAATGCCTCCATATAGGTCCTTTTGGTATAAGAATCTGACCACAGGACGAAGGAGTAAGATTTTACTTTATGTTGTGGCTGTCAAAATTAATTCGTTAATTCTGCCGGGTTTAGTGATTTTGGTTGTTTGTATCTACCGTAAAAAGATATCTTAATTTGGACTTGATTAAAAACCGATTAAATTACTTCAAAATTCGGAACCCCTTTTACAGGCGTCAGGCCCCATTCAGTCGCAGAGGTTAAATCGACATAAAGACAGCCTTAGTTATCAAAACAGTTTCTGTGACTGAATCACTGCCGATTGCTAAGGATATCAAAGGCGCAAGTGACAAGAAAGCTTTTCACAGCTTTTTATAAATCTCGGTATATTCTAATAGCTGTAAGTTACAACTCTCAACCACTGTGGAATGTCGCGAGTTAAACGCAATCGAATCCAAAGTCTTAATGACAATTATCCCATGGGTTATCGGGAGGAAAACATAATGAGGCCCTTGACTCATCATCTACAGAAGAATTTTAATTGCAAGAAGACTGAGACCGCATCATTAGGAATTGGGTTCATTACCGAAACGTAAAAATAAAAAACAAACTTTATTTCCTGTCCCTGCACTTTTCAAGTTTTAAAAATACGTTAAACCGTGTTCAAAGTGTGATTTAAAACGCTTCGATGGGGGATTTGGTGCCTAATTTAAAGGAGTTCTGTCATAACGTGTCCACGACAGATTTTATCCGAAAGTTTAAAAGAGTTTTAAACTTAGCTGAACTTCTGTTTTAATTAAGCCCGTTTAATATTGAATTCCTTTTATTTGGATGAAAATTTTTCCAACGACGCTTCATATAACCTAAGATATGTTTTTTTTTGTTTCCGATTTGGAAAATTCTACCTTGTAATTTTATTTATGCACTAACGATTGATATATAAGGATTTTACTATTGTTACTGTTATTATTATTTTTATTATATTATTATTTATACTACTATTTATACTACTACTATATATGGCCTGCAAAAGGGTTGCTGGTATCTAACTGGAAGGAGACCCACACGCTGAACGTATGTGACGATGTGTGGAACCGGCCAGGCCAGTAACCTAGTGTCCTACCCCGCCTTCAAGTGGTGCAGGCTGAGCTTTCTATTTATGTGGCAAATTAATATTTGCTGCACGGATAGAAAGGCGGAAGGGGAGGGCTAATTCACCAACCCGTCTAGCCAGCGTGGTGAAATGATGGCTAATTCCTCCAATATGCTAATACACCAAAAACCATGGCCCCTAGTCTCCAGGTGCTGGAGTGCTCCTGATCAAGGCAGCGGTCAGCGTGGCATGAAAGCAGGGGGTGCTAAGAATCACTGGAATGGCCCAGGCTGCCGTTTGTTATTGACCTTGGCTACGTTTAATGGACGATCCCTTGCTTCTGAAGCAAAACTTCAGGAATTGGAAGAGGAACTAGACAAGATCAAATGGGACATTGTAGGACTCAGTGAAGTTAGAAGAAAAGGTGAAGAGTTGGTGGAACTTAAAAGTGGACATTTGTTTTATTATAGAGGAACGGAAACTGGAAGAACAAGTGGTGTTGGCTTCTTAATCAACAAAAGAATTAAAGACTACCTTCTTGAAGTCGAAAGCACGTCAGATCGAGCAGCGAGGCTCGTTGTTCAACTAACCCAGCGATACCAACTTCAGATAGTACAGGCATATGCACCAACATCAAGCCATACCGACGAGGAGGTTGAGGAATTCTATGAAGAAATCAAACAGCTACATACCAAGGGGAAACAACACATCAAGCTCATCATGGGAGATTTTAATGCAAGAATTGGACAACAGGAACAAGGAGAGACATCGGTTGGTAAATACGGATACGGGGAAAGGAATGAACGTGGCGATCAACTCATAGAATTTGCCGAAGCTGAAAATCTTAGCATCATGAATTCATTTTTTAAGAAGAAACCGCAAAGAAAATGGACATGGAAACACCCCAATGGAGGAACCAGCGAAATTGACTATATACTGGCAAACAAGAAATCAATTATTGAAGATTGCAGCGTACTGAACAGATTTAATACTGGAAGTGATCATCGAATGGTGAGATGTAAAATGCACTTAAATACTAAATTAGAAAGGCAGAAGCTCATTAGGAAACAAGTATGTAAGAGGGTGGATTTAAAGAAATTAAAAGAAAATACCGAGGCATTCAAGTTGGAATTAAAAAATCGCTTTTCTGCACTGGAAGGACTTATTGATGAAAGTGATATCTCAGAAGCAAATGAAAACATTGTTAAGACAATAGTTGAAACTGCTGGGGAAATTGGTGGTGTAACCTGTAAAAAGCACAATAGCAAATTATCTGAGAAGACGAAACAGCTCATGAAAAGGCGAAGAGATATGAAGGTGGACAATCGAAATACCAGTTCCAGGATTGAGTACATAGAACTTTGTAAAACTCTGCGCAAAAGCATGAAAGAAGACATAAGAAAATTCAATTGTGAGTTAGTAAGGAAGGCCATTGAAAATAACAAGAGCCTTAGGGTTGTTAAAGGAAGTTTATCTGTTGGGAAGAAACACATCATTGCATTAAAAGGAGAGGATGGCACCGTAACAAGAAATAGGGAAGAAATACTTAGAAGAGTTGAAGAATTCTACAAAAAACTATATGAAAGTAACAGTGGATTAAACGAAGACATTGAAATAGTCGAAGGAACAGCTCCTAAAATCTTAAAAGAAGAAGTTTCATTTGCAATAAAAAGTATGAAGAAAGGAAGAGCCCCTGGTGATGATGGTATTACATTAGATATCCTAAAAGAAGCTGGAGAATATGTAGAAGACATACTTGCAAAATTCTTTACCAAATGTCTTAACAGCGGTAACATACCAAACCAATGGGATTCTGCAACAGTAATTCTTTTGCATAAAAAAGGTGATAAAGAGGATTTGAAAAATTACCGACCAATTAGCTTGTTACCTGCTATTTATAAAATCTTCACAAAAGTGCTAACACATCGCCTGCAGAAAAAATTAGATGCAGCTCAACCAAGAGAACAAGCTGGATTTCGAAGTGGATTCAGTACAGTGGACCATATTCAAGTATTAAGAGAATTAATTGAAAGAACACATGAATATGAACTTCCATTGTGTGTTGCATTTATTGACTATGAGAAGGCCTTTGACTCTATTAAAACATCAGCAGTCATCAACTCTTTAAGATCAACAGACATTGAGGATGTGTACATTGACATGGTGAAACGTGTGTATAAAAATGCAAGTGCAAAATTTCGGTTACATAAAGATACCAAAACTATCAAAATTGGTAAAGGTGTGAGGCAGGGAGATACCATTTCTCCAAAACTTTTTACTTCAGCTTTACAGATGATTTTTCAGCAGATAAATTGGAATAACAAGGGAATAAAAATAAATGGTGAATATTTAAATCATTTGCGGTTTGCTGATGACATTGTTATTTTTTCAACGAACCCATCAGAACTCCAAGACATGGTACAGGAGCTCTCAACTAGAAGTAAAGAAGTTGGACTCAAGATGAACCTACAAAAAACTAAGATCATGTTCAATAATTTTGTAGAGGAAACAAAAATACAAGTTGACAACATTGAGCTAGAAATTGCTGATTCATATATTTACCTTGGCCAGCTGATTTCAATGGATGGCAACATTATGAAAGAACTCAACAGACGTATTAAACTTGGCTGGAGTGCATTTGGAAGAAACAGTTTTATCCTGAAGGGGAAATTGCCTTTGTGTCTAAAAAGAAAGGTCTTCAACCAGTGTGTATTGCCAGTCCTCTCTTATGGATCAGAGACATGGAGTCTAACAGTTGGAGCAATACGAAAGTTACAGACAACGCAAAGGAGCATGGAGAGGTGCATGCTTGGAATAACTAGGAGAGATCGAAAAAGAAACACTTGGGTGAGAGAGCAAACTAGAGTAGAGGACATCATTGTTAAAGTAAAAGGGCTGAAATGGCGATGGGCTGGGCATATTGCAAGAAGAACTGATCAACGATGGACAACAGAAATTCTGAACTGGATTCCAAGAGACCACCGAAGACCTAGAAAACGTCCTCAAACTAGATGGGTGGATGAAATAAGAAAACAGGTTGGGGTGACGTGGAAGCGAATTGCTCAGGATAGACTTGTGTGGAAAGCATTTGGAGAGACCTTCATCCAGCAGTGGATAGATAATGGTTGAATATGATGATGATGATATATATATAAATTACTGTATCATAAGAGCAATTTCAAATAGAATTAGAGGACCTTTCGCATTCTTAAAAATTTACGTACTATGGTATTGGGTTTTATCTCCTTACACAAGTCAAGCTTTTCGGATTGTGTTTCCAATTGTACACGTCAAGTAAAATCTTTCCAAATTA
>QLNU02003225.1:39807269-39820150 GCA_006491805.2 Dysdera silvatica | reverse complement strand
TTCTAAGCGACGCCCAAGTGATTGTGAAACTTCTGTGCTGTTACGTGGTTTAAATTTTGCACCTACACCCTCGTCGATTCCGATTTCAATAATCCTTTCGGCTATTGAACCGTCTTTGTGGAACATGGCGGAGGATAGGTGTGCTGAAGTGCGCATGGAGGTTTCGAGAGTGTTATTTGAACGTAAGGCACTTGTGGACAATCTTTCTGTTCCTAAGCGGAAAGCCCTCAGAGACAGTAAAAAGGTTGTGGTCTTACCGGCAGATAAGGGTCGTACTACTGTTGTGATGGATAGGTCGGTTTACGATGATAAAGTAATGTCACTTTTAAATGATGGCGATACCTATTCCGTTGTAGATAAAGACCCTACTGGTTGTATTGAGAGGCAGATGAATGGTTGCCTGCTAAAACTTCACAAAGAGTCGAAACTGGATGAGAAACTTTACTCGCGACTCCGTTGTTCGTCTGGAAGAATACCGCTGTTCTATGGACTCCCAAAAGTCCATAAACACGATATTCCTCTTAGACCTATTGTGAGTTTTTGTAGTTCGCCAACATATGCACTTTCTAAATATCTTGCAGGTATACTATCTCCTCTTGTTGGACCCTCTGGACAGTCGGTGTCTACCTCTGAGGAGTTTATTTCTTCTATCAGAAACGTAAAAATCGCTCCCGATGATGCTATGGTGCCTTTTAGTGTTGTTTCACTTTTCACCTGTATTCCAACAAATTTGGCGGTATCAACAGCATTGGAGCGACTGAGGCATGATGGAAGCCTGGAAGAAAGAACTAGCCTTAGTCCGGAAGAGATATATTGCCTGTTCGAGTTCTGCTTGAATTCCACGGTTTTCGGCTTCAAGGGTAGATTTTACCGACAGAAGAGGTGTACGGCGATGGGGTCACCTGCTTCGAGTGTGGTGGCAAATTTGTGTATGGAGGCATTTGAAAACAGTGCTTTAGATGAGTGTACTTACTGTGTCAAGGTGTGGAAGCAATACGTCGATGATACTTTCGTTATCCTACCAAGGTCTTCAGTTGCTGATTTTCATCTCTATTTGAACAGCTTGAACCCTCATATTCAATTTACGTTAGAGGAAGAAGATAGAGGTTCATTACCCTTTTTAGATGTTCGGATAAATAGAGATGTGGATGGGCGACTGTTGACTACGGTGTTTAGGAAACCAACACATACTGATAGGTATCTTGACTTTCGTTCTCATCACCCGGCATCACACAAAGCATCTGTCATTAGAGCCTTGCACCGACGAGCCTTTACACATTGTTGTAATGATGACCTTCGCAATGTTGAATTACGACGCAACAAAAGCGTGTTGAAAAAGAACGGTTACCCGACTAAATTTATCGCTCGTAACCAATGTGGTGTTAGTGGTGGAAACAGGAATGTAGAGGATGAGACTAGGAAGACATCAGTGGTTTTGCCATATGTGGCGGGTGTCTCAGAAAAGCTGTCTCGAATTCTCAGTTGTGTGAATGTTAAGACCTACTACAAACCTGTCTACACCCTGCGTGATCTATTACTTAAAGTTAAGGATCGCGTCCCTGAGGAGGAAAAATCTGGTGCTATTTACCAAATACCGTGTGGAGACTGTGACAAGGTGTATGTTGGACAGACGGGAAGATCGATACGTCTACGAGGGAAGGAGCATATGCGTGCGGTAGCTAGGGGAGACGATTCAAACCAGTTGGCTGAACATGTCTTCAGGGAGGGTCACGAACCAGATTGGCATTCGATGAAAATATTACATCAGAATGTGACGAATCTGGGGAGTAGACTTTTTCTGGAATCATGGGAAACCTACGGTTTGAGGAGTCGTGCAATAAACATCGCAAAACCTCTACCAGAACCTTACAGGATTTTTGCAAAACCTCGAGTTGGGGGTGTTCATCTGACGTCGTGGAGTGTGGGGGCTTTCCCGGCGAGGGTTTCCCCAGCTGGAACTGCTCCGCACCAGATGACGTCAGATGGGGATTCCCAACATGCGGGTATATAAGCTTAGGACTTTCACGAACTCTTCATTCTGCCTTCACTTGACAAAGGGAGCAGTTGGCTCCCGAAACGTCGTGTTTTTAAACCTTACGCCAGTGTCAAAATAACTGTTGTAAAAAATAGATTCTTCCACCTGCTGATCCAAACTAACGTATAATCTTATAGTAACAAAGCTTCAGTTTCCATATAAATGAACGTAAAATTCGGCCCTATGCTAATGCTAAAGGAACCCCTTCTGGTTTCCTTTGTTTCTTTTATTTATAGTGTTAAATTAAGTGGATTGCTCGCCTTACCTGACTTAAGGTCTACAATAAAAACAAAGACTCTCACAGAATTTCCTGCGAAAGGCCAGCGGCAGAGAAATAACGTTTCACTCGCCTTTCCCACATTCTGCCAAAATAAACATCGAGGAGAATTTTTTAAATTAACGTTGCACCAAGGCTTGAGTCAACGGAGCACAACACACGTTCCCAAGTTATGACCTTATAAATTTCGCTGCTTCTTAAAATTTTAAATTTTCTTCGTTCGAAATTTTTCAGAAACAGTAGTTTTCTGGTTCGATTGAAAGCCTCTTTTGAAATTTAGGCTGGTGCTTCACTCATCTACGAGAAGTTATAATCATCTGTACAAGGGGTTGCTAATAGACTAAAATACTCAAATTGTTCAAAAAATCGTAGAATGTGTTTTAAGCTTTTGCAATATGTTTCTTTGAATAATTTCAGAAGCGTTGGGTAAATTCAGACAGTTGATAAACTCACATTTATCATAGTTCCTCATCAATGAAAAAAAAAACTTTTGCTTTAGGCACAAATTTGCCGATTTACGTCGTCTGAATAAAGAATATAGCTATTAACCACGGCTTATTACAACTATTAAATTTTTTTGTCACTGGCGAAGGTTAATATATATATATACACATAGGCATAAGGAAAAATTCATCAACATCTTGAATAATAGTTTTCCTTATTAAATGAAGTGTCTAGAAAGAAAGAGTGTCCAGTATTAATTAACTTTATTTACAAATAAATTTACATTTTGTATAAAGAAACGTATAAAATGAATTTAATAAACAGTTTTTATTTTTGATCTTAAGAAGAAACTAATATAATAGTCTATTTTTCAAAATAGTTTGCGAAAATAGTAATGGAGCATGCGAAATTCTAAATTTGTGCAAGCAACATTTCAAATGACAATTTTGAAATTTAACTCTTCGTTTAATATTATTCCGGTTATAACTTATTATTTAATATATTTAATAAAATATAATACAGATATTAGAATTTATTATATTCAAAGATAAATGCATTTAAAATTAATTCTACATTTGACATAATTCCCACAACTACAGTTTATTCAGCCAATTACATTCTGAAATACAGAATGTTTTGTTTATTCCCAATGCAGGAATATCCCCGCTTATATTTCTTTAAAATATTAAAATATTTATTTAAATTGCAACACCATTATAGCATTCAACCATTGTGGGACAGTTTTCAACCCTTTATTTCGCTTTAGGGATGAAAAGATTCGCATTTTTCGTGCCACATTGAAAGATGAACATTAATATTCATGCCTCATTAATGGAGATTAATACTGTTCTCGCGTATTTATATGTTTTGGGTCTATTTTGCGTGAAATTTTAGTTTTATAAATTTGTTTATAAAGATTTTACGGTTAGCAAGTGTCAAGTAGTTAATGAATAAAAAGCTGAGACGTAATTTCAAAATTTCTAAAACGAAATATATATTTTGTTCTTAAACATTTTAAAAACAGTTTGCATCTTGGAAATGTTTTGATAAAAAAAACAAAATTAGTTTTAGAAACGAAACTTAATTAATTTTAACATTTACAAAATTTCATAAAGTTCTAACAAACGAGGTAAAAAACTTGTTAGGAAACAAGAGAAAACAGTTAGCTTATAGAAAATTAATTAAAGTTTCCACGAACATGTTAATTATTATAAAATGACAGTTATATGAACTGGATACTTCACACAAGGCCTGTTATTCAAAGACTTTTTTACATGATCCGCTTTCATAGGATAAACACTTTTCGTCTTAAAAATCATATTTTCTCATAATGAAGGTCTTTCAATCATTAAGACATGGAGGACGACATGAAGGTCAAATTAGCTCCATCCACAACTAAATTTTTAGGTTTTCTTCAGTTGTAAGACTCAGTTTCATACGTCACATTAATGATATAATAATTAACTAAATTTGCTAATTTTTATAATTGTCGTTACTAGTCAATCAGTTTCTTTTTAATAATTACATTGCTCTTATTGTAAAAACAGAAATAGATTTTTCGACATTGTAAATGTTGAGAATAATTCAAAAAATTTCAATGAAATTAAAAAAAGAACAATAATGTTGAAAATGACGTTCTTTTAGTTTTTATGTTCTTGCCTGTTGATATGTAGAAAATATGAACATAAAACTCTGCATTTTATAAAAATGTTTTCTTTTTTACGTTTGCCTGTTGCCATCGAGAAAATACAGATATAAAACTCCGTATTTTAGAATGATGATCAATTAATTATAACTTGATTACCACTTGTCGTTAAGCACTTGATTATTACTTATCGTTAATCACTTGTCATTAAATACGTGTTGATGATCATTTGTCATTAATTACGTGTTAATGATCATTTGTCGACGATTACTCGCTTATCATTCGACGATCATTTGATGATCACTTGACTATCATTCAATGATCACCTGTCAATTATTGCTCAATTATTACTTCGTGAACATTCGAATATTACATTATGATCATTCGAATATTACATCATGATCATTCGAATATTACATTATGATCATTCGAATATTACATTATGATCATTCGAATATTACATTATGATCATTCGAATATTACATTATGATCATTCGAATATTACTTGTCTATGGTCACTTCATGACCATTCAATGTTCACTTGTTACAGATCACTCAATCATCATCTGATGGTTATTCGATTATTACTTGTCGATGACCACTTATCAATGCTCAGCTAATGATTACGTGATGATCACTTGTCGATACTCAGTCAATGATCATTCTATAATAACACTATGGCCATTCGACGATAACTTTATAATCACTTGTTGATGATTACTTGATTTTCACATAATGATCCCTCAATTATCGAGGCTGCCAACTGTTAAAATTGATTTGTGGCTAATGGAACGAAACCGGCTTTGGGTCTTTTGTAGAGAAAAAAATCGCATAAATTCAGTAAGGTTTATATAGACACACACACGGTATATATATATATACTTGAGTGAGAGGACAAACAGGAGTGGAGGACATCGTTGTTAAAGTAAAAAGGCTGAAATGATGATGGGCTGGGCGTATTGCAAGAAGAACTGATCAACGATAGACAAATGAAATTTTCAACTGGATTGCAAGAGACCACAAAAGACATAGAAAACGTCCTCAGACTAGATGGGTGGATAAAATAAGAAAACAGGTTGGAGTGATATGGAAGAGAATTGCTCAATATAGACATGTGTGGAGAGATCTTCATCCAGCAGTGAATAGATAATGGTTGAATTATATATATATGTGCAATCGAAATTATTTCGCAGATTATTCAAATGCTACCGCATATTAACCTTTGGGATCGATATTTGCATTCTAACTAAGTAACGGAAGGTTTGTTTTCAATATTTTTTTAAACGATACAAAAGTTTTAAACTCAGACCAACCACACTTAAGATTAACCCCAAAGGGATTCAACCGGAGAAGGGAAACAAAAGGAGGAAATTTCAGAATGCATATAAAAAAGGGGTGAAAAAAAATTGGAAAACATACAAGTTATCTCGAAAGAAATCCCCAAAGTAAGTCTTAAGACAATCAGGATATGCTACAAGGAATAGGGAAATTCTTTGTTTAAACAATTTCTAGCTGAACAAAGCTCAGAAGAAAAAAACTAGGAAAACATTAGCTTCCTAAGATAAAAAGGTAATTCTATTGATAATTCTGAACGATAAAAAATTGCCTATTTGGGCTTAATTTAATCATCAAGTATATTCAGTGAAAATCTAAGAGAAAAACTATTGGTATGATTGTTAAACTCCAGATAGTGTTGAATGGACTGCGAAATGGTGGAAAATGTACATTTTTTTTTTGTTTTCGAGCTTAAATCCTACTTCTATATAAGGCACGTCCATTTATAAATACGTCGAAGTTAGGAGAGATTTAATGTAATCTCATTTAAAGTTTCGATCGTTGAAGCCGTTTTGGTAATTGCAGCATTGTTATATTTAAGCATTTTCAATTCAGTATTATTTTTTATTACAACAAACATACTGTTTCATTTCTCTCAATAATTCTATTCTTTTATTAAAATAATTACGCATTTCATTTCAATACTCTGTTTTTTTAATCATGACACTCGTTTTTTAATCTCAATACTCTGTTTTTTAATCATAATACTCATTTTTTAATCTCAATACTCAATTCTTTAAGTGCTGAACATTTTAATCTCAATACTCTATTCTTTGAGTGCTGAACATTTTAATCGCAATACTCTATTCTTTGAGTGCTGAACATTTTAATTTCAATGCTCTATTCTTTGAGTGCTGAACATTTTAATCTCAATACTCTATTCTTTGAGTGCTGAACATTTTAATCTCAATACTCTATTCTTTGAGTGCTGAAATTTTAATCTCAATTCTTTGAGTGCTGAACATTTTCATCTCAATGCTCTATTCTTTGAGTGCTGAACATTTTCATCTCAATGCTCTATTCTTTGAGTGCTGAACATTTTAATCTAAGTACTCCTATTAATTTATTAAAATGTACATATATTTCATTTTAGTACGCTACGTTTTAATCTAAATGGCCATAATCTCTAATCTAAGCATTTTTCTTCTTTATTCTAAGTACACTTACTTTTTTATCAAAATATTTTGATAACATCAGTTATTTCGACACTCGCGTAAGGTTAAAAACACGACGTTTCGAAACACATAATACGTATGGGGATACGGCAATAATAATTGACAAGACAACACCCAGGGCCGTGCTTACGGTGTTAGCGGCCCTGGGAAAATAAAATTTTAGCGGCCCTGGGAAAATAAAATTTTAGCGGCCCTGGGCAAAGCAGATTTTAGCGGCCCTTAAAAATATTTTGACATAACAGAACGATAAAAAGATTTACACGGGTTTAGCATTAAATCCTTCATAAAGCATGAAGTCCTTTACTGGTTAAAACGCTGTAGGTAAAAATAAAGAGCAGATAATGAAGTTAAATTGAAAATAGGGGATAAAAATTAAATAAAATACGAATCATTGTAATTTATTATTACTCTAATTATTATAATTATAACGAATTAATGAAAAGCTAACTTAAAGAACACAGCCGCCTTTTCAATACTATTAGAACTTACAAAGTAATTTTTCTAGTTTTTTGTGCTGCCAGGAGTATATGACGTGGCCGTATGGCCACCACAATAAACATGATAATGTACATAGGCTCCTGATGATAACACATTTGACTAATAACACAACACGTATGTATTCTGACCACCATTTAGAGGTTGCATTATGGGAAGTATGACGTAACACGTAAAAGGTGAATTGACCAAATACTTTGTTGAAAGTATATGGGGCCGCTAAAAACTGATTTCTTGTATTTGCACTACACATTTTGGCTGCCCTGGGCTGCTGCTCAGCTCCCACCCCTAAGCACGGCCTTGACAACACAATACAACCTACCAGATATCACCCAAATTAATAAAACTAACAAAACCTCAAACATTATAGATAAAGCAATTCCAAACACAAACAATATACAGACCACCTTCACAACAAAAATTGCTAAGTACCAAGACCTCAGATACGAAATAAAAGGTGAGTGGAATTTGAAAGAAACTGACATTGAAAGTGTATACATCATAGAGCTTTGCGGGTTATTCCGCAACGTCTGTTTATTAAAAACACTTAACGTTTCACTCAGTGCTATGCGGAACATCCTCAGAAATAATACCGACCAAGTTTCCCTCTGTAAAATGCAAGACTTTCACTTGGTATCTCAGCAGAAAACGAGTGATTACAAAATATGAAACGTATTTATAGTGCTATTTCCCTGTCATCATTCAGGTCGTCGGTCACTGGCCACCCTCTGGGCCAATTGGCCCAGAGGGTGGTCAATGAGCGACGACCTTCATCCAACAACCAAAAGAATCAGCCAATCAGGGGATAGCCAGGGAAATAGTACTACAAATACGTCTCATATTTTTTACTCACTCATTTTCTGCCAAGCAACCAAGCGAAAGTCTTGCATTTTGCAGAGGGAAACTTGGTCGGCAATTACTTCTGAGGATGCTCAGCATAGCACGGAGTGAAACGTTAAGTGTTTTTAATAAACAGACGCGGCGGAACATCACAAAAAGCTCTATAATGTATATTAATAGACGCCGTGAAAGTCTTCGTGAATGTATTGTAAGTGTATTTTCATTATTCACAGTCTTAATACTGACCGCACTGTACAGAAGCCTGGAAATACTTGAAATTGACACCAACACCTACATTGAGTTACAAAAGGACATAATTTTAAAACACATGCCGAACAATCAGGAACTTTCTAGACACAATATTTAAATAACATACAGCAGGAAGATTTGAATACTTGGCAGTTTCCGTTCCGAGTCTAAAGCGAAAGCACGTAAAATATATTAATAATAATAATGATATAACAATCAAGAAAAATAAAAGTAAAATATATTTACATATATGTATTTAACTTGTTACAACAGAATATCTCCAAAAAGGATATCACAGTTTTTTTTATCCATTTATTATTCAACTAAACAATCAAACGATATTTGATTAGTGTCCTTAAATTGATTTGTTTAATTTGGAATTGAATACTGAATGAAATCGATCAGTTAATTTCGATGAATATTTTGCATTTACTTCCCTCATAAATTTAGAAATTCTTTTATTTTTATTTTATCGATTCATTTATATGTCTCAGAGCTTGACGTATAATCCAGTGATGCCATTTATATTTCGTAGTTTCAACTTACACTGGTTTATCCCCATATAGGGAAATTTCATGGATCGTTTACACGCAGGTCCATTTTTCAAAAAATTAAAAGCGAAACCCTTATTCTGGATAAAAAAATTTCAGACGTTCCGCGGATAATATTTTTCCCTACTATTTGAAAAAATTCCCGAAAAAAACGGGATCGGCATGAAAACAGCCGAAGGACAGATAAAGAAAAAACTCGAACACGCAGAGAAAATAAGGACGTCAATATAACATGGAAACAGGAAAAAAGGGGGAAAAACAGGAAAGGGAAAAACCGGCTGAACAACGGCGAGAGAAACAAACAAAACAAAAGACCGAACGAATTTCCTTACTTATCTACTTTTATTCTATTTTTCGTAACTGTTATTTGATATAAAAAATTTCAGCCACTGTATTGTATTTGAATTTTTAAATGTGTTTGCTAATGCAGATTAAACACAACTAAACCGTTTTTGAAGTAAGCCCTAGTTTTTATTGAATACATCCTTTATCTCCGTCCGGTGTTAGATTGCTTTGAAAGCCAAAATCTAATGTGATTTAGTTTTCCATTTTCGTGGTTAAAAGCTAGATAAACGAAGAGTAGTTTCTTGTGGCACTGTTTATGGCAAGCCTTTGTAACCATAGTTCACGAAGTTTAAAAGGGCAGCCATTTTGAGGGCGTTGGAAACCAGCGCCGACAACGAATGACTTGAAACTTGTTCAATTTATTGGTTTTATTGACGTTAAAACCATTTCTACTCATAAAAATCATAATGTTTTTCCGCAAGTTCTTTCGTAATAAGTTTTGTCAACGGTCTTGGCTAATTTTTCTGTCAAATACTTTGCAAAGCTTTATAAATTTCTCAAACTTCACACGAACGTTTGCCAATTTCAAAATCACATTTTTGACGAGTTAATCTATTTTTAATTTAATTTAATACTTCTCCTTCCATTCTAATATAAAAATTCCAATACTAATGAGCGTTTCTCAGTGTGATTTGATACGATGCGTTAGATATAACAAATTCGTTATCCTTGTATTGGGTGTGTGCAAAAGTTCTGCCCTGTTTCTCAGGTGAAAATTAAAAGAGAATAAAAAAAAATTACAGTAATTATGTAATAACATAGTTGCCATCATTTAGCATGATCTATTGTCATTTGCCTTGCTGATGGACGTCCGGGACGTAGCTGATCTTTACTTCATCTTTCTCTGTCTCTAAAGTTCCGAAACTAGCGATGATATTTGTTATCGTTAACCGTTAACCGCGTCCTCCTCTATACTTGACGCATATTTCGGCATAATATAGATGTAGTGCTGTCCTTATCGAACTCGTACAGCAAACAATGTCAGATATGATCCTTTACACTTGCAATTTTAAACCGAGCGATATTTTTTTACGAATAAATTACTTTTACAACCACGTTGCCTTTATATACTGTTTGTATACATATTTTATTGGTCGAAAATTCCAGCCATTATAGCTGTCAAATTCCCTCGTATACCTTGCATCCCCAAAAACGGGAAGAACTTTTGAACACACCCAATATAAGGTGATTTATTTCATGTAAATTTCGTGTCACGAAATTGCGAACAAAAATTCCTCTAGCGTTTTTAGAACCAAGCTACAGATTGCGGTTGAGATAGATTTGAAATTTTACAGTATGCTACGGTTTACTAAATGCTGTTAATTGAACGAGCCACCGATTAAATACAATTATCCCTCTCTTAATAAGGTTGCTGTAATTTGCGACTATTTTTATTTAACGACGATATATTACGTTCCCGGGGAAATGCTTAGTAGCATTACAAACATTTCGATTAATATCTTTTTTTATTTCGGAGACGTATTTTTTCTGTCTCTCGAAAGACGACATTGGGAGAATTAATTGTATATAAAACATTTTTCGACGACTTTAGGCGTCTACAGTATATACTAGGTATGACTAAATGAAGTTATTAAAAATATTGCTTAATAAAAACGTAATTAATAGATGCAATTAACAGGCAAATATATTTAAAAAAACATCCTGTATCGTTACGTTCTAAGTCTGTCAGGAGAAATATTGGGACGGGACGGAAAGGTTAACGTGACTCGTAAACTACGTTACGCTTATATACGAGTAAGCTTTATGTAAATCGGAACTAGTGCACTTTGCTCGAAAGTCATTGTCGATTGTAGGCAATGTGCAAACGGCATTAATAGTAGAAACAAATATAATTGACAAAGTAAGAGATGTGATTGACAAATATAAATAATGTCAGCAACAGATTTAATTAATATGGGTATTATATGTATTTAACGAATTCACTCAATGGCGTCAATAAATATAATTAATAAGAGTAACATATTTAATTATCAAATGTAATTAATAGTAATAGCAAATATAATTACTAAGAGTTAAATATTTGGCTGACGCATGTAATTAATAGTAGAAGAAATATAAAATTAATAGGAGTAACATATGTCATTAATAAAGAAAATTAATTACAGCAATAATTATATAATAAGAGTAACACATATGCATTAGCTTAACTAACCTTGAAATCTAAGTGGGGTAGGGGCTATAGCTCCAGCTCCTAGTTCTCCGCATAGAAAATTTATTCCTTATTTTTGTTTATCCCATGGGGGATAAATGTCATCTAGAAAGGACAAAACAACCCATTCCTAGACCCTCTCCCCTAGTTACGCTAATAGACATATCCTATTTAAAAATATAGTTATCGATAATAAATATAATTAATAAGATTAACTGACGTGATGAACAAATTCAAGCTCTGCAATATAAATAAGAGTTCCTTGCAATAAAAGTAAAAATGAAATTAATAAGATCAATAAATGGAATTAATAAAAAGAGTTAATGCAAGTAATACCAAAAGTTAATGTCATTAATTAATTATTGATGGCATTAACAGTTAATTATTTATTAATACCAACAGTAACTCTTAACGGCCGATCAATACTAATTTTTCTGTAATTAATGTAAGACTTTAACGCGAATAAAACAAGTGTTTTGCGTAATTAAGACGAATGATGTAATTGGTTAAATTGTAATTAATGAAAATAATATAATCAACACAAACGATTAATATAATAAATGGCGATCTTAGCAATTTATACACGTATATTTTACATCATACTTTAATAGCGTATTAAACACTCTCGCTAAACTTAATGGCACACGGAAAGAAGTAAACACGTGAAGGTATGATCCCACTATAAGTGTCCGGGACTTCCAAATGGTTAAAAAGTGTTCGGATTAGAGTCATATCACTTGCGATTAACGCGCTCCATACATCAGCTCCTCTTGTTTCGAAAGTAATTACGTCTGTTTCCTATCTGGGCTTTGTGAAAGGGACCTGTGTGTGGGCCGGGACTTCCAAAGCCCTAAAAGCAAGGACATACACCATTGTATTCACTCGATACTTGCTGCAATTATTCGATAGCGGGCTGAGAGTGTTTGCTCTGGTGATGGTGATCCGATTATGGCTCCTAGGCCTTGATCTCTGATTCGCGCCATGCTGCTCTGCTTCGAAATGCTCTAATCCTTTGATCCTTCTACTCTGGCGCGGTTGGTCGGAGCCGTAATCCATAACCTGTGGGGATTATTCCTGGAATTTGGCGGGAAACTGTGTTTGGGGTTATGTCAAATGATAGACCATCCTGCCATTAATAGTTCCGAAGTGAAATTTTGTTATCCGGAAGGTAAATCCGCTTTTAAGCGAAGATTCATTTCGTGATTTCAAGAAAGGGCATGGAATAACATCCAACATTGATATCAAATGTAATAAATGGGTATATAGACCATTTATTTAAAAAAAAACGTAATACAAATAACACGGACATGCAATTGACTT
>QLNU02003225.1:39794380-39807169 GCA_006491805.2 Dysdera silvatica | reverse complement strand
TTTTTTTTGAAATTGGGGGACCATGATGGAACTCTAATACCAACATTGGGGGAACGGGTCCCCCTGTCCCACCCGCCAACTGCGCCCGTGGATAGCAGGCTTTAATCATAAAGAAAATTGCAATTAGGATTGTGATGAGTTAGGATAGACTACTTTGCCGTTAAGCGTTTCCAGGGCTGCGTCAGTAGGAGGCGGGTTTATCACTGTTAAGATTATAATTATAAATTAATTCAGTGCCTTTCTTTAACTACTGAATATATAGATGATAAATTACAAAATAAATATCAATGCTAGTCTCGTCTATAGGACATTTGCTTCTTTGACGCTAGTTTAAAAAGTTGCCCACTCACTGCCCTATTAGATGTGAACTTGTCCACAGTGAAATTTTATATTCTCTCGCAAAAGGAAGTTGGACCGACGCTTGTAGCTTAATGGGTAAGAATACTTTCTTAGTTACCAATTAGTTTTGAATTCGGTCCCCACCAGACATTGAGAAGTTATTATTTTCTTTGCGATTAATGTATCATCAAACATTATGATATCATCGGCTCTGATGAAATTTTTTTGGCTTTAATAGTGAATATACGTTTTGTTAGTTGTGTCTTATTCCCCCACTTAATTATACTTACTTTACTTACGTTTAAAACAAGCTAGTTTTGTTAATTCGTAAGCATTCTATCCGAGGTCAGAGCTTCATAGCTAGAAAGGAAAAGTTTTCTGCGGAATTCGAGAATTTTTTGTCTAAGAAATCCAACCCTGGGCTTCAGATCTGTAGAAAAAGATAACAACGTCGTATTTGCACAGGGCCTGATCACCACAAAGGCGTCCAAAGCCCGGGCTTCGGGACTGGATTCTATTCCGCGCATGTGCGCGGACCACGCACATGCGCAGAAGGATTGTTCACCGTGCAGTTCCCACTCCCACTAGAGTCTAGTCCTAAAGCCCGGGCTTTGGACGCCTTTGCGGTGACAAGGCCCTGTATCTGTAGAAAAATATACTCAATCGTTGAAAACCACCTGGAATCAAACTTATATTATTTGCATCGTAGCCAACAGCGTTACAACTAAGTCACCGTGAAGTATTCATCCTTTATATTTAAATAAACGTATGGCTCGGAGAAGACATTATCGACAATAGAGTTTAATTTGGTATTTTGACAGATTACATGAGAACAGAAAATGAAAAATGTACAGAAGCAAAAGACACATTAATCTTGTGAATCTAAATTAAAATTGGGAGTAGCAACTCATAGCAACCGTTGAACTCCAAAGTCAACCGTACGGACGCCTAGTTGTAACATGTTTGTCTTGTCATTAACTAGAATTCTATTCCCACAGAAGGCGTGATTTTTTCTGCACACAGTAGTTCTGGATTTGGTTCTCCTAGAAGATAATATAATTTCGGATTCCTAGGAAAACTGCGGGTCGTCTCTCACAGCATGACCTTTCAGCTGTCTTCTCCTTCTCTTGCGTGGTAATCGCAAACAAATAAAACTTCAAATTATTCGTTTGCCAGTATGCGTTAGATTTAGGATCGAAGATTTTCAAAATAAGGATCTCCTTTTACTTCGTGTACACAGCAGTCAAAAAAAAAGCATAAGATGAATAATGTTAAAAGCAATAACCCTCCGTTTTGATTTGACACCATCGTTAAAATAACGAAAAGTTATACCAAACTGTGACTTTCAAACCATTCACGTTCCGGGTAAGAACATGACAATTTCAGCAATAACACTTCTCGTCACTTAGCGTCAGAAACAATGGGGTGAAGGGGGGGTAAGAAAGAGAGAGAGCTTTGAATAATATTTATTAATAGAAAATAAAAAAATAAAAATACAGTATACTGATATTGTAATAAATTGTCTGTATTAAACAACAGTTATATATGAGTAAGGGCCGTTTATCATAAGAAATAAGATAAATTTGTTTAGTTTCTTTCGCCCGTTATTCAATCAGTTTTTCCCGCTTCTTGTTTCCCTTTCCTTTTTTTTTTTTTTGTTTCTATGTTGTTTTGACATTTTGCTTTCTTATTTTTCCGCTTGTTCGTGTTTTTTTTATTTATCTTTCGGTTGTTTTCAGTACGATCCCGTTTTTTCCGGAAATTTTGGCAAATAAAGGCGAAAAATATTATCCCGCAAAACTTCTTGAATTCTTTTATCGAGAGCAAAGATATCGCTACGCTGGTTTCACTTTTCATTTCCTGGAAAATGGCCCTGCGGGTAAACGAGCCGTGAAATCCATCTGCGTAGGGATAAATAAGTATTAGTTGAAACGACCACGCATAAATGGAATCACTGAAGTATACTCGAAACTCTTTAACATAAACGAATTAAAAGGTGGGATAAAATTAAATGAATGTACAAAATAACTACCATGCAAAAGTTAATTACTAATGGAAGGAAAATTTTAAACTCCAGATTAATTTGAAATTAAAAAACTCGAGGTAGCCATTTTTTCCCGTAATATATAAAATTAAAAGGAAAATGATTTTTTTTCATTAATCTAGTGATTAGTTGAAGAATGAATGAATGAGTAAAGGAGATGTGATAACTTATTCTGAATATCTTTGTGCCGACTAATTATATATGGGTGTATGTAAATTCTCTTATTTTCATTTCTCCCGTTTAATAATAATAACGATAACAATATACAGTGGAACCTTTCTTAACGAACATTCCTCATATACGGTCACCTTGTTTTTACGGTCAGGTAAATATTCCACGCCAGAAATTAATTTATAATAATACATTTCAAGTCCCTGCTTAGCGGTTACCCTCAGATAAGGACGCGGACACCCTTTTCATTATTCGTTCCGTTAGACTAAAACCCTTGTACGGATAGTACGAAATACTTCTGAATTTCGGCCTTCAGCAGTGGTGCTTCCCACAACAGCAAATTAAGCATAAGCAAGATAAGAGCTAAGGAGAATTTTCGCTCCCGTTAATAAAGACCGGAAATTGACACGGATTTCGTCGATTCAAAAGCCTAATGCTTAATAAAGACGTTAATAATAAATAAATCATATAGTGATACACTACCCGAAGCTAATAAGCAGTTATCAACTATCCTAGTTCAAATTTTTTTAATACGGTTTATTCGACTACCACACAGGCCATGTAAGCTAGTGTAAAATTTTCGTGCAAAATTCTAGTGTAAGGCATTTTCTTAATGTAAGCTAGCGTAAAATTTTCGTGTAAAATTCTAGTGTAAAGCATTTTCCTGTAAGCGTAAAGATGGAAAAGCGGTGGATTTAATACCGCAATTAAAAATATATTTCGAAGGAGAAGCACTGGTAAGTAAAACCCAACAAACAGCTACTGATCAAAAATCCCCCCCCTAGACAAATGAATTTTAATATTTAATGCTTTATTTTTAATTTACTTATTATATTCAACAAATTCTTACGTTTGTTGTCTTACACTTACGTACTCAAAAATAAAAAAGTTTCGAAGTGAAATATTTAGATAATTGAAATGCAATATTTCAGCTATTTCAGATGGCCCCCTCTTTTACCATCACCTCTCATTTAAGGATACATTTTTCTGCCCGGCGAGTGTCTGCTAATGAAAGGTTTCACTCTACTTCAATTTGATATTTTTTATGAATTATTTTCAATTTCATTACTCGATGTTAAAAATTCACCACTGGATTTTGAGATCACGAAAATTTCCGAAGAGATCTATTATCTAATTCTATGAATATTTCATTTTAAAAGAAATATTCATAGAATTTTCCAGGGATCTTGAAACTTTCCGAATTAAAATATAAAATATTTGCATCTACTAAAATCTGAATAAACACAAATTAAGAATTAGTGGGTAATTCAATTTTTAATTACTCAGGAATGCTTAAAATCGAAATACACAATATTTTGAACATGCGGGTACGAGATGCGTTCATTCTTCTTTTTACTACTAAGTTAAACTTTGGGTACTGATAAAACATTAGGTTCATTTTAAGTTTGCATATCAATATACTCAAAGATTTTTAAATTTATTAAACAGGGGAAGAATGCAATAAGCTTCATAATTGGAATTAAATGTATTAAATTGATAAATTCATCAATTAATGGATTGCCAATCGGCATCCATACTTTTATCGGTGTTACATTAAAACTAACAGAATCCCCCTTATATATAATAAATACATATTTTAAGACAATTCCATGTATTAACTATAAAACCTCTTTAATTACATAAATTTAATTAGGTCTTTTATCTATTATTTTTAACAGTAATTTGGAGTCAATGTAGGATCACTGCCATACGGTGGCATATTGGCGTTTTGCCACATATAGTGATCTATTTTGTTATTTATTTTAAGTTTGAGGAAACGGAAAGGCACAGCATGGCAAGCGAAGGACATCAGAGCCAAAAGAGCAGAGGCACCATAGACGGCAAGGCCGAGTACGAGACAGAAACAATGAGCAGAGGCAGCCACGGATCCTGAAAAGAAAAACACTGCCGAGCACTCGGATGCATTATTTCGGGAGCAGACACACGGCCACTGCAAGACAAAGCGTTGGAGGGGGAGGGAGAAAGCGGTGGAGAGGGAGCAGAAAAATGCAATTAAACCGATTAAATCCGATCCATCGATTCAAGACAAAACCAAGGGCAGTAACCAGAGCAATAACCGTGGAGTCGAGAAAAAAAAAATTGAAGTAAAAAACGTAGGAAAAGGAAAAGCAATGTGTTGAGCGTCAGCTCCCTGCGAGAAACGGAGCCGAAATCCAATTTATTATTTGTTTATATGGTTTTGTTTCTTTAGAAGTGTAGGTGATTGGTTTATATGAATTGGTCATTTTGAAAAGGGGTTATGTCTTATTGTTTTCCTATTGAGTTGACCCCTTTTCAAAATGACCGATTCATATATACAATAAAACCTCTCTACAACACTATTATACGGACCGAGAAAAATTATCGTTGTAGAGGGATTTATCGTTATATCGAATATCGTTGTTGGGAGGTTTTACTGTATTACGTTAAACTGTTTTATCAACCAATCACCACATATTCCTATGAATCAATTTAATAATTCTGTAGGTGATTGGTCTATATATATGTTACTTTAAACTATTCTATATACCAATCATCACAAAAGCAATAGTGAATTTAAAGTTTGTTTTTAAAATACTGTTATCGTATGCCATGATACTCTCAAAAATTAGAAATTCAATTCTTAAAAGATATTTAAAATTCAGTTTCGGAATAAATTGGTTTTTGCAAGTTTCTAGACATTCGCGTCAGTGATTCAAGGATTCAAATTTGTCTTCAACAAACATATCTCTAGAATATTGAACCTTCTGTCTTTATTGTGTTCAAAGCATCTCCTAAAGTATTTTGTGAGCTGCATGAGGCAAAAATTGGGAAATATTTTTAAGATCGTAAGCGGCACAACATACAGAAATAGTCAGTCCGAAGGACGAATATTCTATAGAAACATGGCATAAAGCTTTAAGCTCCGATAGCTTACTTATCCAACCTCAGAAGTAAAAGAAAATACGGCATGCATAACAAAGAAGTCTCGATAAGTTCTCGTATCTGAAAGTCGAAAGTTGATTTCAATGTTGGTCGCAAATCTGCGAACGTCATGGAAACACGGAGTCGGAATATCTTGCCTTGAAATTTTTATAACGTGCATAAAAAAAATATTTTTAAAAGCAACATTTTTAGCCCTAAAACGATGCACAAATTGTTCAGACCTGCGATCAATTTGAAAGGCAATGTCTTGGGGCTGCTATTTTTTTCAAAGAGACAATGGTTAGATAGTTATATATATATATATATAAAAGTTTTCCTCGCCCATTCTTGGCGGAAACAGGCTTTGGGACGGGCAGAGCGCCATGTTCCCAAGCCTCTTTTTACATCACTTCTTAATGTGCCATGTCTAGAAACTTCCTGACAATGTGACACGTGTTTAGGATTGTGGCTTTTTGTATTTCAATGTAGGTGTTTGGGTCAATGTTGAGTATCTCCAAATTCGTCGCAAGCGTTTTTGGTACTATCCCTGTTGCTGAGATGACTAACGGGATGATGAGGATCTTTTCCATACCCCATATATCTCGTACTTCATGTCTGAGATCTTGGTACTTGGTGATTTTCGTTGTGTAGGTTGTCTGTATGTTATTGGTGTTGGGTACTGCTATGTCGATTAAGTACGTGGTCTTATTCGATTTATCGACGAGGGTTATGTCAGGACGGTTATGTGGGACTGTCTTGTCTGTTATGATTGCTCTATCCCAGTAAAGCTTGTGTGTTTCGTTCTCATGCACGGTCTCTGGCTCATATTTGTAGTACGGGCATTTTTCTGTCAGAAAGCCAGCATTCGCTGCCAATTTCTGGTGGACTATTTTCGCTACTTGATCGTGTCTATGTTTGTAGTCTGACTGCGCAAGGATCTTGCATCCTGCCATCACGTGTTGGATTGTCTCCGATGCCGCATGACAGTGTCTGCATTTGTCGCTTTCTATGTCTTTTCTCTGGATGAATTTCTGATTGTTCCTTGTTGCGATCACTTGGTCTTGGATGGCTAGCATGAATCCTTCTGTCTCTGGCTGGAGAGTGCCTTTGGCCAGCCAAGAATTTGATGCCTTTTTGTCAACGTGTGGTTGTTGCAGGTCATTGTAGTGCCTGCCATGTAATGGTTTTCCGGCCCAAGTTCTCAGTTTCTGTTCGTTGGCTGTTTCGAGGACACGCTCTTCGGTACTACACAGGTTTAGTGGCGTGTAATTTGCATCTGCTTGTATTATGGCTTGGATGAGTGGCGATCGGGGACTCTTCAACTGGAAGTATTGCCTCATGCTCTGGATCTGCTTGTCATGTAAGTCTTTGAGGTCCGCTTGTCCGCGTCCTCCTTCTTCCCGGGGTAGTGTTTGCCGTTCAATTGCCGTTGCAGGGTGTAGTTGTCCGGCTCTTCTCTGGATGGTTCTCATTTTCCGCTGGAGTTGTTCTAGTTCAGTGTTGGACCATTTGATGATCCCGAAGGAGTAGGTGAGCACTGGTACCGCATATGCGTAGCCGCTGTTGGTATAGTCTTTGTATCTTCGGAGTCTTCTGGCGTATACACCCAGTTTTTGTTTGAGGGTATCCAGATATTCGCTGATGTGTTTATTGGGCTCTTCGTGTCTTGTATGAATCCTATTTCTCTTAAGGGCCATCTTCACTTTCCTCACTAATTTCTTACTCCTATTTCCCTGCATGTACTGGGTTATTCGCCCTATGCTGCTGCGGAGCTCTTCTATTCTTTTCTCCAGTCTCACTTGCCATGGTGGTTGGGCTTTGTTTCCTCTGTTACTTCGGCCTTCGTTCCTTACTTCGTACCCATTGGCGCGTGATGCCGCTACTGCTGCACAGTATATGGCGGTGTGTATTTCCTGTAGGGAGTTGTGGTTCTGTAGGTGTAGTGGTAGAGTATGTTCATTGAGGATCTTGGTTGCTTTGCAGAGTTTCCAAGATGCCGGTTGGCGTGGTATTCTTGGCCTTGTTGCGGCATCCGAGCCTTCATATTCCGCCAGGGCACATTGGAAACCTTCTTCCATTTTCTCCACGTCCCTCCTCTCTTCTTCTTCTATGCTTGGTTGGAGCGGTTCTCTTGCGCTACTAGCTGGTGCTTCAGGGTTGGCCACACTGGTTGAAGTGTTTGCCAGGTCATTGGCGACTTCATCTCTTAACCTTTGTAGTATGGGCTCTGCTAAGAGATTTCTGGTTATTATGTTCCTGCGTTGGGTTGTTATCCTTTCTATACTGATGTCCAGGTGTGGGTACTGTTGTGCGAATTTGGCGTGAAGTGTGGGTCTGTAATTTGTCATGTCTGTTTCCAGCTTTGTAATCGTATAGTAGGTGCGCATGATGTAGGTGTTCATATCTATTGTCCATGACATGCGCTGGCGTGGTCTTTCAGCCCTAGTGGTTGCACCTATACTAGGCTGCAAAGCACTTTGGGCTGTGTTGGTTCTAGTAGCCGTACAGTTGGAGGCGCCGCTACAACCGCCGACACCTCCAAGGAGAGACTGTTGCATATTTTTCGAACTGGCCCCTCTGCTTAAAGTCCGAACGCGGTTCTGATTTAAGAGCGAGACAACCGATGCTCCATTCATATTTTCATTATGGTTCATATCATCAGAGTCTGAGATAGCCTTTTTCACGTCGCTGGGTTACCGATAGTTATCCCAACGGCGTTCCGGATGCTGGCATGTCGTCAGCAGGCTACAAATCCGGTTTTAATGGCCCAATGGTATTTTTATTCATTATTAATACTTTCACCGATCAAGACATCGCGCCATGAGCGTAGTAACGCTGGCTTTTTTACTTACATACTGGGATACCACATACTATATATATATATATATATATATATATATATAAATAAAACAATAAAACTTGTTATAAGAATTTTTACTGGTGGGAGATACTTGCGTCGTCTCACCGAAAAAAGTGGTTTTGTTGTGGTAAATAAAATAATTGTACCAAACAGAAGCTAATGCAATGTTTTCGCTTTTCGGTGTACGTCGTCATTCTACAGGAGACAAATTAAAAAAAAAAATAATAAATCTGCCGCACTTGGAATCGAATTTTGGACCTTACATAGTGATAAAAACTCACTTTTCTCGATCAAAGTTGACCATTGAAAAAATGACATTGAAAAAAATGACCATTGAAATGCCAATTTTTAAATACCTGGTCCCCACACTTTAGTGTTCCTCAAACGTTTCTCAATTGCCATTAAAGAAAACAACCTCCCTTAAAAATTATGGGCTTCCCACTACCTTTCGGTTTGCATCAATTTTTTTTTTCAAATTTCACGTTTAAACGCGAATTGAAATAAAGACAACAAAAGTTTAACATTGTGGAACCTCTGAATAATGGAGCACTCTGGACTTGAGTATCTATCCGCTATTCGGAAGAGTTATGAGAGCGCCAGAGTCAGGCTTTTATGTGCTCTGTGCTGGAAAGATAAAATGGCCACCTGAAAATTTTGGCAGCGTCGACATTCATTTTAATAAATCATTTGTTTTGCTTTGAAGCTTATTGTCTTCAATATTTAGATTTATAAATAATGAAAATTCCTCGGACATTTGCAAATAAACAAGATTAAAGCAAAGCCTAAATTTTCTTGCAAAACATATATAATCCTTTTGAAAATACACCTACCAGAGTATATTATCAAGTATCACACAGCATTTAAAAAACCCTGCCAATATTTTTTCCGCAATATGTTCGTTGAACACTAAATGATTTAATTATGACAAATAGTTTATTTTTTTCAGCTCTCAACATTATTAGTAGGAGGAGCTTTTTTTTATTTTTAGGTTGATGTTTTTGGTATTTCTTCTCTTCTAACCTTCCTTCTCTCTCCCTTTCTCTCTCATACAGCTGGGGTTTGTTTTGACAAAGAACTTTCTGATTTCTTGTTGCGTACCATAATTGTCTCAAGTCTTACTTTTGGGATTTCCTCTGAGATAACAAGCTTGTTTTCTCCGATTTCCCACTTTTTTTTTATCTTAATTCCGGAATTATCCTTTCTTCTTTAACCATTCCGTTTTATTCCCTGTTGGTTAATCTTTAGAGTGGTCGGTCTGAGTTTAAAGTTTTTGCAGACGTACGATTGCTTGGATACCATTAAGAATTTTTCCCGTAAGTTGGTCTGTTTCTATTTTAGCTTACGTGGCATAGTAAAAGCAGTACAGCAGAATTTGCAACACATTTAAATCTTTAAAAATTTACAATAAAATTTGTAAGTATGCAATAATATGAAAATAACTAATCCTCTATAAACATGTAAAAACATGAAAATATAAAAAAGAATCAGTATGCTGATTAATGCTTGAGAACACCATTATCATCTATACCAGAGCTGTACAATATTTTTAAGGAGCGGGCCACTTACAAATTTTTCACGGATCTCTCGAGCCAGTAGTTTTAGAGAGTTTCGTTAAAAAAAAAACAATACCAACTATTAAATTATTTTACATATACAAAAATTCGCATGTTACCTATATGCTGCCTGATGTTCTACATTAGTTAAAATATTTTATCTAGATATATGTAGTTCTCGACATATTTTTAAATTGTGTCCCATGGCAATGACTAACAGCCTAATGCATATTTATGAAAAATTTTCCTCAGAAGACAGAGTTTAAAAAGTATTTACACCATATTGAGAGAGTTTTCAATCTATTAAAAAACATAGACATTAAAAATATTTAAAATGTGGCAAAGTTATTTAAAGATTCCCACTTTTATGTATGATGCTATTTAATAGGCATCGCCATTTAATTAATTTATATAGAAATATCATGTTATTTCTTATTCAATAGAAGTTACTAAAATATAAACAAGTGCCTTCAGTCGCCCATCTTGACACCTTTCCCTTGAAAGGTGTCTGCATGTGCGTAGCCCAGGATACCTCTCCCGTACTACTGGGAGTACGCGTATTACAGTTTTAGATCTATGTGATATTCTACCTGATTCATGGTCCATGTTCTTAAACGCTTGTGGTTAGACATCTGCAATTTAGGGTTAATAGCTCACATGTCTATTAACTCATCTAATCAGTCACCCATGTGTACGAAACGTGAAAGTGAATAAATCTATATTATGTGAAAGAATATTTAAAAGCTACAGATCTTTGTACAAATTATAGAGTTCAAAATGCTTGTCAATTTTTGATAAGTAATATATTTAATATTTTTATGTGACTAATATCTAATTAATTCTCCCCAAATGTTTCTTCTTCTTTCCCCACGGTATTTCCTCACTCTTTACGTAATTTATTGCCTTTTAAGCTAGTGAAGTTCTTGTTTTCGAAATTATTTTTTGTGCTTTGAAAAATTTTAATGTGTTTTAAAAATGTATCAAACGACATATATTTTAACAATATTAAAAATAAAATACACATTGCTTTTCAAAAATGTTATGTGAGCATATTTCCATTTTTTACTTACTAAACCACATAAAGATCCCTGTCAGCGGAATGTAATAAGTACATATTTAGAATTGGAAGAGTTTTCGCAAATATAGACGCATAAGCAAGGAATAATGGTACAGTTCTGTTGATGTCTGATGTCGGTATTACCACTAACATCAGACTGTCATAGTTATACAATAAATATATATATATATCATCATCATCATCATATTCAACCATTATCTATCCACTGCTGGATGAAGGTCTCTCCAAATGCTTTCCACACAAGTCTATCCTGAGCAATTCGCTTCCACGTCACCCCAACCTGTTTTCTTATTTCATCCACCCATCTAGTTTGAGGACGTTTTCTAGGTCTTCGGTGGTCTCTTGGAATCCAGTTCAGAATTTCTGTTGTCCATCGTTGATCAGTTCTTCTTGCAATATGCCCAGCCCATCGCCATTTCAGCCCTTTTACTTTAACAATGATGTCCTCTACTCTAGTTTGCTCTCTCACCCAAGTGTTTCTTTTTCGATCTCTCCTAGTTATTCCAAGCATGCACCTCTCCATGCTCCTTTGCGTTGTCTGTAACTTTCGTATTGCTCCAACTGTTAGACTCCATGTCTCTGATCCATAAGAGAGGACTGGCAATACACACTGGTTGAAGACCTTTCTTTTTAGACACAAAGGCAATTTCCCCTTCAGGATAAAACTGTTTCTTCCAAATGCACTCCAGCCAAGTTTAATACGTCTGTTGAGTTCTTTCATAATGTTGCCATCCATTGAAATCAGCTGGCCAAGGTAAATATATGAATCAGCAATTTCTAGCTCAATGTTGTCAACTTGTATTTTTGTTTCCTCTACAAAATTATTGAACATGATCTTAGTTTTTTGTAGGTTCATCTTGAGTCCAACTTCTTCACTTCTAGTTGAAAGCGATTTTTAATTCCAGCAGATACCTCGGTATTTACTTTCAGTTTCATTAGATCCACCCTCTTACTTACTTGTTTCCTAATGAGCTTCTGTCGTTCTAATTTAGTATTTAAGTGCACTTTACATCTCACCATTCGATGATCACTTCCAGTATTAAATCTGTTCAGTACACTGCAATCTTCAATAATTGATTTCTTGTTTGCCAGGATATAGTCAATTTCACTAGTTCCCCCATTTGGGTGTTTCCATGTCCATTTTCTTTGCGGTTTCTTCTTAAAAAATGAATTCATGATGCTAAGATTTTCAGCTTCTGCAAATTCGATGAGTTGATCGCCACGTTCATTCCTTTCCCCATATCCGTATTTACCAACCGATGTCTCTCCTTGTTCCTGTTGTCCAATTCTTGCATTGAAATCCCCCATGATGAGCTTGATATGTTGTTTCCCTTTGGTGTGTAACTCTTTGATTTCTTCATAAAATTCTTCAACCTCTTCGTCGGTATGGCTTGATGTTGGTGCATATACCTGTACTATTTGAAGTTGGTATCGCTGGGTTAGTTGAACAACGAGCCTCGCTGCTCGATCTGACGTGCTTTCGACTTCAAGAAGGTAGTCTTTAATTCTTTTGTTGATTAAGAAGCCAACACCACTTGTTCTTCCAGTTTCCGTTCCTCTATAATAAAACAAATGTCCACTTTTAAGTTCCACCAACTCTTCACCTTTTCTTCTAACTTCACTGAGTCCTACAATGTCCCATTTGATCTTGTCAAGTTCTTCTTCCAATTCCTGAAGTTTTGCTTCAGAAGCAAGGGATCGTCCATTAAACGTAGCCAAGGTCAATAACAAACGGCAGCCTGGGCCATTCCAGTGATTCTTAGCACCCCCTGCTTTCATGCCACACTGACCGCTGCCTTGATCAGGAGCACTCCAGCACCTGGAGACTAGGGGCCATGGT
>QLNU02003225.1:39755216-39794280 GCA_006491805.2 Dysdera silvatica | reverse complement strand
TGCAACAATGGTTAAAACGAAAAAGCTGCTGTCCTTTATACAAATTAACTGTGTATTGTGTTAATCGTCAGAATATTGCGACAATGCCATGAAAATAAAATCACTGCTTCGAGTTGAACTTAGCCTGCGATCACTTTTATTTCCAAATCTTGGGAGTCAGGGCTGGGTTATCGCATAGACAAAGAAGACAAATGTCTAGGGCTGGCATTTTTTTAGGGAGCCCAGCATGGTGAAAACTCAATGCTTCTTCAAAAGCATTGCCAGTCGGACCTTATCATTAGGGCAGTATTTTTATCATGACGCAAATTTCTGTGGCATTTTAAGCGAATTTGGGCTTCTTTTTTTTTTTGTATGTACATATTGTATGCAAATATATTACCTGTACCGACTTTATTTTTGAAGTTTAAAATTTAAATTCCAGAGCAGATATAGTGAGCATTTTCTTTAGTCCCAAGTTCCTCGTTATACATTGGTCCTACTATAATTGCATATGCTTAATTTATACTGCAAGAGGCCCTGGAAAAAAGTGGTCTGTGGCCCCACGAAACTTGAATCCGGCCCTGTTAGGAGTTAAACATCAACTATTGTGAATTAAAAACCCATGAATTCACCTAAACAGATTCAGCTGAACCTAATCTGGTATTGATATCCGATTAAAAGATTATACATCTATAGCAGGGTTCTCCCGCAACCTGGAATTCTCAGGGACTTTTAAATAGTCCCTAAAGGTCAGGGGGAAAATGAGACATTTTGATCAAACCTATAAAAGTCCAGAGGAACCCATCTCAACTTGCTAAATGTCCAACGAACATGAAACCATTTTCTCTGCAACCAAAGTTTGGTTGAGAGTTGCGTGTGATAGATCAGGGAATTTTGTCTGAAAAAAGTTGGGGTGGGAGATGTTGAAAAGTCGGTATTTTGTTCTCCAATGTGTGGGAACCCTGAATAATCTTTTTATATATACAGTAAAACCTCCCTACAACGATATCCGATATAACGATAAATCCCTCTACAACGATAATTTTTCTCAGTCCGTATAATAGTGTTGTAGAGAGGTTTTACTGTATAATGAACCCTCCCTATAACAATAACTCCCTCTACAAAGATAATTTTTCTCGGTCCGTATAATATTGTTGTAGATAGGTTTTACTGCATATATATATATAAAGTTAAAAGGGAGCGTTCAAATATTATGTGGGCCATTTTTATTTCAAACTCCCTCCAGTAAGCAAAAATTAACATTGGCTAACATAGGAAAATAAGACCATGGCAATCCCCTTCCCGCAAGGTGCTTATGTAAGACTTGAATCCTCCCAAACTGACATTTCCTGTAATCCTAAAAAGTTGGTATAAAATATGACCTAACTACAGATCTGAATGACTTGTTTGAATTTGTGTAATTCATATATACACAGGGCTCAACAAATTGGGGTGAGGTATACTCGCTGGACAAATATAGTACTTCTCTGCCTCAATAAGAAAACCTAGGAAGCAAGTAGGAAAATAGGATTTCCTACTTGCTGCATGCCAAAATCTAGTCGCAGTGGCGACTGGATTAATCAAGCTCTGTATATACTATATACAGGGTGTCCCTGAATTCATGACCAAAACGTTAAGGGATTGTAGGGGATATCAAATAAACCATATTGGCCGAAATCCCCATATCTGCAAAGGATTGGTAACTCGGCTGGGCTCCGCAGCGGGCGATGTGCACAATCAGCCCGGTGTTTACAAGAAATTATGAACATCGTTATTCCACCATTGTGCTGAGTGTGTCAATGTTGGTGGATGCACGTTTGAGCATTTGTTGTAATTATGCGCAATGAATGTCACTCTGGAAACCTGTGTCTCCCCTTCATTTATGATTCCTGACTGCAGTTCTAAGTGTGTAATTTCTTTACGTATACGTGGCATTGTTGTATGCTATATGCACCACCATCCAGGGCTCGAAATGTAATAAAGCAAACTGGGACGATGTTCTGGTTCATGAAAATTTTCATTTTAAGCCCTGCTAGCACCCTGTTATGTTTGCATCATAAATTCTCGAATTGCATTAATTTGGCCATGGGATGTTGTTTTGGACCATAGTAAGTGGTGTAATCTTTTTCAATATGATTCTAGGCCGGAACGGCAAATTTTCCAAATTTTGTTACATGATTAACTAATGTGGATGCAAATAATAGCATCCCTGTAATTCCAGAACGGCTCATTTTCGGACATTGGTTCACTGGACCAAAGTTGTTTCTTTTGATCTCCTTCACCTATTACACATGCTTGACAATTCCCAATTGCCTCCAGTATGGTAAACCAATTGTTTTCCATACCTTTGATGACTAAATGGCAACACTACTCAGGACCAGGGAAGGGAATTTTCGATTTTTTTGTTTCTGCTGCATTATTAGGTCAATCACTTAAATCATGTGGCAAAAAACATTTTTTTTTGTGCATGTAATTGCCTACGTAGTCACGATGTGGATATAAATAATAGTTTCACTCTGCAACCGAATCATGTCCTTTGCAGACATGTGGATTTCAGCCAGTATGGTTTATTTGTCCCCAATAACCCCATAACATGTTGGCCGTGAATTCATGGATACCCTGTATATACGCATCTATCCTATGTTGAAACTACCAGTTACCATCCTTTCATCGTTGAGGTTAAGCAGCTTGGCATGTGATTGGTTTTTAGGTGGACGAGTGGACAATTGTGAAGGGTCTCATGTTGTCAGATCAAGGATCAGATTCATCATCGAACTGTTTTTACCATTATAATTTTAATTTGTTCCGATTTTAAAACTATATGTATAGTCTTGCCTCGTTCTTTGTTGTCCTTGTGCCATAAAAATGCAACCAACGATCATCGAACTGTAGGTCCTGCTTATTTAACACATCTGGCCAAATTGACAAGCTTCGTCGGGATATTTCCATTATACTACTAGAATGCATGGTGACATTTGGAGACCTCCCCACCCTGCAGGGAATAAATAATGGTTGATGATAATATTTTTTATTTCAGAAACCTGTGTGAGCGCGTTGTACCTGGCAATCGTGTAACAGTCATTGGGATATATTCCATTAAAAAAGTTTCCCAACCCAAAGTAAGTCTACACATCCGCAAAATTAACCCTATTTATATAAATACATTTCTGTGAGTAATTTGATTCCATATTCTTGTTAACATATTTATAATTCATTTCAGAAAGGCGGTTCAGACAAAGTGAATATTGGCATTCGAAATCCTTATATTAGAGTTGTCGGCATTTCCGTCACAACCGACGGAGCAGGGCGATCCACTGGCATTACATTTACACCTGAAGAAGAAGAAACCTTCCGATTCTTGGCGAGTGGCACCAATGTTTTGGACCGCATTGTAAAGAGTATTGCACCTTCTATTTATGGCTGTCCCGACATCAAGAAGGCAATCGCATGCATGCTCTTTGGAGGATCCCGAAAACGGTAAAAATGGTTTCACACTGAAAATACAGTAAAATTCCCATTTTCTGAACTGTTGTCTGAAGCATAGAATTAACTGGCTTTGTCTTTCACTTAAACTTTATATAAATTGAGGTGAGCAACTATGACTTCCGCTTTTTTTTTTTAAGGTTTTTGCACCCTCTTAGGCCCTTAAACGTTAATGTGTTCACCTTGCATGCCATTAAATTAGGTTCGTATCCCAATGGTGATGAAAAATATAATGCTTACTAATTAACTGTCACTGTAGTCTGATGGTTGTTTCCCTAGGCCTTAAAATATTCAAATTTTTCGGAAAACTGTAGATCCCAGACCACCATGACCTACACTGTCCCTTGCATTGTACAAACACTAAACGATTGCACCCACGTACCTGAAGTTTTGAGTGACTGAACCTCCGTGGTAACCTAATTGTCTTGATAATTGAAACTTTGATGCATTTGCAACAATTACACAAAATTATAAATCTTGAAATGCCTTGCACACTTGATAATTATTGCTGTGAACATCGATCCAAAGCTATAACCATGGCAGCAGACAATGACCCGTTATTAAGTGTCCCCACAGCGACTAATAATGTGAGATTCTGCTCCAATGAAGTTCCCTTTCAGATATAATAAAACTATGTAAGCCCCCCCCCCTCCCCCAATTATATTTCTAACCACAAATTAGTCCCTGACTATAATCAGTCCTTAATTATCACACAAGTTGAGCCTTTGTTGTCAGGGTTGGCAAGTTTCTACCAAGGTGGTTATAACCAGTTAAATCCGGCATGGCAAAAACTAGTTTCTGCCACAAAAGCAGCAATAACCGACAGAAACCCAAAAAAATAATTATTTCATCATTTAAAACTTATTAAAATACCCTAAAGTGCAAAAAAGGAATGTATTTTAAAGTAAAATAGGTTTAGTTACAATGTGTATAGTATTTATTCAAAGGTTACATCATAGCAAATTCACTAGCATTTAAGTTCAGGCTGATCTTTTCGATAAAGCAGTCTATAGCAAAAGATCAGTTTTCCTGCTATTTCCTAATTCAAACAATTTCTTAATTTATTATGAATAGACCAATAGCTTAAGAAAAATATTCTTCCAAGCCCATCAGTACTGCAGGCAATATCACTGCATACTGGAGTGACAAAATTTCATTTATAGTTTTCTTTAAACTATACCACCACATAGAAGCTGAAATATTTTAGAAATTTTTATTTCAGTAATATGTTTCAGGAAAAGGAGCTGATTTTGCTCAAAAAGCTATAATGTAAAGCAAAAAATTAGGATTAATGGATACTAGGAATTTCCTAGTATTTTTTTTTTTTTTCCTGCTCATGTGACAATTTAGATTACATGTACATTTGATAAAGCATATAAACTGGCATATATATGATGTTGAGTTATTACCTGATTATATTTACTTCTTACCCTTTTTTTCATTCATTTCTATGAGATTATGGTTATCCATTCAGGTCAACTAAATTTCACAAACATTTGCAACATAGAAAAGTCGCCGTTTCAAATCTTATAAAGGGGAACAGCAATAGGTTTTAAGAGCTGCAATAAGTCTTTACGTATAAATTTAACCTGCGTAATGCTATGTCAAATTATCTTACGTAAGTCTTCACATCTTCATTAATCATCTGATTATGATTTGAACAGCTGTTTTATCATCCATATAATGTTCATGATCTTCAAGTAATATGGATGTTTTTTTTTGTTTTTTTGAATGATTCCAAGCAATCTTTCTTAAATTTTCCACCTTATATTGCTGGGTGTTTGTGGCTTTACAGTGTTTATGTATTCCTTTAGCCAAGCACCTTGTCTGTAACGATTTCTAAAATATTTCTAAACAGATACCACATGCTTTACAACAGACTTAAAAGGAAAAGTTGTTCATTGGCTGTAATACAGCTTATCTGATGATAAAGATGAAAAAGACTTTAAGTTAAATAGCATGGCTTTCAAAACACGGTTTTTGTAACAAACCTTTGATTTACTCTTGAATATTTTTTAATTATTTTAAAATACTTTATATTAAAATAATTAATATAAACCTGTATAATATGCTAAACTATTGTCATAATATATATATATTTGTAATCTTTCATTTACTGAATGATACGATATTGTTTTAAGTACTTAGTTTCTAACACTGGTACGGCAAAAGCTAATTTCTGCTGGCAGAAAGCCAGCCCTGCTTGCCGTACATTCCTTTTTCCTCTCACCTTGTCTGACGCAGCCTGACCCCTGTTGTCCTTGCACCATAAACTAACCAACCAATTCTTTTTTCCTTAAACAGCAGTTTGTAACATCCTTGAAAGCAAATTTGCGAGCGAACAGTCCATTTTACAACTTTTCTGATCCTGCTTTTATATCTTTAAAAGATTGCCACCTTAGTCCATTTCCCAGCAAGTTGATACACTCACTTCCAATCTGTGATCTTTCATTGTTTTCTTTTATAATTAACCATAAAATTTTGTTTCGATCCTCTTTAATGCATTCCCTTCTTACTCGTATTATCATTGATTCATATCCTGGCCAGCATGCAAAAATTTATTGCAGAGGAAAATTTGCCAACCTTCCCCATCATTAAAAAATCATTCACACATTTTCTTTTATATGTGATACCATTGTTTTAAGCACAGGTTCCCTTCAAAGAAAACTTGTTTGTCTATCATTCTGATAAACGCTGGTTCAATTCCAATAGACGTAAATTGACCTTTGTTGTCCTTGCGCCATGAAAATTCAACCAACCATCGATCCCAATGGTTCCATGAGATATATGCCATTTCTTTCTTCCACCATAGTTCAGGGTTTAGTTCCCAATGCAACGGAAGTTTGGAATCCTTGGCATAGCATGACCTTGTGTCATAAACCACAAACCAATAAGATGATGACAGGTATTGCTGCCTGATACTGGCTTTAGAAAACAGTTCACGGAAAATATGATCTTGCTAAAAGTTTCCTTGCAAAATGGCAGACTTTTTAAAGAAGGGATCCCGGCGCAGCATGACCACTGTAGTCTTTGAGCCGTAAAACCACAAAACAAACATAAGGAAGGGATCAGATAAATTTCTCCTTTTTTTTTTTTATTTCCTAATATTTTTGAAAGAAATGGTTTGTGTTTGTACATTAATATTAACCCTTTCCAAGTGCTTTACCTGTGAAGGATATACAGTAAAACCTTGATACATCATCATTCAAGAGACCAAACAATTATGACATATTAAACTGAGTAGCAATTGAAAATAAATTCAATGTGTGTTATTGTATCGATAGTGTGAAATTTACCATTATATTATTATCAATAATATAAATTGTTAGAAGTACAATAGGCTAAGTAAATTGTAAAAACAAATTGTAATTTTATCTCGGGGGTTTTTAGCTTTAATTGGATGTTCAAATCCATACTTCAGAACTACTTTCTATACATGCATATTATAATACTAAATATTTGTCTGATTTTGACTGTATCGAACACTTACTAACACAATTAATTTTTTTCGCAGAAAGAATGCTCCGAATTCATAATCTGTAGTATTTTAAACTAAATCTCTTGGGTCAGTGAGGGAGGGGGAATCGTGGGTTAAGTCTGCTATTCAGCCTCGGAAAATATTTTCCGCAGAGTCTGGATTGGTTTGAAGATAGGGAGTGCAAGTCTTTGAACTCCCGATTCAAACACTTTGTATCGCATGTGCTGCATACTAACCTCCTGGTATTTTTCAAACCCCAAGTTAAGAAAATAGCTGAAATATTTAGAATCTGATGTTTTAGAACTCGAAAAATCTGCAGACAATTTTTCATTTAAATCAGAATCTAACCGTGACTTCACATCAATTTCAAAATCAAACAGTTTGGGAATTGTATCCAAAAAGAAGGTTCGAATGTTGAATGTGCAAATGCGAATCAATAAAAAGTTGCAAAACTAAAAGATGCCTAGTACAAACATTAGTGTGTGAATATTTTTTAAGCAATGTGTGCATACATTACAAGGTGTAAGCAATAATCTTCAATCTAACTTCATTGTTTATTCTAATATAGGATAATGGATAATAATTTGATTTTGGTCATTATTTTATATATTTTGCAGTGGAATACATGTCAAAATTAATATTTCATTTTTATTTGTGAATTTAATTTAATACTGGGAGTCAAAATTATATTTCAAGTGAACATGAATTGTTTCTACGGCCCCGAAATGTTTTTAGTTTATAGTCATGGAATATTTTTTTTTAACCCTGAGAATATGAACCCTGTGTATATGTGTACAGTAGAGCCTGTCTAAAGTAAACACCTTTATGACTGAACTTCAGTAATCACCATAGACACTTTATTTCACCATAGGCACTTTATTCAGGTGCTCAATTTACCAAGTGGTCACTTTACCATGTTCCACTGTATATAGATGCATGTAGCAAATGTAGTTTGAGTTTATTGTCCTATATGTCCTCAAAGGGAATCAATGTGAATTGGAGGGAGAAAAAAATTTGATAGCACAATTATAGCAGTATTGTTTTTGAAAATAGTAATCTGTAACGCTACCTTAGAAATTTGAAAAGGAAAGAAAGGCATGTTATAGTATGACCAAGGAGCAGTGTACTTTTGCTCTGATAAAAGTACTTGTACCTACTTATTTATGTTTTTACACATGATTTTTGTTTAGTAAAATGAATCTTTGCTCAGAATAATTTCATTTTAAACATTATAAGGGGTTCACTCTACTTTAGATTCCGTTTATGTTTTCTGGTAATGTAATGTGGCCTACACTTAAATTGTGTCATATTGGACTGTCAAAGTGCATTATTTTACTTTTGTAAAGATGTTATGAAAGTAGCAAAGCTCTTGGATTTTTTCTTATTATTTGTGTATTAATTAGGTTACCAGATGGGTTGAACAGAAGAGGGGACATCAACGTCCTCCTCTTGGGTGATCCTGGAACAGCTAAAAGTCAGCTATTAAAGTTTGTGGAAAAAGTGGCACCTGTGGGGGTAAGAAACTATAAATCAATGATATCAGCATGTCATACAGACGTAAACTATTTCTCTTAAAAGAAAGCTGATATTTTTTTTTTCCACCCCCAGGTGTACACTTCCGGCAAAGGGAGCAGTGCTGCAGGTCTTACAGCTTCGGTGATACGCGATGCACATACTGTAAGTGAACAGAAATTTCATTTCGCCTTTGAATCATAACTTGGTCATTGCCTGAGTAAAATTAAGCATATTGTCAGTGCATCATTTCCACATCTTGTTAAATCATGAATATATGTAAAATACTGGCTCTACTATGGCATGGTAGTTGCATATTTTCACTGGTACTGTTATCCCAGATTTGATTTTAATTGTACCATGGGATACATGCCATTCTTTTGCTTGCCATTGTCTGGCGTTTGGTTCCCCAGGCTATAGAGATGATCTGTTTTCCTTGGAAATCTGTAGGTGCTTGGCACAGTGTTACTATAACTGTCCTTGAACCATGAAATGTAAACAATGTATAAAATGTACACATGATGCTAATTCTGTTAAGATTGAACTTTGATGTGAATATAACGTAAAATACGAACCATTTGTAAAATATGCTAATATAGTTATAGCATACAAATCAGGGTTGGGGGTTTGGACGTCTGAAACTGGTTTTGGACAGGACATGTGTCCGAAACTAGTCTTTACCATCCTAAAGTGTCTAAAACCTAAAACTGTGAAAATATATAAAAACTAATAGATTTTCCTAAAATTAAAATGACTAAATTAAAAAAATAACAATAGACTAATACAAAAACTTTTGTTTTACATATATATTCCAGAAAGAGAGAATGTGTTAGTTTGTTTTCAATTTTAAACATTGCTATTAGGTGGCTGTCGCAAGAAGCTAAATATTTTGTGTTTGAAACCAATAAATATACACCATAAAAATTTCAAAATCAAATTAGAAAGTTGTGTTTTCAATAAGAAAAAAAAGGTAATTTAAAACTATAATGGAAAAAATATTCAATTCAGAAAATAAAGTTTCATTTACAGATGATACAAGAATGATACTGTTCTTATGAATAACATTTAAAAGAATATAACATTAATGGTTTTGTTTTAAACAGAAATTCGTCTTTATTGTTGTTTATATAATAATTTCTATGTCTTTATAGTTGTTTATACAATCATTTCTATGTCTTTAATTATTGTTTGTATAATCATTTCTATGTCTTTAATTATTGTTTGTATAATCATTTCTATGTCTTAGTTATTTATATAATCATTTCTATCTCTTTCATTGTTGTTTATATAACCATTTCTACTCAAATTATATTTCATTCATTAAAGGTTACCTTACATAGCTTATAGGTTAATAAATAAAATAAATAGGCAATAAACAAAAATGCACCTGCTCTTAAAAATTATAGAAAATAATCTGAAATTTCTTCTTCAGTTAAAAAAAATTGTATATAAAAATAGGTAACTGGAAACAGGCAGGGTCTTGCACCTGCTGTTTAGGCAAAAGCTACGGGTGTAGCTTTAAGGGGGAACTGGTTTACATGCTTTATCTGTCATTTTCTTACTCTTATCAGCTCATATTGTATCTTGTTCTGTTGCAGCCAGTTGGTATTTATGGTGCCTGAAACTTGAAGTAGAAGAAATTATTCTAGTACAAGAACTGAAAATGAACAAGGGCGGTAGATCATCAGATAGCGCATGGCAGCATTTTCTCCAAGCACAAAAAGTGGGAAAATTAGGAAGTAATAGTTAGTACGCTAAATGCAAATATCGTGGAAATGTTCAACTTGGAAAAGTAGACAGATTGAAAAAACGTATTTTATCCTGAAAAGCTAAAAAAAGACATATAAAGATGAAACTGTAAGTAATACAGATTCTCCAGAAACTGTAGATCATCATCGTTCATCTAACTAAATTTTTTGATAAAAGGAATAGAAAGAATTAAATATTTCCCTACCTGTATTTCTTCCTTCTAAAAATACCATCCCAAGCTATTCTTCTTTGGTACTGTGATCTTAAAAAAACATCCGAATAAAAACTCGTATCCAAACTATATCACTGACGTCTGTAGATTCATTCAGTTGAAAGGAGAAAACAACGCAATTCAACACATCTTTTAACACTTGTTCATGTATATTTTTGGACAAGTTTTCCATCTGCCCCATGACCGTATTTCTTGAAAGTTTAAGATCTTTTATAGCAGCTGGTTTTTTTGTTTTTTGTTTTTTTTTTAAATCCGTCAAAAAAATTATCCATTGTTTCAGGAAAACCTTTTTCCACACTCTCCTTCACTGAAAGATTTGCAATTTTTAATGATTAGATTGTTCACCTTGAAGGATGAAATGGTTACACTGTTAGAACGTAAGCTGGGCTTTACCAGTAATTGTTGCTGAGCAGCTAATTTAAATTTCACTTCTTTTAGCTTAAGTTCACGAATTTCACTTTTGATTGAAAAATCACCGTCAAATTTACTACAATGAAGAGCATTATAATGACGTTCCAGGTTGCCCTTTTTTGGCAAGGATACTGTAGCGTTACAAATTAAACAACATTTGTCCTTCACCATTATAAAGACATTCTATATTTCCAATTTATAGTGGAAATGGTAAATTTTAGTCTTCTTATGAATAGATATTTTTTACAAAACTTTTTTAACAATACGAAGAACTATAAAATATTATAGACATTTTTGCAACACCAAGGTCACCTTTTAACTATTTTCTCCTACTTTGCATGACAGAGTGACTAAAAAGTCCTTACTTGGCAAGGAAAAAATTCCCTCATTAGCTGATAACGGCATGACGCATACCCTACATGAGACTAAATGTCAAAATATCCTTTTAAAAGGGATAAATTCCCCTGCATAGGAAACAGAAGTCCCAATTGACGAGAGGATGCCAAACATCCTATTGCCAATAAAATTTCCTGGTGCTAATAGATGAAAAAATGTTTTACGTCAACAGGTTAAGGAAACAAAAATGAGAGAGAGGATGTGATCTACCAGAACCCATCCCCTGGTCAATCGCGATCGACCTGTTGGCCACCTCTGATGTAGATTAAACTTGGCATACGCTTTTTTTTTTTTTAAAAATTTGTCTTCAAGAGTCGTGTAAAATACATCACACATTACCAGGGTTGTAGTCTTAATTAAGCAGTGTTGAATGCTCTGTCCTTAGTGGTATTGTTGGGAGATGGGGGGTTGAGGGACAGAATAGCATGGGAGAGGGCCTTAAAAAAAGCAGGGGCATTCTGGTTTCCAGTTTCTCCACTACATCCTTACACATCACTAGGCTTCATCATTAGGGTTCGACTCCCAACAGTGTAAAGAATGCTTACTCAGAGATCTCATAAAGATCGCACTGCTCACTGTAGTCCAGGGTTTGGTTCCCTAGGTCTTAAAAGTTCAGGTTCGTCGGAAAATTGTACGTCCAGAGGTTTGGACTCCTAGGAAAACAGTAGGCTCCGGCGCAGCATGGCCATTGCAGTCCTTGAGCCATAAAGTCACAGCATTCAAAGATAACCCAGAGTTCTATTCTGTAGGTTGCTTTTTATCTTTGTATTCTTGTGGCAAATAAATATGTAATCCTCCATGCTTTCATTTGATCATATTTTTGTGCTTTGAAACGTTATTATATGATTGTTGCTTTTAGAGAAATTTTATTATGGAGGGTGGAGCCATGGTTTTGGCTGATGGAGGCATTGTCTGCATCGACGAGTTCGATAAGATGAGAGAAGACGACCGTGTTGCGATACACGAAGCTATGGAACAACAGACTATTTCTATCGCAAAGGTAAAAAGAAAAATTTCGAAATGCTTCCAATATTATGCACAAATTTACCATACTTTCAACGGTTTGATTTACCAATAGAGAGTTGGGTTTTGTATATTGAAGGCTGTGATCAGAAACAGGTTTTTATGAAGTTTACTGCATTTTTGCTTTGTTTAAATAGCGAAATCAGAATCTTTTGACGGGAGGGATTCCCACCCACCCGGAAAATCTGGAATTATCTTGGAATTTTAAAACACTCCTGAAAATTAGGGAAAAATGAGATTTTCTCTAGTTAAACCTGTAAAACTCAGGGGAAAACTTGCATATCGAATAGCTAAATCTCTCACAAACATGATGCTATCGCCTTTCCAACTGAAGTTTATTTGAATCTACAGCGAGGAGTCAAAGAAATTAGTCGAGGAATATCACAGGAAATGTCGCAAGTATTTGTAAATATGAATGTGTAGCCAGGTGGTGTGCTTGTAATACCATAATGACCAAATGATACAATTACTTGTTCGTGTCCATGGGTATCAGGGTGTGAAAAAAATCATGATTTTTTTTAAATAAAAAAATCTGATTTTTTATTTATTTAAATTGAGTTTTTTGATTAAGATTGTATACCTCAAAATAAATCAAATTTTTCTTTCAGCTTCATTTATGTAAGATTTTAACATTCAATTTACTCTTAAGTTTAAATAAATATATTATATATTTAATAACTTAAAAAAACAAATCTTCCGTGCCTTAATTTCTTATTTATCGAAACTACAATATGCATTAAAGATTTCAATTATGATATTATTAAAAACCAACGCTTAGATATTTAAATGAAAATGCCAACTTCGATGCCCTCTCAATTCCCAATTGATTTTGTAACTTGCTATGCGTCTGTCCTAATTTGGAAAACATCCTTTCAACTCCAGTAGAGGTTCCCTAAGCTGTGCATAGTTCCCCAATAACATTGAGTTCCTTTTGGCTGACACATTCTTTTACCATGGCATTTCCGTGACTGAAGAGTGGAAATTGATTTCACCGTCTCTTCTTCAAATAAAACACCATTGAGAAGTGCATGGACAATAAATGTAAGAATAATGCCTAATTATGAGGTATCCTTGAATTTCTTTTTCACAAAATCTATTGCTTGCTCCGTTTCCCTCCTTTGAAAGCATTTATCTTTAAAATTTAGTGATAATAAATGTACCAAATTGTGAGCTGGAGATATAGCTTGCTCATTACATATTTTAAACATCTTAATGTTGGAGGGTGTATCAAAGCAAGGTCTTTTATACTGTCGAGACCTTCCCAAATTTCTACTTTAGAAATGCTGCAGCTTTTTTTTTTTTTCTCTCTCTAAAGCAACAGAAAATATTTTCAACTGAAGGAGAAAGTTTTCAACATTCCTGCCTGTACTCATATTCATAACTTTCGAGTTTATTTTTGTGTCTATTTCATCTCGGTTTTCTCCAAGTATCCACATGAGAATTGGCCAGTTTTTAATATAATTCTCCAAACAGTCTCACATAGAATTTCAACACCCTTGAAATTCCAACACCCTTGATTGTCCAAGGCTTAAATAACTTAGATTATGACCATTACCTTTGGGTATACTGAGCCCAGGTGCAATTCTACATCATCTTGGTTGTGTACAGAATTTAAGCCAGCTCAAAAATGATGCATTGGTTTCTTGATTAATGTTGTGTATTAATCTCAGCATAGATGCAAGCATTGGCGGATCCGGCAAGGGGTGGAGGGGGAGATCCCCCGGTTGTGGTTAAATAAGGAGAAAATAAAAGACGGTGAATATTTTAGGTTGTTTGTTACAACTGAAATAAAAATCTTACACCAAAGTCTCCAAGCCTTGGAGAAATGCAATCCAGACGTTTTTTCATGAATCTACAAGCTACTCGTCTTTCAAACTACGTTTACAGTAAGTGTTGCTTCAGCAAAACGTAGTTTTTTATCCTTGAAGCGCCGTTAAACTTGGCTTCGAACGCGGATGACAGAAGAGACTTTTAATACACACCCACAGAGACATTCATATTGATGTAAATAAAGTGATTGACAAATTTTCAAAGAAACCAAGATGGCTCGACTTTGCACTATAAACTTCAAGTTTTTTAAAAAGTCGCTTATTATAAAAAAAGTAAAATAATTACGATGTTTTTGTAGTTTAAATTTAAACTTGTTCTATTAATTACATTGTAAATTATCGTTTTTGGTTATTGTATATGTCTCCTTTACTAGGTTATCCTTCTGTCATACTTGACTATAATCTACCCTAAACCATATAGTTTAATTAAAGAAAAGCCCAGCTTTAATTCATTGTCGTAAATTAAATATTTTGGTGAGTATAAAGCAGGGTTGTCCAACCTTTTTGGGTAGCGGGCCACTTAAAGAATTTTCACGGATCTTGCGAGCCAGCGGTTTCTTAAAAAAAAGGAAAAAAACTTACACTTAACAGCCTCCCTTTAGAGTTTCTTCCAGTTATTTGTTTGTGTACTTTCGATATATAAAGGCTCACCTGTGCTGTCCCCACAATTTTTCCATATTTCTGAAAAAAATCTAAAATTTTTGTTTGGGAATTTTTTTTATTTCAAACAGTTGTAGACAGGTCAGCATAACGTTTTTACCTAAACTATTTAACAGCCCAAAACTAAAAATTATCCCGGTTAGGGCCCCCGTAATAACATCCTGGATCCACCATTAGGTTCAAGTCCTCGAAATGAAGAATCCAGTTGGAGAAAATAATAATTCATTGCACTGCTAAACATCAATGTAAATATAACTTGTTAGTATAACGAAATGTAACTCCAAACATAACTGAGCGAGGCACTAAACCACAGCGTACAGAGTGCTAGCTGCACTGCTAGTAAAAGAGAAAGAGAGAGCGTACTTTTTCCCATACTTTATATCTGGCTAATGACGTCATGCCCACAATATATTTGCATAGTTCTATGCTAATCAGCATTCAACAACATCAACAATGCTTTGAATTATTGTAAGGGTTACTATAAGAAACATGCTTTAAAGTTTAGAAAATATAACAATAAAACATAAAGCGAAGTTACTAAAAAAAGGGGGGCAAAATTTGTTGACAGGATATTAAACAACTGTTGCTATTTTGTGATGGACACAATTTTCTTTCTCGCATTTTAGATTAATTCATCCTGTTTTGGAAAAAAGAAAAAAAAAAGCGACCATAACTTAAGCCCTGGTTGTGCATAAATATATTATAATTTGAAGATCAAATTAAACTATCAGATCCACCCCAAATCACCTACCATACAATTGTAAGACTCTGAACACGAATAATTGTAGAGCTCTGTAGTGGTAATTAAAATGCTCACTTAATGTGCTGTTATCCTGAGTTCTATTCCAATGATTGGACAGGGAGGGGTGAACTTACCGACTATTTACTGTAGCCCGGAGGTTGGTTTTCTAGGCCATAAGCGTTTTGGGTGCCTCGCAAACTGTATGTCCTAACCACTACTTACTGTAGTCTGAGGTTTGGTTCCCTAGACCTTAAGAGGTTTGAATTCTTTCGAAAACAGTAGGTCTCTGCACAGCATGACCATTGTAGTCCTTGAGCCATAAAACCACAAACAAACAAGTAGGTCCCAACACACCACGACTTTTGCTGTCTTTGTGCTATAAACCTTGCAAACTAACGTGCAAATCATTGTTAGAGACAGGAACTCATTATATCCATACTTATATAATATTTTTATAGGCTGGTATTACAACAACGTTGAACTCAAGGTGTGCTGTATTTGCTGCAGCTAACAGCGTCTTTGGAAGGTGGGACGAGAGTAAAGCTGAGGAAAACATTGACTTCATGCCCACGATTCTCTCTAGATTTGACATGATATTCATTGTCAAGGATGAGCATGATGAAAAACGAGATACTGTAAGTCGAACAATTTAATGGCATATTCCTTACCATTTGTTAGTCCTCTAACAATATTTTACCCTCCTAAATATTTCTGTGCCTAAGAAATGTCTATTTTGACCATTGCACCTAGACTTTAGCGAAACATGTCATGGGATTACATATGAATGCTCTGCATGCAACCGAAGAAACAGTTGAAGGGGAACTGAGTTTGGGAATGCTGAAGAAGTATATAGCATATTGCCGAGCGTAAGTTCCTTTGCCTTTCCTCCTTCCATGTCGTTGCATGGAATATATTTACCACGGAAGGTTGGTAATGATAAGAATTTAAGCTGAATTTTAAACAGGGGTATTGAATATAATTTTCGTTTCAGAAAATGCGGGCCACGATTATCACAAGAAGCTGCTGACAAGCTCAAAAATCATTACGTTGTAATGCGTAACTCAACAAAAGATGCTCCGGATAAGAAATCAACAATTCCAATTACCGTCAGGTAAAAAATATGGTTATTACAGTAACACACCCCATATTGAAGCAATAAAGACATAATAAGGAGATAATGAACTATGCATGTGTTAAGTGGTATCACATGTCATGTGTCAGAACATAAAACAAGTACACCAGTGTGCTGATCTACAAAAACTACTATATAATATAAATTAGCTTAAGTTCCAGTATGTGTCGTTCAGTAAAACCTGTTTAAAGTGACCACCTTCGTGACTAGACTTCAATGGTCACCATGAAAGTGATCACTATGTAAGATATTATTACCCTCCGCAGGGATAACACAATTGCCAAATATGGTCAACACAAGAAAGCCTCCGGGGCGAGAATTTTGTGAGTTTTCGTGGGGGAATTTATTATACAATAATTTTTGCCACCCACGTATTAATTATAGCTCAAACTAGAGCTTGTGTAATTTTGGAGAAAAAGAGACGCTTTCCCCATCCTGGATTCGAACCAGGGTCCCTCCATAGAAAGTGCCTCTTTTTCTCCAAACAAAACAAAAACTCTAGTGATCACTTTACACCACATGATTAAGTTCCTACTGGTGGTTCTTATAAAAAAGTGGTTACTCTTTTCAGTTGGCCAACTTACTAAGGTGGTCACTTAACCAGGTTCTACTATATATGTAAATATGCTTTTCAGTCATCGACCACCCTGGAAAAAAGTTCTCTGTGGTGGTAACTTGTTCACCTAGTGTACAGTTAACCTGGGTTCTATTCGCGACAATGCCGAAATAGACTGTTTACTGACAAACCGCTCACTGCAGTTCGAGGGTTGGTTCCTTAGGCTTTAAGAGCTTTGGATTCCTGGGAAAACTGTAGTTCCCGGCACAGTGTGTCCTTTGCTGTCCTTGCACCTTAAAACTAAAAAATACCTAAAAGGAAAGTGGGTGAAATTCAATGTCAGTGCTTGTGGTTTTCCTTTTGAGCACTAGTGAATTTTACTTATAAGGGTCTAATGGAAATTTCTCTACTGTTATGTGCAACCTAAAACTAATTTAAGTGAAGGAGAGGTTTCTTACATCACATGTCATGTTACAATATGTGGAACAAATTCCATAATGGATGAAATAGAAACGAAACCGGCATAGTTACATAATTTGTCAAGTCATTGATAATTGCTTTAGTGAAAACATTGCTGCTGCCTTCGGAACAAATAGGTTACATTACATATATTCTTGTATTTTCTCTGAATAAGGTAGAAATGTTTCTGCTGAAACACACAGTTGTTCGCAATTTAATAAATATGCCTACCTCACTTTTGTGTCTGTTTTGTTCGATTGCTATTTGCACCGTGTATTGCTATAGCTGCCAACTACTCCATAATGTCCAGAGCATCTGCTGAAATACAGCCCTGCGGTGGCGCAGTGTGGTAACGTGTTCTCCTAGTGCGCCGCTAATCCGGGTTCGACTCCCAGCAGTGCAAAAAGAACGCTTACTCAGAGATCTCATAAAGATCGCACTGCTCACTGTAGTCCGGGGTTTGGTTCCCTAGGCCTTAAGAGGTTCGGATTCCTCGGAAAACTGTAGGTCCAAGCGGTTTGGATTCCTCAGAAAACAGTAGGTCCCAGTGCGGCATGATCACTGTAGTCCTTGAGCCATAAAATCATAAATATATCCAGAAATACATGTGAACTCTGTACGCTTCGCATAGGTCTCTGTTTGCTCCAGTAAACGCTTCTTAGTTTTTAGTTAGTCTTTAGTTAGCTTCGTAGTTTTATTAGAGACAAACTTAGTAAAGCCAAAACAAGCAATTCATCAAACTTTAAAGGAGCAGAAAGAATAGTCATGTGTGTATATGTATTTTGATTTTTTGAAGCTTATTTAATATTGTTGCTCTATTTGATGTATGTGAACTGAAACTTAAAAAAAAACTCTTTGGTTCTGAAGGACAATTTTTAAGCATTTTTATGTGTTAACAAAGTAATATACACAATTGTAAATTTTAGTCATAATGACAGATGCTTCCCCCACCCCCCAAAAAATATATTGGAAAAATATGTAGTCTTTGAGCATGTTGGAAACTTCATTATTTCTGCAGAGAAAAATTAAAACCATTGAACTAATCTAATTGGAGGTTTTTGCCGTATACTATAAATTAACCAAACATTAGCTATATGAGAGAGAAATGTTGTTAAGTTGGTATTATCATATAACGCAACAAAATTACATTTATTTTGAAATTATTGATTTCACATTATGTTCAAGCAATGCTCCTGAAAACTCTTCAGATACTTTGCAATTGCTGCAGGAATTTTATTTTTTTTTTCCCCAATGTTGACTGGTATGATATTACTATTCTATTTTTAAATACCATAATTCTCAGAGAAAGCGAAAGTCAGCGTAATAAAATACACTACAACCTCTTTGCAACAATATCATACGGAATGAGAAAAATTATTGTTGTTTAGGAGGGTTCACTATACACATAAAACCTGTCTACAACACTATTATACAGACTATCGTTGTAAAGAGATTTATCGTTATATATCGACGATCATTGTTAGGAGGTTTTACTGTATATTATGGTGGCTTAGTGGTATGTTTGCTGTGCTTCATTCTTCCTAGACTGTATTTGAATTGTAGCACCTGTACCATGTCACCATGGTATTGCATTTGTTTACCTGACAAAATCTGGATTACATTCTTGCTTAAAAAATATCAAACTTTTTTTCTTTATCAATCCATATTCCAGGATTTAATTATCTAAATATGTATTTGGATCGCTTAAATACCACAGATTCAGCATGATTTTAGCTATCTTTGTGCAATAAAATGTAAACGGTTTTAGTTCAATAAACTTTCTTAACATTGTTATCCTTACGTTGTAGTATAATGACAAAAATTTCTTTTAAGGAGAAATGCATTGAACTGATAAATGACTGACGTTATAGCTTTTTTAAACATCATTGATCTAATTTTCAATGATGGCTTTCCCACGGAATCTTATTGTTGCATTTTTTTAGGCAATTGGAAGCCGTTGTGAGGATATCAGAGTCACTCGCCAAGATGGAGCTTCAGTCATTTGTCACGGACAGGCATGTTAACGAAGCCCTGCGACTGTTTCAGGTTTCTACTTTAGACGCTGCTCATTCGGGAAGCCTGTCAGGTGCAGAAGGATTCACGACTGATGAAGAACACCAACTGCTGCTTCGAATCGAAAAACAACTGAAGAAGCGATTTGCCATTGGTTCACAAGTGTCTGAGCTAAGCATTGTTCAAGACTTTACCAAGCAAGTGAGTACACACATGGTACATCCATCATGGTAGCCACTCTTTTGTCCTGATGAAATTCAAGGACCTTACATTGGCAATCGCAATATACATAAAAATTAAAAATGCAAGACATTATAAGAATGATATCGATATTAGTGTTTAATTATGCTACTCCTTTTCAACTATGCACTGCCAACAAAGGTTACCTTTTTTTTTCATCCCTTGTATCAGCTACACTCAGCTGGTTGGGAAGAAAGATGATGTGTCTGAAACACTGCTGGCTTTGTCCTGAAAATAAGGCGAAATACCCTTTTTTTTTTCCTCTTGCCAAAACTTGAAAAGGGTTTTGAGAAAAATTCAAGGACTTTTCAAGAACCAACCACATTTTTGGCAGTTTTCAAGTACTTTTCAAGGGCCCCTACTTAGTAAAAAAAAAATTCAAGGACCCAATGATCCATTTCATGTTTGCTAACTTATTGGAAGAGTTGTTACACCTGCCAACTGATTTTTTAGTTTGATTATGGCAGGTAGAAAGCTATAAAAACATATCAACAACACCTGCCATTGCCCAGCTTCCTAACAAAAATCAAGTACATCACACCCTTGTGATGAAAGCGTTACAACTCAAAAAATCACAACCTTCAGAAAACGTAAAACACTATTCTGGCTGAATTGAGGGACGTTGTGTTCATCTAATGACATATGCCAACTAGCCGAAACCCGAATAACTTATGGTCTAACGTTTTGTACGGGAGGATGCAGCACTGGTTTCTACATCTGGTTGTAACATTAAATCGTTTTCACCGAATTCTGAGTTGCAACACTTTCATCGTCGCAAGGGTGTGACACGTATAACAATCTAATGTTTAGATGTGTAAAGATGAAACACTAATCTGTAGTGGGGCCCTAAGATTAACAAATGACCTTCCCTGGAAAATGTAAATATTTCCCATTTATTTTAATGGGTATCTCAACACCATGAAAGCGATCAGATTGGCTGGAAATTTTCAGGGTGAATAAGTCAAAGTAGGAGATTCAAATAAACACAGTTATTGTGTACACATGTGCAAAATATACGTATGCAACATTATGAGAAACATCCCTTTCAATGGCTAATAAAATGCCATAACAAGCATGTTTGCAAATATAGCCAATGAATTTGCCCGATAGAGCGCTATAAGTATATATAAATATGCCCCATCATGAAGTGTAACAACGTTATGAGTTATCGAAGCACAAAAGGGGAAATTTTAGACACTGAGAAGGTGGTTTCTCATAGCAGGATATTGTTTTACATGTTGGACAAAATGTTAATATAATTATACTTATAAGGTAACAATAGACACAAGTATTGTTGGGAGAGATTCAAAAGTGCAAAATTTTCCTATCAAAAATGGACAGCTGCATCAGTGACCGATGAAAGTATCAGCAATATTGATGAAAGGTGATGGCACATCAGATGTCTGCAAGCACTATGTGTTGGTGATTACTACAGAGAGGGCTTACTATTCAGCTGCAACTTGACCGTATACCACAGATGTAAAAGGCTACAATGATGCCAAGAAAAGTAACTGAAGTGGTAAATGGAAGCAAATCACGTTTTCTAACAAGGCTTGATTTTATGTACCATGACAAGTGAATCCTTATTTGCCAATGCTGCGATCTGAGAAGAAGGCATTTTTCAGGATTGCGCCTGTCTTACACAGAATACAGTGATGCTATAGTCGAGTAGTTACATGCTGTTGATCCAAGTTTGACTCCCAATGATGCCAAAAAAAAAAATATATATCAACAACTATTTTCAATCCAGTGCAGGATATAGGTCTCTCTGTTATCACACATGGTATGGTGAAAGAAATACAGAGGAGTCGGCCTTAAGCTCATCACATTGGCCAGCTGTGTTAGCAAGCTGGGCCTATAGTTTAATGAAGGTTCCAAACTTTAGTCACCACAGACGATATCCTACACTAAGGTGGGACTCGTTGTGTACCCCCACCTTTACCAAGTAACCACTACCGTTAGGGTTGCCTCGAAGTGGCACTCTCTCTTGAGAGCCGGTGTTCCTTGCAGTAGAAAGCTGTGGGAGATAATATGTATAAAACAGACTAACTGCTCATTTTAATATGGAGGTTGGTTTCGTAGATCTTTAGGGATTCAGGTTCTTCGGAAAAATGCAGGTCCCACTGCCATATAGTGGCCACACATTCTTTTATTGTGCTCTTAAGCCAGGCTTGATGCTAAATGGCATGGTAGAATATATGCCATCTCACCATAGTCCAGGGTTTGGTCCCCTCGGGAGCAGGTTGGTTTGGAATTCTGGGAAAATTAAGTCCTGAAACAGCATGACCTTTGCTGTCCCCATGCCATAAAAGCAGTAACAACAGAATCACGGTTAAACTGGGAGGTTACTTTTTTGTACAGTTTAATTTGTTTCTTGTACAAAGCTTATGGTGCAGAGTGACCGCTATATCCTTGCTTCACCATGGGCCACAGCCCTGGGGCCCCAAACCCATTTTGTATGTGATCTTTTTTAACAAATTTAAAGTGTCAGTTTGAAACCCTTTTTTTTTTCCTTGATTATAATATAGGTGTTATTGGAAACGACTTGAAACTAATGATTATGCAGATTACATAACAAGAGTCTGTATTTGTTACTTGCTAAGTAATTTTGTTGCGAGTATGTATGGAGGGGCCCCAAATAAATACAGTAGAAGCTCTTTAATCTGGCATTCTTTGGTTCGGCACATTCTATAATCCGGCATCAATCAAGTTGCTCGCGTTCGGGGTTTTTTGGGGAGGTGGATTCGTACGTTTGTTGACCACCAGGTCGGATGAAGAAAGAGACATCATCGCAGATGAAGCTTAAAGTCTCGAGGAAACAGGCTTCTGATACATTAAATAAATTTATAAAATTTGCCGAATGCAACGAAAGTTATAACTCTGCAGATCTCATAAATTTTTGTATAATCTATCACGATTTTTTAAAGAAAAGTTCCAAATCGTGGAGGCAATGTGGTATCAGAAACTTCCTTAAACAGTAACGCTCATGTATATTTTTTCTTGCCATAGAGTAGCTTATTGCAACTTGTTTTAAATATCATTGTACTGTATTAATTTTTCTTTGGTATTCCCGTTAAAACCATATTAACGTTCGATAATCCATCGAAATCGCTAATCCAGCACGGCCGTGGTCCCAAATGTGCCAGATTAAAGAGCTCCTACTGTACTAGGCTCTGTACCCATGGAAAATTTCAATCAATGGAAAGAAAAACCTACATAATTTGCTGATGAGTAGAATCATTTGGTGAATAATTTTGCCCATCTCCGCTTTCCAATCATTACATCGAGCCTAGCAGTATGATCAGTGTTGCTCTAAGATTCTTATGCGCACTTGTTGAGACCTTCAGCAGTGAGATAAATTGTGGCCAGATACAGTCTGAACGTTGTGATCAACATCCTATAATTTTTGCTCACCTGAGATTGTTTTTCTTCTGACGTTTTTATTGCAAAAAATATGAAGCATAATTATGTTATTTTTACAGTCTTATTTTTATTATTTTTTAGAAATATCCTGAGCGAGCGGTGTACAAGGTTTTGTACTTCATGATCCGTCGTGGTGAACTTCAGCATCGCATGCAAAGGAAGATGCTTTATCGAATCAAATAACTTTGATTTTTTTTTTACCTACATTGAAAATAACATTCTGTACAATGTTCCCAATTCATTAGGCTTCTTGAATTGCACTTCCTTTCAATTACTGAATGCGGAGGTTGATTATTTTTGAAAAATTGTGTTAAAAAGAAAATGTATTACACTATTTTTTAATAAAGGTTTCTTACAAATCTAGCATCCTAATCATTTGTGTACTTATCCAGAATAAAATAGTTAATCAAGAAGCCCCATAGAAAAAACATTTCCCCCCCCCCCAGTGAATGATAGACTACTTAAGAGCATTTTTAACCCTGATTATGAATGTATCTATAAAGGTGCAATGCCGAGAAGTGAGTTTTATCAAGACTGATAATTACAGTGGGAATCTAGAAAAGAAATATGTATTCTACGATTTCTGGAAATGGGACCACAGGTGACCTTGGTTCTATTTTTTAGTCAAACTATGTTACATCTACAACCTCTGGACAAAAGTATGGAATACTTGTATTTTTTATTTAATTTTACGAAAAAGGGCCTGTTTTAACCCCGTTTTGATCGGCTATTTGCAATCAAACAAAATGCATTGTAGGCGTAGACAAATTTACTTTCAAAAGGTTTATTTAATCAAAAGTTGCATCAAAATTCCAGAAGCTGTGCAGGGACAAAAGTATGGAATACATGAAACCTATGGTCAAAAGTATGGAATACTGAAAGTAAACTACAAAACTAACCACTTCATCGCAATTTTACCCCTCAAATTATGTGATCTCATTCATTGTCATGACGTGTTTACAGATATGTAATTACAGCTACGTAAATCAACACTAGCTCCACCATACATTCATTACAGTTGTGCCTATGAGAGAATTAACGCAAGCCATGAGAGCTCTGATTATTGATAAGTTTAATAAAGGAGAAACAAAAAAACAATTGACATTAGCCTTAGTTGTTCCAAAGAAACTGTTTCTAAAATTATAGCAAAATTTAAACGACTGAAGGTGTCAGAAACCAAGGTGGAAGTGGGCGGCTAAGAAAAACGATTGAGTGAGATGATAGAAATTTGATAAAGATTGTCAAAAAGATATTTTCTTCATCAAGAGTGATTAATTCAGCACGGAAGAATAAAATCGGGGATGTTTCTGATAAGACTGAAAGGAAAGGGTTACAGATTTTGTAAAAATCAAACAAGACCATACATGTAACAGACAAGCAGAAGAGGGTTCGTCTTACATGGGCGAAAAAACAAGAATTAGTCCATAAGTGATTGGAATCATGTTCACAGATGAGTTGAGGATTTGTCTCGGGTATGGAGATAACTGTGGACACAGTTATTTCCATACGGAATCATCTCCATACCTGTACACGTTTACAAGCAGAATAATGGAAAATTTAATCAAAATTGTCTTCGAGGTTCAACAAAATTTCCAAAAGGCACAATTTGGGTCTCAATAACAGCGAAAGGTGTAGGTCATATGGCTATCCTAAAAGGAAGTGTAAACTCTGATATATATTTGGATATTTTGAACCATTTTGTGATGACTATATTTACCAATATGATAACGCATCATGTCACTATGCAGAAAGGGTATTACATGTTTAAACTGGCCTACCAATAGTCCCGACATTAATACGAAAGGAAATATTTGGCTCACACTAAAAAGTAAGAAAGAAGAAACATGTGAAAATTTATTTACAATTAAAGACTGCTGTTCAAGAAAGTTGGGGGGAAATCGATCCCTGTGAATGCGAAACGCTTGTTTCATCATTACCAAAGAGAATTATGGACGTAATTAAAGAAAAAGGAGGGCCTAAGAAGTACTGAGTGCCATTATTCCATACTTTTGACCAAAGGTTTAATGTATTCAATATTTTTAGTCCTGTACAGCTTCAGGGATTTGGATGTAACTTTTGATTAAATAAACGTTTTTAAAATAGATTTGTCTTAATTTATACCTAATTAATCTACACCTATAATGCATTTTGTTTGATTGCAAATAGCTAGTGAAAACGGGTTGAAAACAGCCCCTCTTTTGTAAAATTAAATAGAAAATACAATTATTGCATATTTTTGTCCACGAGTTGTAGTACACACAGATTAATGCTTAGTAAGCATTGGGAACATGTTCGTATTCAATTTAAAAGAAATTATGCGTCTATAGGAAAAACATGTTTTCTATGATTTCTGAAAAGGGGATCAGAGATGGCCTCAATATTATTTTTAGACAGTATGCTGTACTGCATTTAATTTATGGGGAATATCATGAACATGTACAAATTAAACTTCAAAAAAAAATGTTTTGACATTTTTTAAGTTAAATTTAATCACATTTCTAGCATTTCCCAAACATTATTGTATTTCTTAAAATGCAGCATAGCCTCTAATTACTTGTCTAAAACAAAGTTCCCCTTTACAGAAATTTTAGAACCATGTTTCTTCAATAAACTCCCATTGTTTCTCGTAATTTGAAGTCCCGAAAAAAGTCACTTCTTGACATTGTACTGTACAGGACTTTTTGTAATCAACATCAAACGCCACCTGCCAAAATACCAACTGTCCGCTCCTCCACCATAGAGCGCTCCCCAAAGCCTATATACATGTTGTTTCCGTATATATATACACTCTATAACAAAAAAAAATCGACGCACCAAGAAGGAGTTGTCCGATTGCGATAAAAATTGGTGGATGTGAAGAACATACATAGAAAAAGAAACGATTAAAATTTCAGAACAATTGAATGATTTATTGCAGAGTTTGACCGTTACAAAGGGAGGAAGTCAATAAGGCGTTGGTCCACCTCTGGCCTGGATGCAAGCTGTCACCCGGCGTGGCATAGACTGATAAAGATCCCGGATGGTGTCCTGCGGAATTTCTTGCCAAATTGTCTCCAACTGTCGGGCTAAATCGTCAACATTCCGGGATGGTTGCAATCGCCTTCCCATAGCGTCCCAAATGTGCTCTATGGGAGAGAGATCAGGAGACCTAGCTTGCCAAGGAAGTGTTGGGCAAGCTTGAAGACAATTCATAGCAACACGTGCCGTGTGCGGCCGGACATTGTCTTGTTGAAACGTAAGTCCAGGGTGTCGCAAAAGGAACGGTAACACAACCGGTCGTAGAATGTCGTCTACGTACCGCTGTGCTGTAAGTGTGCCAGAAATGACCACCAAAGGGGTCCGGCTATCAAAGGAGATGGCACCCCCTGACCATAACGCCCTGTTGTGGGCATGTGTGGCGTGCGATAGTAAGGGCAGGATCCCCACGCTGCCCTGGACGTCTCCAGACACGTCTGCGGTTGTCGTCAGGACACAGTTGGAAACGGGACTCGTCACTAAAGACTATACGTCCCCAGTCAGCGCAGTTCCAAGTTGATCGAGCCCGGCACCACTGTAATCGGACTTGACGGTGTAAAGGCGTGAGAGGTAAGCGGCGTAACGGTCGGCGCGAGCGTAAATTCCGCTCTCTCAGTCATCTGCAGAGGGTCATGTTGGACACATGTGTGCGGGCCACACGTTAGATAGTTGATAACGACGAATCCGGTGCTGTGACAGCTGCTCTGTCTTCCCGTTCTGTTGTGGCCCTAGGTCGACCTTTGCCGTCCCGACGCTGACATCTGCCGTTGTTGACCCACTCTTGCCAGCACCGTCCAATCGCCGCACAGTAGGAAATAATTTCGTACTCACCAGTTGTAAAAATCCATTCACCAATAGCAACAGAATTTATCGAGTGTTACAGATAAAGATATCATTTGATGAATGATTTTCCCTATATATTTTTTTTTTATTTTATTGTTTACATCAAAAATTAAAAAATTTTATACAAAAATAAAAAAAATAAAAATTTCGATGTTTCTAATTCATTAGGTTTCTTGGACTGTGGTAGACTCCGTCTGCTTCCTCTTCACAGAATCTTTCAATTGCTGAATACAGAGTTCGGTTATTTTTTTTAGATTGTGCTGAAAAAGAAAAAAAATGCATAATACTATTTTTTAATAAAGTTGTCTTTCTAATATAACATTCTAATCATTTGTACACTTCTCCACTTCATGAAATAAAATAGTTAATGAAATTTCTATAAAACTTACTTGAAGTATGTGAAGGCCTTTCGTAGACAGCACTAGTATCTCTTTTACACCATCTTTCATTATATCTGTATATGTGATTGCTAAAATCGGACTTGCAAAGGCTTGCTGATAAAACAAAGAATATGATCCTTTGTTTTCTCGACTCTCGGATTGCCATTTATATGCGAGGAGTTGCTAGGCAAGATTAAAAATTTTATAATTACACTTTCTATATTTAAATACCATTGAGTACACACTGAAAACTCTCATGCATTAATTACTGATATAAATCAATATTTTATTAAAAGAAATTTTAGAGTTACCTATAAGTTATATCTTTGTCCTATGGTGATTACGTATTTGTCTACTGTGCCGAAAACCCGGATTTAAATCCGAACTATAGACAATAGTTGACATTTTTTCTACTAATCGATAGTCTATGGTTTGATTCCTTCATAAAGCTATAGACCCTGATAGAACATGAACTTCGCTGTCTGCGGTGTAAAAAAAAATACATAAATTACAGTTCAACTTTCATGTAACGATACTAGATTTAACGATTTAATATTCTTACTGATCCGAACTGGGTAACATTGAGTCCAGTGTTGTATTAAACTCGATTTAACGTTTGCTTTCTTCAATTTAACGATAATGTTTCATCATTAGCCTGTAACTACAGGTAGAATTTTAGTTAGAAAATCTTTTGATTCTTTCAGACAACACATGTGCTATCGTTGTCTTATCTTTTCAAAATGGTTGTATTTCTGACGATTAAAGCCTAAAGAATATTGTCACAAATGAGGGGAGGGGTACTTAGCAATCAGTTCTTCTCACGTTAAACAATTGAAGAAATTTGCACACACAGAGACAATACAGTTCATTCGCCTGATACTGAAGCCAAACTAGAAATAACAGTGAACTCAATTATAGCAAATGCTGATTTACAGTGTGTAAAGAAGTATTTACTGTGTTTCAGAGCCAGTGATATTTTTGATGCGGTTGAAAAAATCGGAAAAGTAATGTTGAATGCCAACTTCCAAGAAAAAATCCAAAGAAACATCTAAGATTTTTTTTCCTATGTAGTATATATACATGCATTTTACATTTATTAAAATTAATATATATTCTTCAGAACAATTGTAAGCATTTTATCATTTTCCTTTTCAATAATTCGTTTTAGTTTCAATCAGTAGTGCATCTAACATGTTTGTTTGGGGAGAGCCAAAAGTATAAAGAATGATTTTTTTAATGTAATGATTGCTATTTTTGACATTTTACATGTGAATTTTCAGCTCAAGGAAGGACCCCCCGTGGGTTCTAAGTGCAGGCACAGGGGAGGTCACAGGGGTCATGACCCCCAAAATATATTTTTTCACTGTAAAAAATTCCAACTTTCATGATAAATGAAGGGTGTTATTCCAAGACCATGGCAAATTCTGTCCATGCTCCCCCGCCCCTAAAATGAAAGTCTGTATCCACCCCTGGTGGGTGCACAACTTGTTCTGATAAATGTATTTCCCAGATTTAATAATTATTTTCACTAGCGCCATGAAATTCATTAAATCAAGGTTAGACTACATATATATAATTGCTTTGAGAAGTTCATGATTATCCATACAAACGCCATAACCTACCTGCCCATATGTGCCAATCAATAATTCATTTTCACCATCCATATCGATATCGGCAATACAGCAGCAAGTCACACAATCATATCGTCCGCTATGTGGCAACAGCCACTGAGCTCCAGAAGTCAAACCTTTCTTCGTAACATCTCTTTAAAAATAAATACATGAGAATGAGTTGTCTCAAAGATCCAATCAGTGATTATATCATGTTTTCAATTTTTGCTTATACAGTGTGTTTCTAAAGGTTATGTACAAACTTTAAGTGTTGGTCCGTCAGACCATGATGAACGATTTTCACAAAGGAAGTGGTGTCCAGAAATACGACTGGCGACCGCTAGAGGACCTTATTCATAGGCTGATTAGACCCGCGAATGGCCACAACATCACTTACTTCATTTCTTTCTGTTGGAATACACGAAGTATCTGATACATAAGACACCCGTAGCATCAAGCATTGATCTCGTAGCCAGGATCATTGAAACAGAATGTGTCTGTGACACAATTGGCCAATTTGAACGTGTCACAGATTCCATTCATCAATATTGTGAGGCCTACATTGCATCAGATGAAAGACATTTTGAACGTGTCATGTAATGACACAATGACTTTTTTTCCCAAATGTGCATCACTGTGTTTTTTTTTTTGTGTTATTAAAATCGTGTTTAACACCACTATCCGTCTTCCTTTCTCATGTTGCTGTAGCACCATACGGTTGCATTTTAGAACACCACTTCCTTTGTAAAAATGTTCGTCATGATCTGATGGACCAACACAAAGTTTGTATACAACTTTTTGGGACACCCTATATATAACAAATACATTAGAATAAGTTGTCTCAAAAAATCCAACCAGTGGTTATATTGTATTTGCAAATATTGCTTTTATTTATTATTTACCTGTATACAACAGAGACTTCCAGAGTATTTCCCACAAACAAATGTAGTGGTGCATCAGGTTTTGACTTCTGTTCTATAAGAATGAATGAAAAATACGAATTTAGTTTATGCATCTAACAATATAATACTTTAATTGATATATGCTTAATATTAGAATGCTCTATTTTTTAATGTGCAATAGTTATTATTACGTTATTTTTTAATTTTAGTTTATATACTTATTTTTATGTATAAGGAAGTGATCAAAAGAATGGTGTATGTCACAACAGCTAATACAAGTGGGTGGAGATTTTGTACTGAAATCTAATTGTAGAAACCTTACAAAATGTAACGAGTTTCAACTTATTTTGTTCTGTTAGCACTGGATTGGTTTGGTAGAAACGTGTATTTTTAAGCTTCTCATAGCAATAAATTATAAACACCACCTTAACATTTAATTTCGTTTTAAACTTTGGAAAAGTGCCAAATAATCCCACAAAGTTCAATTGAAGATGAGCAAAGATCAGTATATCCTTCAACTACCAATGAAAGCATTGAAAGATCAATGAAATGGCACAGTCAAAAACATATTGACTGACTATTCAAGAAATTTTTGAGGATTTAAAACGTGTTTTATAAATTAGTTCAACACATTTTAATGACAAAGTTAAACATGAAACAGGGCCAGAAAATTAGGTATATGGCCCATTCTCCTGTTACGTGCTGGTCATTTTCATAACTTCCGACCTCAATACTGTAGATAAATATTTTATGCACTGATCTTTTTAATAGAAATATTAGTAGGCACCACTGGCATTTAGTATGAAACAAAAAAATAATTTTATTACTTTTAGAAGGGAAAAAATAGCATAATGTCGCGTTAGGCATGGGACACCTCTCAGTCCCGTGTGTGAAGCAAACATTATGCTGTTTTTTCCCTTCTGAAAGTAATATAATTATTTTTTTTAAAGTTTCATACTAAATGTCAATGGTATCTACTAAGATTTCTATTGAAAAAGACATTGCATAAAATATTATCTACAGTATTGAGGTTGGAAGTTACGAAAACGACGAGTGCGTAAAGGGAGAATGGGACAGTTTTATCCTCCATCAAACAGTGCCATCTAACACACACACTTTACTTCAATATGACCTTGTTTGAAGTGTAATGGCCTTTGCTATCCTTGCACCATAAAAAACCAACCTTCTCTCTTTTCTAATGGGGTACATTTTATCAGAAACAAAAACCATAGTGTCTCCATTCACCAAATTCGGCACTGTAACTTTTGGCTCTTCCCCAAAGTAAAAACAATGGGGAAAAAGACATTTCCAATCAAGTCTGGAGATTGAAACAGACAGGACTATGCAATAAAAAACATTTACAAAAGAAGGCCTGCAATACTGTTTTGAAAAGTGACGTAAGTACTGGGATAAGTGTGTGATAAACAGAAGATAGTTTTCGTTTCTTAATTTAAAACACAGTTGCTACAGTTTTTTCGTTTGTTTTTTATGACCCAAGGACAGCTAAGTTCATGCTGCATGGAGACTTATAATTTGCCATAGAATCCGAACATCTTTCATTGAGGAAATAAATCCCTGGACTATAGATTTGAGGAGAGGGAAATTGAGTAAACTGCTGGAATCTAATCCGAAGTATTCGTAAAATAACCAAACGCACTATAACTATACTACTACAGGACTCTGCACTTTTTCTTTGTCACCTCCTTATGTGTATGGTAGGCACTTTACGTTTAAATTGTTCGATTGTTTATTAATCACATGGCATAAATTCTTTGAAATATCTTCAAATGCTTTGACCTCAAAAAATGTAAAATTATACAGAATGACCCTTATATCATTAAAAAAAAAATAATCGACCAACTAAGAACTGTAACATCCTATTGTCAACAAATTAGGTTCAAAACGATTAAGTTATTCTCACGTAACAAAATCTTTACTTTCTTTATTTTTTAACAATGGTGCAAACTTTAATACAGAATGTTATTTATTATAATATCACAGTTGCTTGTCGCACCATTTTATTACAATAATGAAAGGTATAGCAGAGGTAATCAGTGCCTGGAAGAAATTTACTGCTTTGCCATGATAAATTGGGTAATTTCATTCGTAAACTCCAATTTAAACAAATAAATTCATTCACTAAACTCCAATAACTTTATTCATATCTAGTAAAACATATCTATAATCATGCACAATTTGTAAATCCTTTTACTTGAAATTTTTAATGTATTTATACACTATTCACAAATACTTAATGAATTACTGTATCAATATTTAGTAAGCCACTGACAAAATAGACCTAAGAACTTTATCTCTTATTTCCAGTTAAAACTCGATCATCTCACAAAAACAATTTCTTAAAATTTATTAATGATTGTCAATGCTTTAGAACTTCCATTATGGAACTCTGTACAATGGAGTAAAATGAACTTGTAATATCATTAGCATAATTTTTAGTTATCCATAAGTATAATTTATTAGTGAGTGTAATTTGTTAGTAATTCATTAGTATAATAAGTTGTCATTCCATTATTATAATATACAGTATTGGAATCCGATTAATGTAATATATTGGTATTTCATTAGTATGATTTGTCAGTAATTCATTATTATGGTTTGTTAGTAATTTATTAGTATAGTTCATTCGTGATTCATTAATATAATTTGTCAGTAACTTATTAGTATAATTTGTCAGTAACTTATTAGTATAATGTGTTAGTAACTCATTAGTATAATTTGTTAGTGATTCTTTAGTATAATTTGTTAGTGATTCATCTCAGTATAGTATGTCAGAAATTCATTAACATCATGCATTACCCCAAAGCAAATCATATTTTACTTTCATATTCAGTACAATTGCCAATATACTAATATACAAATAAAACAATTCTTTAATTAGCTTATAAGCCTATCAATAGACTTTTATATGATAGTGCAAACAATTTAGTATAAATGTGATAAGTTACAAGGTGCATGTGAATTATGACAATGGACTAAAACTTGCCATCTTCATTTTCTCCAGTAAATAAGTCTAATTCAAAATCTCGGAAGAGACGAACACATGAAATTGGTCCATCATGTTCAACTGACCATGTTGCTGTGATTTTTATTTCTGGAAAAATTAAATTATTTTGTAGGACAAAAAATTATATCTATACATCAATGCAGAATTTTCAAAATTATTTAGTATGCCCAAGCACGTATTATGTACATTTATACATCCCAGTACATGTAAAATTGTAATTTATTTTGAAATACTGGGGAGATCGGGCCCATATAATCATACACCTGTGTATATATATATACATAGTAAAACCTCTATTATCTGGGTTAATGGAAACCAAGCCTACATTAATAAATCAAAATTTAATTTATAGGTAATAGACAATGCATTAATTCCGAGGCAGCTATAGTAAAAATTAGAAGCACATGTTTTTATGGTAGGTGTACATTTAACAGAAAAGGAATATTGTTGTTTTAAAAATACACTTTTCCGATTTTTAATATAAAATTATTTAAAACACCTCTTGAAAAAGTTTAAATGCAATTTTGTTTAATACGATTTAGATTGCCTTTTCTTGGCAGCTCTATTACAGAATCACTTTAATATCATTAGCTCTGTTGAATCACGATGAAAATGAATGTTTGTGACAGAAGTTTCTGGATAAAAAAGTTGGATAATGGAGGTCCTACTGTAATAAGGTAGCTGTTAGTATCCAAAATTAAAGGATAATTTACAAAGTGATATATAAATAACGGTATATGAAAAAAAATGTTATTAAGTTTAGTAAATATGCCAACCAATTTTTGTTTTTGAATTGCACGGTTTTTGTATATATATGTTTTTTAAATGAAACGCAAAGTTACTACAAACATTGTGGCAAATAAATAAAATTTGATTGAATTTATTGATTGGCATATTTGCTAAATTTAATTGCTTTTTTTTTTCTTATAAGAGAAAATTAAATGGCTCTTGTAAACAGTGTTAAAAATTGCTATAATGACTAACTTTCAGAGGGATCATATGGCATATTACAGTTTCGAGAAAGGCACAGTTGAGTATTTAGCTCTTGTCTGTATAATTCATGCATAGTTTATATTGATGGTTGTATTCCACTTGACATATCCCAAATTATGTAATAATAAGCTGTTCAAACTCATGAGATACTGTATTTTTTTAGCAGAGCCATGAATAATGTCCATTTTTATGAGTTTTCCTTTCATTTTAAATACTTATTTTATATTGCACAAAGGCAAGTATGTATAAAGGAGCTAATGGGGCTTTGCCTCCCTAATTTTATAGACTATTTCAAAAAGTTTTTAACCGCAGATCTTGTGAAACTAAACCACTAATCGGTTACCAAATTAATTTAAACCACTAATCCACCCTCAGACTAAAGTCTATGGCTAAGTCCTTTCACAAATTAATGTACTAAAGAACCAAACTCATGAGATAGTTATCTAGTATCATGTAGTATTTAACTTAACATATGTGATAATTGAAAAAAAATCTCGACATACATCCAAACAGGGATTGGGCTGTCTTTAGCCTTTTCGCCGAAAGGCGACATTAACCAAAATTTGGCTAGGAAAACTGCTGAGCAATTCGCCAAAGAGCTCCAAATAAATGGGCCAGAGAGGAAGTAATTTGATTTTAAGGCTGCATAACTTGAAAGGTGTACGCACCAGCAACAAAGAATCTAGTCAAAGTATGAAAACAAATGACTTTTTATGGAATTGTCTGTTTCTGACCAGAATTTCTTGGAAACTTGAAAACAATTTTTCTGCTTCGGTTTCAATTATAAGGCACAAGTTAGCTGAAAAGCTACAAAAATCTCTTTGGCAGCCTACTACCCATATCCAAGCCTTAAGATTATGGTGTCACCATATAAAAATTTACATACTGCTATCCTATGACTTGTACACTTCAAACCATGGCGTAAGAAAAGCACTGAATACTCCATATAGAAGTTATATGTGGATTTTATAGAGCAAAAGCAACTATGATTATGTGTCAAACAAAAATATTATATCTATAGAAAAAATACTATATTTGCTAGTAAAAATGTGATGTTTGCCTTACATAGGAATCAACAAATACAAAAAATGGACTGGTAGGAGATGGAAGGCCATCTACACTGAACCCTTCCACACATAGAACCCTCCATCAATTCTCAACAAGGTGGACTTGATGATTTTTACTGCAAATCCGGACATTAAATTCTTCAGAAAGATAAATTCCACCACATGGCAAAAAGATCTTTAACTGTAATAATTTGTTGGGGCAGTTTTGACATATTAATCATTGTGAACAGTGAGATGGCAATGTTGGCAGGCATTGCTTGGAAAGAAAGTTTCATTCTGAAGAAAGTGGTGTATAGCTAATAAACAACTATTAACACATATAAAAACTTAACTGCAATAATTTGCTGTGATTATTCTCTATATATAATTTCCATGCAGCGTGTCATAAAAAAAACATCAATACTTTTTAATTTTAAAATATTGTAACCATGGAATTCCAGGTCACGATGACAAAACATACCAGGTTGAATGTTGACAAGAGTCACCACAACCCAACCATTTTTGCAACCGTATGCGGTAGTGCGTGAAGTAGGTGTAGAATGGAAGTCCATCCATAGTACTCTATGGAATAATGGAGCATTAAACTTACATAAAATAAAATTTTATTTTAACTAATTCAGTTTTAATTATTAATTATATTAGGTTTTTATTTTGACAAATTTATTTAATTAAATTTAAAACTAGGTCTTACACAGAACTCAAGTCTTTAAATTCGGGAAAATAATCTTCATGTGGAGCTTCACAGAAACTCTGTCGTGATTTATCCTAAAAAATTTAAGATACCTCTTTTTTTTTATCAAATGTAAAAAAAATAATTATGTAAACAAAAACATATGTGTAATATATAAAAATTTTGTATGTCAACTAATTGTCTATAAATCACTACATTTAATGTAGATCTTTAGAGGATGCAAAAGTTATCCATAGCTAGAAATTCTAAAGAGCAAACTAATAATAGTTTAAACGCAATTCCCTTATGTATCACTATATTCAATCATTATGTATCTGGCAGTGGATAGATAATGGTTGACTATAAATATACATAGACAAATGAGAATCATATAGCAATGCAAGGTTAGAAACTTCATGTACTAGATTACATATAAAACAAGAAATGAAAAAGCAACACACAACAGAACAAAAAATTTTTTTATTTGCAAGGCATTTGTGAAATGCACAGAGGGTACAGAAGGTGTTCAAAGCTGTGACCATGAGCTACAATGCATGCTTGATATTGTAAGTGCATGGACTCATACATTTTGGAAAATTCCTGGCATATCTCTGACTGACAAAATATCTACAGAGATGTATGCTACAAGGTGCACATCACCTTCAATGATGGTTCTGTACGCCAATCCTTTGGTGTAATCCCAAAAGAAGAAGTGATCAAGGCATGTTAAGTCCAGAGATCTTGCATCCAACAAGCCGAATCCACTGATGTCCAAATGTCATATTTAAATGATGATGAATGTCACTGCTGAAATGGATCCATATGTAAGATGTATATTAGCCATTTCCGAATTCATGAATTCAGCCATCCTGTTACCTCTGCAGGCATTATACAAATAATGATACCTTGAAAGAGCGTATGAGCAGTCCCGTGGAAGAACACCATTGACCTCATGAGGAAGGCAATTCTGACCCTGCATTGCTATATGATTCAGATTTGTCTTTGTGAAATCTATCCCTACCCAAAAGCTAGTACATGCTTAGTTGAATTACCCTGCATAAAAGTTCCTTTAGAAAGCAGCATCATTTTTAAGATGTTTAAATGTTTTGTGACAAAAAGATAAAACAATATGCATAATACCTCCCTATATAAGTGTACATTATTGTCATCCCCACTAAGAAGCCATACTGTCTCCGAGACTCCATTTTCCATTAAGCTGTAATGATAATTTATTTATAGGTATCAAAATCCAATAATCTTTTTCTGTTATACGATATTGAATATTCAAATCATGTTACACAGAATAGTGGTATGCCAATCATTCACAATGACTGAATCACTGAACAAGTCTGCTTGTTTAAGACAGATGGCCAAAATCGTTAATCAATTCATTCCGTGAACAATTTGACACACCTTGATAGATGGCCGAATTGTTCATCGATTCATTTGTTGAACAATTTGACACATGTTGATCAATGGCCAAAATCTTTCATTCGGTAAACAATTTGACACACCTTGAAAGACGGCCAAAATTGTTCATCGATTCATTTGGTGAACAATTTGACACACCTTGATAGATGGCCAAAATCGTTCGTCTATTTGTTCAGTGAACAATTTGGCACACCTGTAACCCAGAACGAATTTACTCCTCCTGAGTTCGACAAGTTTAATGTCGAGTAGTACATTTTAAAATGTGAACTCCCATTTTCAGTAAGGATTATTGAAGTTGAATTACTTACGAGGTGTGAGTCAAATGAAATGGGATAAAGTCAAGTGAAAGACTTAGGCATCCTTCTGCAAAAGAAAAAACACATAATTCAAAATGGCTACTTATACCTGTATCATTAGCTTTAGATTAATTGCTTTCATAAATTCCATACAATAATGAAAAAGTAACTTACGAGCAATAATATCTAATTCACATTCTATACTCGGTTCCCAAGCTGAATACATGTTAAAATACTGAGTTTGTTTGCCACTTGTATCGCACTACATAAAACAGATGAAATACATTAAGTATTGGATATCTACATAAAACTTGTTTGTGCATATATATATATATATATGAATAACATAGGAAGCAAACTGAAATTATGCAAAAATGGACTACTCAAGGCGGACACTTACAGGGCTACCTTAATATATATATTATTACATAGAGATGTCTTAATGTATCTAGAATGAGTGGCCCTAGGTTCTATAAATTTTTGAGTCCTTTTTACATGGACTTTTAAATTCTTCAATTTTTGCAATGAGAAAAATATAATATATAATAAGCACATATGGGCCTTAGGCCCTGGTGGTAATCAGGCCTGGGCGTACGGCTCCCAGTTGGAAGGGGGGGGCCCCAAATTGAGGGTTTTTTTTTTAAGTTGACTTTTGTTTACTCACTTTTGATCGACATCTAGAAAATTTTTAGGTAAAAGCTTACTTTTTGGGGCCATTTTAGATAGCCCCAAAAATAAATTAAAATAATATTAATAAATTAATGTACACTACATTAATATTTTAAACACAAATAATTAAATTGTAAATAAAACACAAAATTTGATAGCCCCAAATTCTCATGTGTTTCAGAGTGAGTATTCGTAAGGACTTATTTTTTATATGTTATCAGACCCACCCCCCCTTCTAACTAAATCTGTTGTCCTAACTGGTTCCGCTTTAATTGTCTGCCACTTCAACTAGTCCTATTTTTCTGAATAAATGGAGGGCAGCTGGTTATCTGCTCGCTGCAATTTTCATCATCAATTTTAAAGCATTGCTCCAGCATTTTGATGCTACATATCTTTTCTTATTAAACCAATTTTTTCTTATAAACATATCAACAAACCAGGGTCCTGGTCCCATCATGGCCAGTTAAGAGGCAGTGTACATAACAATTCATCAGAGATAGGAAAGAGAGCTTAACATGAACTTTGCACCATAATAAGCTTGCATTTACCTTATAGCTAACCCAGTCCATCAAGCTAAAAGATAGTTTTAAACATTAAACCTAGAGTAAGAATGATAGAGGTGTGCAAATTTTTGGGATATGTAGAATACAGTGCCTCTTAAAAATGTTTAGCGAAGTTAAATCTTTTTATGGAAAACTTTCTCTAAGGCCTTTATTAAAGATCTTCCGAATAATACATGCTATTTTATTATTTGCTATCATGTGCTTTTGTTACATAAAACATGCATAAGAAAAATAATGCTATGCTGCAAAATTTTGATTGAAGCAAAGTTTCACCGAGAGATTT
>QLNU02003225.1:39743553-39755116 GCA_006491805.2 Dysdera silvatica | reverse complement strand
AGGCCCCAGTGTATAGTCGTAGACCCTCGTGATGTATGAGGTCAAGTTGTTTGAGCAACGACTGGCATGCTGTGCTCTCTTACAAAAGTTCAGCCATCCTTGGTCTAGAAAACCAATAAATATACTATAACAGAGTACCTCTCGAATATTTGTAATGATAACATACTATATTAATCTAATAAAAATAACTACAAAATATTTGGTGTAGTCATATTAAGACAACGTTGTTTACAGCTGTAGTTAGATGCTATCTTCTTCAGAAGTTATTGTGTCCTGATGAAAATGACACATCGCTATTAAAACAGCTGTAAACGTTTTCTCAATATAACTTATTTATATACATATATTGAGATATTTTGGCATGAAATTTTTAAATATTTCACAAATTATTTCTACTATCCTTCAAATAATTAATATGTTAACAAGAAATATTTACTAATTAGATAATTATATATAAATATTTCTCATTTAATAATGAGAAATATTTATATATATAATTTTATCACTTTAATAGTGGTTTTGTCACTTTTCATTAAAATAACAAAAAGGAGAAAATGTAATAACGTGTATTGCCTTTATAAATGTTATTCCAACAATATAACCATAGCAGACTTGATAAAAGGCATCGATAGAAATTATTTCGGCTCCACCTATAACAAACAAATGTATGCAATACATGTATATGGCATTACATGCACCGCAATGTGTAGATACATTGCACTACAATGTACAGAGCATAAAATCCAATATATATATTAAATCATCTTTATATGTAATACATTCTGATATGATTGTTATATAATAATTTAGATCAAATTCTATGATAAAGAATATATACGTTGTACAATCATTACCAACATTCAACAAGCAACAGTGGCTATGAACTCTGAATAATAAAACATAGTATTTCTAATATAATTGTATTATTTATATAAAGCATAGAAATTAATAATGAGAGATTAAACATGTAAGATAATGAAAATAAAACATAAAAACAATAGCACATGTAAAACAATATTGTAACCCATTCCATTAACAACTTAATGGACATCAAAAATTAATTAATGGACAGAAAAAACGTCGTTAAATAGAATATGTACAATCAATTCCATGAAGCATTTCATGGAACACAAAATAACCAAAACATAAAATACCACCATCAAATACAAATAAATGTCACTAAATTATTGAAATTAGTATAATAAAATATGATTGAAAAATTCACCAACCTAGTATATATATACACACACACACACTCACTGATCAGCCAAAACATCACAAAAACGATTATATGCAACAATAGCTCAACTGTGTAATTTATAGAAATTGATTTTCTGTGGCTATCATGACATCGAATAAGAATACCGAGAGAGAGAGAGAGAGAGACTTTAAAATAGCTGGCTGAATCTCTACCTCACCTGATAAGAGCCCTTTTGGCTGCGAGAAAAAGACATCATACTAGGTAGGTATGTTTAATGTTTTAGCTGAATAGCAGGGCTGTCCTTAACAGGGGCAAGTGGGGTCCATACCCCGGGCCCCGCGAAGCGTAATTCTCAAATTTTTAATTTTTGTAATATTGAAAATTTCCCCAAAAATATTTTTGCTTCAGATCTCGCATTTCGTGCCATCTAATGGTCACACATTATTCCATTTTTTGTCTCGTTTTCTTACTCACATATGTATGGGGCCCCCAAAATGCATTTTGACCCAGGCCCCACATTAGCTAAGGACAGCCCTGCTGATTGGTATAAATCTTTGTTTTGTATTTTTCTTATAAAATGGCAGCTAAAACTATGCTCCACTAGGAAATCCAGTTTTCTGGGCAAAATCCGCACATGTATGATCTGAAGCGGTAGTGTAGAAATTCAAAAATAATGGCGAGGCTCAAATGGCTTTAAAGAAAATTATGCAATTATGCCTTAGAGTGAAATAATGTGTTCCGATATCCAATGGCTTGAGCCTCTTTTTTGCTAAGCCACTGGTCTACGGAATCAAATCTCACGTTAGGGATCAGTAGAAAAAAAGGCGGCATTTTTTTTCTGCTATAAGAGTCAAACCGATTTTCTATATGGTGAACAAACACGTTATTACTAGAGTACACTACTATAAGACAGTATGTAAACTTATGTGCCATCAAATCTACAAACCTGGTATATAAGTAAAGGCCACTTCTTTCATCGAAGCAACAAGTTGACCCTCTGTATTCTTGCAACAGTCAGCAAAATATACTTTTCTTTTTGACGAAGCAACCAGTACGATGTGCTGTCCAAGCGAGGTAATGCCATAGATACTACTTTGTGCAGGTAAGCTAGAGAAGTGGGCTTCCAACATTTGCAAAGAATAGTCACACTAGATATTACTGTTAAAATAAGAATGAAATTACACAGAATTATACATTAATATCAGCATTCAATAATAAAAATGAGTTGATTTGCTGATTAATATCCATTGTTTAATAATGGTTAATTGGCATGGGTATGCCCCCGATTTGAGAAGTTAACACCCACTCTAAATTTAAAAAAACAGTATTAACAGTAAAATGAAATTCGCTATGGAAAAAAATTGGGGTTTTATCAAAATTTTGTTTATGGGGAACTCCATAGTTAAATCTTGAAAGGAAAGGGGGTTATACAAATATGTGTCTGTGTTCACATGCAGTGGAACCTGTTTATAGCAAAATCAGTTATAACGAGGAAAAATTATAATAATGATTTGGTTACATTCAAAATATACAAAACAAAAACCCTTTATTATGAAAGGAAACCTATGGCAAGCAACTGTCTATGAAATTTTCTCATTAATTTGTGTAGATCAAGTTTGAAATATATCCTCCTCCCCCCCCACCTTTTTTTTTTACGAAGGAAAAAAATTCTTTTTAAGGTACGGCACCCAACTCCTGAAGACATTATTACTGAAATGCAAGTTGCAAACAATTCTAAATCAGATAACGATAGCAACGAGGACTTTCCAATTAACTCACCTCCAACTTATAATGGCAATATACCTTCACCAATACCTGGTCACCTCCAAGATATAAAGGTAATAAAAATCTTAGCCAAAAATATGCAAAATTATGATACTTAAATGTATGATATATATATGTAAATGATGTTATTTATCCTTTTCAATGCTTTTTTGAATGCTATATTAATAGTAACCTCGTTTTAACGTAAACGAGCTGGTCTCTTCATGTTCGTCAGAAACGGTTTTGACTGAATAAAAGCAAGAAAGTATTAAATATACAGTTACATTTAATATATGTATATGCAATTTTGTGTGTACGTATATGGAGCCATACAATCCTTTAACCCTCTCTCTACCTAATAATCTTTCTGCGTACGCTACTGGTATGAAGAATGTATGGATTATGGGAGAAAGATTTTTTTTTCCTTTCAAATATTAAAAAGCATCTTAAAGAATAACTTGAACCTCGATCAAACTTTGCTTTTTCGAGAATTGAGCAGACATACAAAGAAAAAAGATCGGAAATAGAACTCTGACACTTCTTCAACAGCCTCTTCTCGAGGCGGATTTTTATGGCGGATTCTACGAACTTCGAGCTTTTCCGCCAAGGGCTAAAAGTTTATACCATTATAATAAGCACCAAAATAAAAGTTAAGTTCTGCATCACTCAAAGTATAGTCTCTAACTTTCATTAAACGATTTCTTATCGCTATATTTTAATTCAACGCAAATGCAATCACTTTATTTTTCAAAATTGATTACTTATCTTTCGTCAGTCTTTTCGTTCAAACCAATTTATAGGATTTAAATAAAATTTCAACTACAACAATCAAGTTATAACTGAAGTTCACGATAAATTCACCAGTCTCTTTAATCACTAAGTTTCCAGTCGTCTCAAGTTGAAACACGTCCAGTGCACAAACTGAACTTCAAATGGTATTTGAAAGAAGACATTTAGTTTTTCTTACTTAGAATTATTCAATTCGTTCTCAATTTTTCTTATATATCGATCACTAAATCAATCGTTAATATTCATTTCTATATTACATTCGTACTTTGCAAGCCACTGAATTAGTATGCAATATTAAATTTATCTTCGTATTTCATTAAAGGATTAAAATTTCCAAATCTATTTTACTCACTTATACTCTTGACAAAATAATACGAACAAATTCAAATTACAAAAGTCATCTAAACTTCAAAGAACAACTGGTAGATTTCAAATCCCATCCAGCACGCGATAAAAACCAGCACACCTCTTCAGCGTTTCATTGAGTGGAGACGAAATAACTTCTATAGGAACTACGTAAACGAAACCTATGCAATCGTAAAATTATAAACGTTAATGAAAAAATTAGCAAAAACTGAAAAACTATTCTCGTATCCTCGACGTGGGATAGGAAAAAACATCTATCGTGTCACGTCTCAACGAGTTCTCCTCTTCCACTTTAGTAAACAATAATCAACTGTCGTCTGCCCAAAAGCTTACTTTATTGTAGCCAGGTTCACGTGTAGAAATTTCAGAATTTATCCCCGAGAAACCGCAAGTTGATGAAGTAAAAAATAAATAATCAATTAATGTAAAAATGGATTTAAAATACAAGAACTGTCGAAATGCGTCATAATTTTGAAAATAAAAGATATTATGAACTATGTTATTTGTTTATTTTTTTATATGCGGAAATTATTTCCACTAAAATTTACAAATAATTTACAAATCTTTATAAGAAATTTTTTCCTTAAATAATGGTCATTATAAATAGTAATCGTAATTTAATTGCAAAAAAAGGTTCACTTTTATGAAAACACGAATAATTAAAAAAAAAAAAAGCTTTATTACCTTTTACAGTTGAGTTTTGTTGTTTGCGAAGGTAACAACAAGGAATCGTCGAACTTCAAATATAGCTTAATCATTCAAATAATAAGCATTCCAAGATGGTAAGGTCGAATATATTTTTGTATTTTTTAAAATATTTTGTATATTTTCTGTTGTACTTCGATGTCGTTTCAGAAACCTGAAAGTTTTATTCATAGTTCTCATTGAGGAAAGGAAATTTTGTCAACAATGCTGAATATTGATTGTCAGCTGGATATTTAAGTGTTCTATGTTTGATGGTATAATTAATAAACATGGCACTTCGTTTAAACATTTTTTCACTGAAAACTGAAAGAAAGGATTTTCAATAATAACTGTGTTTTCAAAGATTGTGTAATTTGCTTTTAATACTGTCATAGAAAAATTGAGGTCTGTTTTAAACATTTCACAGGGAAGTAAAAAAAAAAGTGAAGTATACTATTTTTTCACTACAATTCCCGATCCCTGTATTAATTAAATTGTAAGGCGCTACTGCACAACACGCTACCCACTCGATTCTAGTCCGTGTTTCTAAAATTGGCACTAGCAAAATTAGTCATATAAACTAGCATACTAATCAACACAGTTAGCCGCCATGTTGTTTACACCGTTCTGCTCTGTCTTCTTCCTCTTTCTCCCCCCACCTCCCAATTTTAAAAGAAAGTACAAAACGAGTACTTATTCCATAGTATCTGATGTTTCTGGCATCGGCAAAGTCACTAGCCGCCATGTTGTTTACGGTGTTTTTGGTAATACTTCTCCTTCCCTTGCATACTTTTTGTTAATCCTCCTCCCCACTCCCATGATTTCCATGAAACATCCTTCTCCTCCCTCCCTACTTATCGTTAATTTTCTTCCTCCCCCTCCCATTATTTTCCTGCATTCAATTCCTCCACCACCTTTCCTTTATTTCTCCTCCCCCCATCTCCAAACCTAAAAAACCCTACCGCATTTCCTGCAACACAACTGTAAATCATCTACACTACGTCTCGCGCAAGGAATCTCCAGTTTCTTCTTCGGACACTCATACTGGCACGCAATTAAACCCTTTTTCATGGCCCACTCAATCTATAAAAAAAACATAATCCATAAAAGAATAAAACATTCAGACATTTACTACGGACATCAAGTAAAAATAAAATGGCGTCTCACACCAGTTTTCACCGCATCATACAGGTATATATCATGTCACAGCGGGATCTAGTGCAATTCCCTACAATTTCAAGAGGATGGATGAAGAAGTGGGTTGCGTGTTCTGCAGTAGCACCAAATGTAAAAATTCTGCAAATGTATTCCTGGCAAATTTTAAATGTGTGGTTTAACTGATACATATTGCCAATACTTTTTGCACATGCAGATTGTTTCAGATTCTGAAAACAGTACATTCCCTATCAAGAAGGTTCCTAAACTAGTCTAAAGAAATAAAAAAATGATATTTGTCTTAGTTAAATATGTCTAATACCCACGAATTTTCGGTCATGAAACCATTCAGTGTCCGACAGTTTAGACTACCAAATAAAGGCAAATATTCATCCGTTGTTCATTATGAAGGCACCACGTTATGTGACCGACATCACCCACAATACATTTAAATCCAACCCAGCTTTCTTGCAAGTCAATCCCAATAGGCCCAAAATCAGTGGACATGACCCACGATATACATTTTAATCAGTATAAAGTGACATACTGGTATGATATTGTCATCTCACTTCTGACCTTGTGTTGAAACGGAAATGGGTCGTTATTACCAAATGAACAGTAGTTTATGTATAAACCTTTGATTGTTAACCTACTTATTTTATTTTCACATTATTAAAATGATTAAATGACCTTTGTGACCACTGACCTAGTTTCTATACATAGTAAACTCCATTGTGTATGAATGATTTAGAAGTATTATTAAGCCATTCCAGGTTACGTGTTATACTATCTTGGAACGAAGATGTTAAAAAAGCATAGTTTTTTATATGCATAGAAAGAAATAAGGAACCAATCATTTTTAATGTGACTTTAAATTTCAGCGTGCCTTCATCATGCCAGTTATGTTTTCATTCAAATTAGTTATTAATTAAGAATATCTTGAGGCTACTTGTACTTCAAATTTAGTGTGACCAGATGAAGGCCGTAAACAATCTCTCAACCATACGTAAACCACATAGAGCTTGTGATAGGCCTGCTGGGTCAGAGATTAGAATTCTGAAGCTTATATGTTCGTTGCATATGGTGTCAGCTGTAACTAAACTTAATAAGTATTGTTACCTCTATACTTAATATGAACATTTTAAAGCCCTGCATGTAGTATTTCATCTAAAGCGAAATAGAAGGGCGCAATGCCCTGCTGAACCTTTAAGCGTCCTTCCCTTCAACTTGTCCGCCCTTGTGCCCATATGTCCCACCCAACCCTCGGAAAATAACGCACCATCCTTCCCCGATGATGATTCAAATTCCCACGTTAGAATCCAAAACGCGTGACGAAATTTATTGGTTTGTAAAAATTCTGTAGTCCAGCATTTCATTTCTGTAATAACACTGGTTGTTTTGGCAAAACCAGATTGCTGACGAATATTTGTAAACAAAGCACTGTTGCCAGGTTTGCAGACTTTCAACCACGGACTACTGCGATAAACGTTAGCGGTTCCACGTATTTTTGAGGTCAAATTTTTGTTAAAATCAATTTGTTTGTCTTTAAGCACTAAATTAAGCATGTTTTACATCCCTATTTTATTACTCTTACTTGTCATATAGTATAGGATAATGTTTAACTAAATTATAATTATATTAATTTAATTATTATTTTGTATGAAGTCTGGATTTTTTAATCTTGCCATCTGGCAACACTGCCGTTAGATCGCAATCACGCATACTTTCTTTCCCCTTGCCTTTCGCATATACTTAACTCGGAACAAAAAAGAAAAATTCAAAAAATGCTTACTTGCAAATGAAAAGTAAAAAATTTAAGGAAAGCAGCAATAGGAACTAAATCAATTGAGACATTGTTTGAAGGAGTTAGTAACAATAAAGCTGGCGTAACCACGGCAGTTCAACCTGAGTATCTGTGTATCAAGAGTGCCAAGAAAAATGGTCTTCTGTCAGGACATGCGGCCTGTCCTAATTTTTTTTTCTAGATAAAACACTACTGCATGCCATTAGGTCCCAGTATAACGTGACTTTATTGTTCTTACACCATTAAATAGAGCCAATTTAACCATATTGTGAGAATCACATGGAATTTGCGATAGGCCTAATGGGCCAAAGATTAACTCCCTAAAGTAGTGTTTATTGCATGTAGTGTCAGCTATCACTAAGTCACGTAATCACCGTTCCTCATAATATTACTCATTACCACTTAATGATGCCATAATAATTGTCTTAATAAAACTACCATGGCGCTGGTACAAAATATGATACATTTTGGCGACTTTTTTTTAAATGTTGCCAAGAATAAGCAAAATTGGTCCTTGGACTGAAAAGGGTTGAAGACCCCGGCTCTAATCGGTGGTCCTCTAATTCCAAGCTCTCTAAATGGTGACCCTCTTGTTGGCGTCCTTCTAATTGGTAACCCTCTATTTACCAGCCCTCTAATTCAAGGCCTCTAATCGGCAACTCTCTGATTTGCGACTCCCCACCCTCTAATTCTCAAGTAACTCGTTAAGATCTCAGCGTTAACAATAGCTATCATTATTGCATTTACGTAAGACCTTTGCCTTACTCTTTTTTATTACGGACAGACAAAAAAAAACAAAAGCAATAGCGGGTTCAATATCTATTGAAACCCGCTAAAAATGTACATGAAAAGTTCCTTTTATATAAGAATTATGTTTTTTATTGATGAAAGATTATTTTGTAATGGTTGTTGCCCAATTTATCCTGCTTATTGCATTTTTGAACGTTTTTCTAATACCAGTGGTTCCCAACCTTTTTCAAGCCGCGACCCATTTTTATAGTAACCAAGTAATCCGCGACCCCCTTTTATAGTAACCAAAAGATCTGCGACCCTCCGCCGCCGCCACATTTGTATAATAAAAGCATTTTTAACAGAGTAAAGAAAACACATTAAATATAAAATTATGTTATAGGCCTATTAATTACATTATGTATATTATAAAGTTAACAACCATTAGTAGAATATTGCAATGTGTGTAGCCATGTTGAAGTACAAAAGCGTTGGAAACATTTGGTATGAAATTCTTTATAAAAATAATTGCAACAAAAAATAGTTGTGGCCATTCTCCAGAAACCTGTTCACGACCCCCAGGTTGGGAACCACTGTTTTATACCAAAAATGAATTGCTTTTTCAAAGTGAAGAAATTGCAGCATAATTACCGTAATTGGCAAAATCATGGCATGGTTGCCATATTTGGCAGACTTACCATATTCTGTACTAAAGCCACCACCCTGTTAATAATCCTGTAAGTAGCCACCATTTAATAATATATCAGTGCCATTCATAATATTAACATTCCGTTTAAATATGTGATTTTGAACTCCATATTTAAATTCAAATACAAATAGGTGATGGTAAATTTGAAAGCCCTTTTCAACAATTGGTTACTTCAAAAATAATTCAGTAAGCAGCATTAAGCCTAAATCTGATTGCTATGAAAGAGCAATTAAAAAATAATTAATATTGACTTAAACTTTGTGGATATCATTGAAGTGAAATAATTATTGATATTTTGTTCACTCACAGTTTTCATTCAACATGTTTGAGCATGCCATGAGGCCCTTCAACACGCAGTATCGATGTTATTCTGTCTCTATGCTACCAGGAAACGAACGCCATGATGTTGAAAAAGGTGGAAAAAGTATGTACTTTGAATGTATTTATATTATATTTCAGTGTCGTGGAATAAGAAGGGTTGTTCTCTTTAGCGAATAAGTCATTTAGTTTAAAAACTCGTTTGTTTTTTAAATTTGTGAATGATTCCATTATTGCTTAACGTCTTTCTGTTTTTTCAGTTATCATGCCCCCGTCAGCATTAGACCACTTAAGTAAGTGATTAAAAAAATTTACCGCTTATTGTGTATTTTATTAATATATTACCAATATTTATTAGTTTTGTAATTATAATTTATTTTCAATAAATAAAAATTTTAAAAATAAATGCATTGTGTTTTTAGCTCGGCTGAATATTGTATATCCCATGCTTTTCAAATTAACAAATAAGAAGACCGATCGAGAAACACACTGTGGAGTGTTGGAATTTGTAGCGGATGAAGGAAAAGTGTACCTGCCATACTGGGTAATTATTTAAATATAGAGAGAGTAAAATCATGATAATAGAGTAACTATATGTAAAAATCTCTTGTAATTATTCATATATGATTATTATTATAGTTATTATTTTCTATATTGTATAATATATTATTAATCCTATATTATGTTATTATTCCCATATTCGATCAATCAATAAAATTTATATACATTAAACATCAGCAGAAATGTACAAAGAGTACAAGTCAAAACATAGATATTTAAAAAGCACTTGCAACCAGGGCAACATAAGCAGAAAGGTACAAAGAATACTAGTTAATAATATAAATATTTAAAATACACTTTGCAAACCGTGGCAACTATGTTTTTTGATTTCTGTGTAAAAACTCCTTAACCGTAATTTTAAATCTTGTTTTGCATTTTAATTCCTTTATTTGTAAGAGGACCTTATTCCATATCTCAATTCTGTAATAATTTATGTTGTTTTTTTCCTGCATTTGTTCTTATTTCTACTTTGTTTAGTTCATTTTTATCTCTTGTATTGTAATTATGTTTTGTTTATTATTATTGAGTCAGTATGTTTTTTTTCGTTCGTAAAAATAAGATATTATCTTTAATTTGTGTATGTTCTGTATATCTAGTATTTTATTTTGAATTACAATTTCTTCTTTTGATTTTCATGTATTGTGACATAATTTTTGGATTGTTTTACCATGTAATTTATTTAATCCCTTTACGTTCGGTTGAGCTAAATTCCCCCATACAATATTTCCGTAATTCAAATAACTAAATATTAGTTCATAATATAAATTAATTTTAATATCTAGTGGTATTGTTTTATATAGTTTTGTTAAAATTCCGTTTGATCTTCGTATTTTTTTTCTATTTCTAGTGTTTGAGTATTCCAGTTTCAATGTTCTTGCAATGTTATTCCCAGAAATTTTAATTAAGTTTACTCTTTCTATAGTAGTATCATTGAATTTTATTAGGTTTGGCTTATTTAATTCTTTTTTTTTGGATGGAAGATTAAATATTTTGTTTTGTCTGCACCAATCATAAACTTGTTATCGTCAAACCACTTTTCAAATAATTTTAGTTTTTCAGTTATATTGTTTATTATGGAGTTTATTTCATTTCCCTGTGATAACCGAACTACGTCATCTGCAAATAGTAATAATTCATCGTCTGAATTAAACATATTATTCTTTCCTATATCTTTATTATTATAGTATATAAACAGGGTGACCTCATGCAGGTTTAGCCAATGTGGTTGAAGGAAGGGGAGGGGTCCCAAACTTCATGGATGGATAACTTTTTTACACACATATAGGGCTCATAGAAGGGGGGGTCCCGCTTTGGCTTGGGACGGATCTGGTAATGAAGTGACATTTCATTAGCACTTACGAAAATGCTTTCGTGTTGTTTTTTTTTAATTTTGATACGAGATGCCATTAATATTTTTACAATTTTTTTTTTATTTTTTTTTGCTTTGCAATTAAAAAAGAACGTGTAATATTATGAAGCAAAA
>QLNU02003225.1:39715292-39743453 GCA_006491805.2 Dysdera silvatica | reverse complement strand
TTAATCAATGTCTTAAAAGAAGGTACATGTAAAAAAAATAACTTATCAGAGACCTGTTCTGGTAATTGATTTTCTGTGTCTACTTTTTTGAAATTGGATCTTGTTGGTTTATTTGGAGTGTGGAATGGTTGATAAAAGAAAATAACGTTGCATAATTTTTTTTTCTCATTACATTAAATAGATGATGAGGAATCTTTTGCTTGAAGAAGGTGGGATGCTACATGTTGAAAATGCTACGTTGCCTATGGCAACATTTGCTAAGTTTCAACCAGCTTCAGAAGACTTCTTGGATATCTCGAACCCAAAGGCTGTGTAATGTCACTTTATGTATATTTTGCTAGAAATATATCATGATAAATAATTATATATTAATGCTACATTGGCACAAGGGTTATGTGTTCACCTATTACGAAACTATACGATGTTCATTCCGTAGTACCATAGAACATATGCCGTTTGTTTTTCTTCCCACCGTACCCCAGGATTTTGCTTCCTAGACAATGGAAGTTTGTATTCTTCTGAAAGGGACAACATGTTAGTTATATAACTACTGAAAACCATGTGCCTGCATTGGTAATAATTCCATGTTTTTAATGGATTAAATTCATGAGCTTCAAATCTATGATGATGCTTCACTAGATTAAATTCTATATCAAGGTTCTCACATGCCTGGAGAACCTATAATTATCAAGGAAATCGCCTCTAAAGGTCAGTGAAATTTTATTGTTGCACCGCGAAAACGTGTCTAACTTCTAGTCTGAAAAGCTCAATTCCCTGCAAACATGAAACTATATTTTCTGAAACCGAAATTTAATTCTTCTTTTTTTTAGCAACTTTATTTAGGCAGCAACATGAACAACAACAAAAAATATACATTGGGATTACAAATTAATGTTAGTTTAAGTTAATTATAAGAACAAAGACATATCTACATTAACATTATACGAAAATATAGATGCATAAAATTAATTACAAAAATATAAATACATCAAAATTAATTAGAAAAATATAAATACATTAATTAATATACTGTGAAATAGAATTTTGTCCATGTCTGCCTGGGTAGCGCAGGTAAAGACGTAGTCTGACAAAGCCTGCACCACCCAGGAGATACCAGATAGCCAAAGCAGCCCCATGGGATATCACTGCGCAAACATCAGCGAAAATTAAATTAAGTATGAGATTGATTAAATAGAATTAGTAAGGAGGATCCGGATTAAAGACTTAAACTTAGAATAGGAATTTATCTCTTTTATATTAGAAGGCAGCTGATTCCACAATTTAGGACCTGAAGAACCCACTCTGTGGCAACCCAGCTCCAGACGAGAAAATTGAGGTCTGTAGTTATGTCTACTTGTTGTTGGATAGTTATGTGTAGGTTGCTGTAAATCAACTGGAATAGATTAGTATTTTTAATTTTTTTAAACATTAATAACAAAATTTTATAATTTAAAAGTTGATTAAAAGTTAATAAATTGAATCTTTGCGGAACCTCACGGATCGACATTGGTTGTGGTAATTTATGGTTAATAATATTGAAGAATTTATTTTGTAATGACTAAATTCTACTTTGGTTAGCCTGTGAAGTGTATCCCCAGACCGATAAACAATAAAAAAGATGAGAAAAAATAAAAGAATAATATAGATTGATCAAAAATTTTATAGGTATATAAATACTAATGTTGCGCAATATTCCCAAAAATCTACCAATTTTTAAGCACAATAGGTTAATGTGTGTATCCCATTTTAAATTGGCTTGAATAGTAACTCCAAGGAATTTCGTCTCCTGCGATAACGGAACTATATCGTTATCTATTTTTATGGTATTACATAAGTAGTTGCTTTTGTTATGTTTATTTGAAAACAGAATACATTTGGTTTTTTTTGTATTAAGTGAGAGATAATTATCTCTAAAGTATTTTATATATATATCAATATCATTATTTACAAGTGAAAACAGCACATCAAGATTCCTTTCCCTATAAAAGATGCTTGTGTCGTCGGCAAAGCATAGAACTCTAGATCGAGTTGGCAGAAAAAAAAGATCATTAATATAAAAAATAAAAAGCAAAGGTCCCAATGTCGACCCCTGAGGAACCCCACATAGAGGTGATCTGGCGATAGATTGATTTTCATTTATTTGCACATATTGAGATCTTCCAAAATGGTAATTTCTGAAAAGAAGATTTTGCTTTCCGCATATACCTGCCAATTGTAATTTATATAAAAGTCTATCATAGTTAATGGTATCAAATGCCCGTGACAAATCAAAAAAAATTCCAATTGATGAGTCACCACCGTCCAAAGCCGAATATATGAAGTCTGTTGCCGTTAACAATACTTGTTCAGTAGATTTATTTTTAGTAAAACCGAATTGATTTTCCTGTATGATGTGGTTATGTTCAAAGTATTTTAATAATCTATTATAAATGAGTTTTTCAAGTATTTTTGTAAACACCGATAATATTGATATCGGTCTATAATTAGCAACGTCAGTATATGAACCCTTTTTATGAATCGGAACAACCCTTGCCGTCTTAAATTCCGGCGGAATCTCACCAGTGGAAAAGATTAGATTAAAGATGTAGGTTAAAGGCCCTGAAATCTCATGAGCACAATATTTAATGGGAACTGGATGAAAGTTATCTGGGCCTGGTCCTTTATTAGCACTAAGATTATTAATTAGTCGAATTGTCTCAAGTTCAGTGACCCCATCCAAGAAAAAGGAATTAGCGATATTATAATCATGGCATCTTTGGAATACATTATTAAATTTACTAGATAAAGAATAAGGGAATTCTATGAAATATTCATTGAAAGTATATGTGATATAAATATGTGATATGTTAGTAATCGTTTTATGAGGAGTTATTAGTTTATCAGTTTCTTTTGTCACGGATTTTGATCTTCCCATAAGTTCATTTATTTCTGACCATGTTTTCCTATTATTCATATTACATAGTGCCGAAAAATATGCCTGTTTCGCACGTTTTATTTTAGTATTCAATTCATTCCGAAATGACTTAAAAACAGCAAGTTTTGTTGGTGATTTATCTTTTAAAAATTTGAAGTAAAGTTTATTTTTCTTCTGCAATCCATGATTTACGTATACGTTTGGTTTTGCTTATTGTTTTTAATGGAAAGCAAACTTCATAATTATTTTTGAAGGTATCAACGAAATATCCATAAGCATGTAGTGGATTATCCAAGAGAGTTATGACTAAAATCTCTAGATTCATTCGATTGATCCGTTTAGGCATAGGAATGAAAAATTATGTTATGCAAAATGCTTTATGATGAGTAGGCTAATTTGACGAGAAGAACATGTTTAAAGCTCAGATGAAATCATGATCCTTTATGGCACAAGGACAAAAAGAAAAAAGGATCAGAACAGCTTAGAAATTTAGATCTGAATTGAGTCCTAGTATTATTCATCGTCTATATGTATCAGTTTTACAAACTATTTAATTAAATAGATAAACAAGTTTCATGTAATTTTATGTGAACTGAACGTCATTCATTTGAAAGATAAACTTGTGGTCAGTGTATCTCTGCATTGTCTTGTGAAATATATAGCAGCATCTGATATGAAATATAGACATTGCATTGATAAATATAAAGTAAGTTAACATCGAATGCATTGATCGAAATTTGACTGAAATTTTTAGATTCATTCGATTTTCGAGTTAAGGCATAGAAATTAAAAATTGTTATTTAATATGCTCTATGATGAGTAGGCTACTTTGATGAGAAGAACACGGCTGAAATCATGATCATATAAAAGGTTAGCCTGTTAATTTCATTTACCTTTATGGTGCAAGAACAGTATCGTTGAAGCAACAACAATAGTAAACCAAGCACATTCAATTCAATAACGCCAAGTTCTGTCTCTGTAATTATGTATGTCCGTCAGCGATCTAAGTATAACCCTCTCACCACGCTCAGTTAGTAAAAAGTTCATTTACCTTTACGGTGCAAGGACAGCATTGGCACAGCAGCAACAAAAGAAATAGTAAGCTGTGTACATCCAATTTAATAATCCTAAGTTCTTTCTCTGTAATTGCATATGTCCATCAGCGATCTGAGCATGACCCTCTCACCACGCTCAGTTAGTAAAAAGTTCATTTGTCTTTCTGGTGCAAGGACAGTATTGGCATTGCAACAGCAACAAAAAAAAAAAGTAAATCATTCTTATCCAATTCAATAATGCTAATTTCCTTCTCTGTAATTGTGTATGTCCGTCAGTGATTTGAGTATGACCCTCTCGTCACATTCAGCCAAACAATGTTTTCCTGCTGTGTCCAGCATTGTATGCCCTTGGCACGAATTTTGCTGTAGGCCTGTTTTCTAATGTGGGCTTTCGGCTATGACCAGGCCAGTATCCTTCAGAAGTCTTTTGTTCTTGAAGACATAGTCTCTTTGAGCCATTCTTATAAATTTAATGACCATTGGTCTCGGTGATTGTCCGTGAGTGGTATTGCGCTTTACGTTTTCCAAATCCTTTGATAACATGGTAGTTTTTATCTTTTCATTTAAAGTATCCACTGCAACGGTAATCGGGTTTTCGTTCTCAGTTTTCGATAAACCATATATCATGATACATGGCTGGCGAATGTATTGCTGGTGTTGTTCTAGGGCGCATTCAAGATCAATGATAGACCTTTCTAGATGTTGAACTCTATTCTCCAATGCGACACATTACGATACCCATTCATTATTTCATTCAGTGACTTTAATATCAAAATCTTTCAGTATTTCATTTTGGATAGAGGCCAATTTGACACTATGATCAGAATCTGCGTCAGTCTCAGAACACAAATTCAAATCAATTTTTTCATTAATAGAGTTTTTCAACTTTTCTAAGCCCTTGGACCAGAGTTTACGAAATTTTGGTAATTCATCAAATACATTATGCAGCTGTTTGTCTAGGTCCCTGTTTGATAGGTATCCAGGTGAAGAACTGATGGACGTTTGATGTTTTCTTCTGGTATTCATAGTTACATCAAGGTGAAGAAGTCAGTTTCCCGTATTCCCACGATTATTCCCTGTTTCATGAGGTTCAAATATAAACCAGGAGAAATCAAAAGAAAAACCATTATTCAACAGAGGCCAAAACGAATCAAGGCGCGTTGTTATGTTATAATTCAAAGTTAGGTTTTTGATTTGACAAGGAATTTTGCTGAAAAATTTGGTAATTTTTTTTTTCCAAATTGAGTGGGAACTTTGTATATGTGCAATGCTGCACTAAATTAGTGAGAAACAATGTTAATTTGGGAGATAGCTATGTTTAGTTGTACTGTAGATGGTATATACCAACAGTGTTTGTTCTAAGATCCGGAAAGGGCAGGGCGCTCTGGATTGAAAAACGGGCACTTCATCAGAAAATCGTTCTATGCTTTAATTAATACTAATCAACATTAATAAATTATATTACTAATTAAATTTTTTTAACAAACGATTCTATTTTCTCGATGGAAAATGACACTTAAGTAACCCTGCATTTAAACTAGAGTCGAACCCTGCTACAGCGAACTTCAAGGCACCGAACTTTTGGTCCGTTATATCCGATGACATAAGTTAGGAAATTGTACGGGACCAAAAGAATCATTCGTTATATACATGGGTTCATTATAAGCAGGTGAGGCATATTTTTAATGGTGTTTTCCGGGGGAAAAGGCAGATTTTTGGTAGGGTGCAAAGGCTAGTTATGAAGTGCATGTCAGGGTGCACATTTTTTATGAGAGCAGCCAGGGTGCCATGTATTCCCATAAAAGGATGGGCAGGATGCTCCGCCCCACGAAACAAGCCTGGAGTGAACACTGATATCATGTGTTAGCCAAATAACCCTTAATATTTATTGTATCTAAATTAATGATTACATAAAAAGTTAAACAGTGAACACATGATCATCAGGAGTAATGAAACTGGAATGCAAAAACCTGAAAGAGAAAGGATGAAGTGGAACTTCACCCGTGATTAGTAAAATAGAAATAAAATACAGGGTACCAGGGAGGAAATTACATAAAAAGGTTAAACACTGGTAAAATAGCAATTCACTATTGTCCTTATCTAAATTAATGATACTGTAAATAACCAATATCTGAATATGAATGTTATTTAATTTTATCTAAATTGTGATGGTACTATTTATCTAAATTGTCATTAAATATTGTCACATAAACTAGTAATAACTTTTATCAAAATTTTAAGTTTATACCTTTTTTGGATAACCATGCCTATAAATCTGTCTGTTTAGGTTGGAAAATGCTCTGAGATTTTTTGCATGCCTCACAACTGGTGATATTTTAGCCATTGAATACAATGACCGGGTATGTAATGATTTTGATTGTTGATAGTTTATACAATCAGTTTACATGACTTGAAATATGTATATTACAAGGTGTGTCCAGAAAGTTTGTGGACTGGGGTCAGAAATAAAAAAAAAATTGGAAAAGATAGAAAAAAATTGTATTAATACTTTTCAAAGTAATCTCTTCTTGCATCTACACACCTGCACCATCGCTTCTCTCAATCAACGAAACATTTATATACACATTTGTTTTAATCGCTGATAAAAACCGACTTCGATTTTTGTATTATGTCTTTGCTGGTGTCAAACCTCCCTCCCGTTGGTGACATTTTTTACTTGGGAAAAGGAAAAAGGTTGCACGGAGCCATATCAGAAGATACGGTGCTTGTGGAAGGATTTGAGTTTGATTTTTTGCTAAAAAAACTACAATGTAGCGTGCACAATGAGGCCTTGCATTATCATGATGTGGAATCCAGTCAGTCCTTTTCCATTTTTCAGGTCTTTCTGATGAATAGCCTCCCTTAATCTGTGTAGAATGTCCAGATACACTTTTTAGTTTACCTTAGTACTTTCCGGTAAATATTCATGATGAACCAAGCCCTGGTGTTCAGTAAATGTTACGTAAATTCCAGTGATTGGTGTTTTGTTTCTGGGTCAGCCGTAGATCCATGTTTCAACACCTGTAATAACTTTCTGCATCCACATTGGATAATTTTCAGTCATCCGTAGCAGGTTAAGGCTTATTTCGAGATTTTTCGCCTTCTGGTCTACACAAAGCAATATCGGGACAATTTTGACTAGTATCTTTTTCAATCCCAAATCATACCTTATAATTGTTGCTCTTAATGATTTAGATATGTCGATTTCATCCTTAGTTTCCTTGATGTTATTTTATTGTCTCCTTGGATTAAATCAAAAATTTGCTTAACTTTCAGTACCCTTTTGAGTTGGCCGTCCCGATCGTTCATCATCTTCCATTGATGTTCTTGCGTTTTTTGAAGCACAACAATCACTGAGATATGGCTGTTCTTTTTTGCTTGATTCACCAAATACTAGTTGTAATATTTCAAATGCCCCTTTAGCTGTTTTACCTAGCATAAAACAAAACTTTTAACAAATTCTCTGTTCGCAAAATTCATCCATCATAAAATCAAAGCACACCTCGCTAGTAATATTTTCAAAATAAATTTCAGTAAATAATGTGTGTGCACATGACACGCGAATTGGTATTTTATTATTTGGCTAATTGCCAAAACTGTATTCCATATCATACTGTCAACAAATTGTGTTATAGAAATTTGAAATTTTATTTCTGGTGCCAGTCCGTGAACTTTTTGGACACACCTTGTATATTTTATCTATCCACATACATTTAAATGGAAATTTTATACCTTATTCTTCTCACCCCCTAGATTTATGAACTTTGTGTTCTGGAAACCAAACCAGGGCGTGCTGTGTCAATTCTGGAATGTGATCTGAATGTAAGTGCATTACCTTATCGTAATATTATATCGTCTGGTAAAATCTGTATAAATATCGGTCAATTTCCTTGCATGCTGATAACTCCCTTGAATTTTAGCAAAATTGTTATGCATGTTGAATGTCAGTAAAGTTATCATAAATGTAAACTGCCAGCAAATTATGCTAAACGCAATTTTGTGTGAAGTCAAGGATTTCGTAATGCACAAAACACCATCAGGTGTGAATTCTATGAAATAAATGCTGTTTTATTCAATATTTCTGCTTGAGATTTAAACTTGATATCCCGTGTAAAATGGGGGTTAAGACATGAGTGTTTCTATAGTAGCTTGGAGGCCCTTTCAATTATCTCTCTCATTTTGTGCAACACTAACGCAATCTAATTGTATATAGCATTAGGCCCATTCTCCTGTTACGCATGGGACAGTTTCATAACTTCCGACTTCAATACTGTAGATAAATATTTTATGCACTGATCTTTTAATAGAAATAATAGTGGATACCATTGACATTTATGTTTGCGTTTTGCACAAGACTCACACAAGTCCAGTGCTTAATGCAACTTTTTGCCATTTTTTCCCTTCAGAAAGTAATTGAATTATTATTTTTTTACTGTTTCATACTAAATGTCAGTGGTATCTACTAATATTTCTATTAAAAAGATCAGTGCATAAAATATTTCTCTACAGTACTGAGGTCGGAAGTTATGAAAATATCCCATATGTAACAGGTGAACGGGCTATTATTATTATTCTTTAGCTCGCACAAAAGCTCAAAACATGTTTCGAAAAGCAATTTTTGAGATGCTTTGAAAAATTGAAAGCTCGTGTTTAAGAATAAATAGTGTTTTGAAATGAAAGTGGGTTTTGAAAAATCAGTAATTAGGTGACTTCTTTTTTAAGGTCGAATTTGCTGCCCCTATTGGCTACAAGGAACCAGAACGTGCACCTGAGTCAAGAATACATGGCGTAATTTATCTTTTCTATTTTAGTTACCTTTAAATAAATAAATAAATAATGAAGATATTTGTGATTAAATTAAAAAAAAAATGCATTCACTGTTTTATGACATTCATGGTGAAGTGTAAATGTTAACTGCTTATTATTTGTTCATTTACTTTTATAATCTGCATTCTGAGGAAAGAAAGAAAAAAATTTTGGAAACATGCTGCAGATATATATATATATATTTCTAAACAGTATTTTTTGCATATTTATTTTATTTGTATGTTCCTTTTCTAATTATAATTTACACTGTACATTTTCAAACGTCCATGCTTTGCTATGGAAATGACAATTGAGAAATCCTATAAAAATCATTGGTCGCTGAAGGTGATTCACTCATTTATGTCTACGATGATTATTTCCATTCAGATGAGCTCGGTCTAATCACTTGATGGGTTAATTGTAATGTTGAGAGAGAGAGATGGAGATTATTTGGAATATAGTAAAATGTTTGTTTATGTTTTGTATATTGTTTATTAATATTTTGTAAAAAGTTTGCTTTACATTTTATATTGCTAATCAAATTTCAGTTCTCGTCCATTGAGAGACCTACTCCTACACCAAGCACCAACTCATTTGTAGTAAGTAACCTATATAATTCTCGTTATATACATTTTCCTGGTGGTGCCATTGCATTGCTATTCTTAATAATGTTGTCAATTTCCGTTACGAGTATGAAATCAGTGTATGAAATATATTAGTAACAATGTTGTAAAGCCTAGTTTTTCTCTACCAAACATCAAAAAATGCACACTAAAGTATTGTTACTAATTCTCTTTATTATATGTAAGTTATAATAATTTTTATTTACTTCAGACAATACAAAAGCTTTGCGTATCTATATGTTCATTTCCGTAGCAAATATACATTTTTGTCTACTGTTTTAATAAACCACTATATTTACTTGCCACTGTTACGGTGACAATTGTCTGTATCAAGAGGGTCGTAAGGAAAATGCTGCAAAAGTATAACCAGCTTGCAACCCTTGGACCATTTTGTGTCTCTTGTATATTCGTAATTCAAGAATGTTCTCGGGTATCCCTATCATCTTCTGGTCATTTTCCCTTAATCTTCTTTTTTTTTTTAATAATTTGATATTATTCGTAGTTTTAATTTCTATTGGTGTGTCATTCTATGTATTGTCCCTTTTGCAACTGATACATTTTCTTCCTATCTCTATTCTTATTTTAGGTAAAGGAGATTCTCGTTGAATTCTCTAACTCTATTTCTTTCGATTTCATTCTGTAAGATCTTTATTGATTTGGCATTTTGTTTTCCTTCATTTTATCTTACATCTTATTCAGAATACAATATTTATGAATTTTAGTTAATAGTGGTATTTTACACCTTACTGCAAAAAAAGTTTTGCAGTGTAATTATTTATTTCGATTTATTAAATTTATTACTTTTTTGTATATTAGTCAGTTTGTGCGGCCTTTAAATTTACTTAACTATGCTTGATTTTGTTTCAACCCATTGTGGTTTGGAAGCCACATTGAGCTGTCCTTCCTGATCTGCGTAACACACACAGCAGCTTGGGTGCTTAAGAACACAAACGAATGACCAAAAGAAAAATGAGGTTCCACCAAAAAACCACAATTAGGTTTGATGTAAGCCATTGTTAGTGTTTCTTTTCTCGGTCTTTACTAAGCTAATTGTGACTTCATGACAGTTTTGAAAATGTTCATCAGAGTTTGCGAAGAATTTTCATTAATAAGAAATTTGTGGGAGATTATTAATCTGATTCTGTGTGGTATTTTTTATTTATTTTTTTCCCCCTGTCTAAATCTGACTTCAATCTTTCTACTTTTCGTATGTAATAAATTACTGAAATCGGCAAAACTTTATTCTTATGAAGTTTTTGAATATTGTACGTGTTTTCAATTTCCAGATATGGAAGTAATTCAAGCTGTACAAACTATCCTTTTCCAATAACTCTTATTTCCGTCAATACTTTCATTTTTTTTTTCTTCTGTTTAACGAAAGAGAATGTAATTGAAACAGCTAATTACAAGTGTAGTTTACTCAAAATATTGAACTGCCGTTTATGGTATATGATTTGTTCTTAAAGATGTTCTCCAATTAATTACATTAATGTTGTTTTTGCCGCCAAAAAAATATTGCACAGATTAAAAGAAGAGGGAAAAATTACAGACTATGATATTCTTTCCTTTAAACATGACTGCCAAAAGTTTATTATTAGGATGTTACATGATATTGTTAAAAAATGTCCTATTAATTATGCTCTTGTAAAATTTTTGATGTGTTTAGATTCAAGATTAATGTCAAGTAAGGAAAATATCTGTATATCCAAAATGCAGAAAATGTTAGAAAAACTTATTAAATGTAGTAAATTTAAAGCCGAGGAATGTGAAAGCATCATGTTGCAATATAGAACATTTTTAAGCAATGAAGTAAAGTTAAACAAAGATGAATTTTTATCTTTTAATGTCATTCATATAAGATTAGATACCTTTTTAGGAAAATAGATAAGGAAACGAGAATATTATGATTTATGAAGAGTAGTGAAATCCCTTTTAATTCTTTCACACGGTCAAGCAGCTATGGAAAGGGTATTTTCTGTCAACGAACAAATAGAAGTTGAAAATTTAAAAAGCAGTTTATACATCAGCCAAAAAGTAATTTATGACCAAATTTTGTTTTGTGGTGGAATAGAAAATATTAAAATCACCAAAGAATTGAGGGATTCAGTTTCTTCTGTAAACAAAGGTATGTGGATTAAATAAACAACGAACAGATAACGATAAACAACGAACAGAGAAACTGACTGCTAAAACTGGCAATAAGAGGAAACAGTTAAAAGAAGAGTTCAATGAACTTGCTGTCAAAAAATGCAAAATGGAAAAAGACATCAAAACACTCGAGAACTATGCCAATTCTTTAATAGAGGAGGCTGAAATGTTTAAAGACTTTGAACGTGTTAGTAAATCTAACAACTTAAGGAAACAGGCTAAACACAAAAAAAAAAAGCAGAACTGGAAGAAATAAAAAACATATTTGAACAGGAAAAAATTGAACTTAGGAATTAATTTCGTAAAATCAAACGCATGTTGCTTTTTGTTTTGTTATCTAGAAAATGTTTTTTCTTGTGTTGGCTAAATTGTTACATTTGTGTATGTTGTTTGAAGCATGTGAAGTTGTTGAGAGGATGAAAAGTTATTTTAATAAATGTGTTTTTTATATATGAACTTGCAACAAAAATGTGCGTTTGTGTGTGTATAAGCCGCTGAGAGGTAAACTGATGTAAATCAAAAAACTCAGTTTTGAGATATATCTGTTGTTGAAATAATTGACTGCTATGGAGGTATATGTAATCAGCCCTAGAAAATTATGTTTTGGAAGAGAAATAATAAAGTTAGACTTGCACTATGTATGTACAAGATAGAATGAACATAAAGCTTTCTGCTCATGGCACTAACTCAATTTTGAAAAAAAAATAGGTTTTTACCTTGTCTCATATATGTAAGATGGTGCGATTTTTCAGTGATGATTACTGTTTTTAAGACAGTAATTTTTATTGAGATTTTTACTTTACGTGAGTAATTATTTTTAATTCCCAATATAGAATTTAAGCATAAAACTGTCATTAAACATATACCAAAAACTGCACGTAAGTTTTCCCTTTCAGAAAAAAGCTTTAATTTTTTATTATAATAGGTCTTAAAAAGTCTTTTTTTTTTTCAATGGAGTATGAACCCTATATCTGTTCGTATAGACAATTCAGCATGACCCTTTCTGTCTTTATGCCATGAGACATAATTAGTTCTTATGTTTTATAATATTAATGTTGTCTATTAAGTAACGAGTTTCAATAGATATTGAACCCGCTATTGCTTTTATGTTTTCTGTCAGTACTCAATAAAACAGGTAAGGTAAAGGTCTTCCATAAATGCAATAATGATAGCTATTGTTAACGCTGAAAACCTACCGAGTTACTTGAGAATTAGAGAGTTGCGAATTAATGTTAATTGAAACCCGCTAAATTTAAATATTGACCTTAGACGATTTTCTTTCACTTGCTTGTTTTGTTTTAATAATGAATAATTAATTTAGAATTAACCATTAATTATTCATTTAGTCTTAGGAATAAATAATTGAATTTTAGTATAGTAACACTTAATTATTAACACTTTGTAAGAAGCCCATGTCACGATATCAGCATCTTGAAGACAAGCTCCGTCTTCATTCAAATTTCGCAACATGAACTCGAATTAGACATTTTATGTATATATATTATTCATAGTTATAGTTGTTTTTTTTATGTTTCTTTCATTAGCCATTTGGTGGAACGGGAAATAGACTTGATGGCAAGAAGAAAGGTACAGAATTGACCGAGAACTCTGCTAATATTCCTATGCACGCTAGGTGATTATTTTGCTTTGTTCTGCATATGTACTACTTTACATAGAATGCTTTGCTCTTCATATGCAAGCTTGCAAAACAACTGTGAAGAGATGCACACACACTAACAATAAAGTTGCATAAAATCAGGCTACACCAGTAACTCCATTCCCAAATTTGAGCAGGTTAGAAGTTTTTGAGCTGTAAATCAAATTTTATATTTAAATCAAGGATGAAATAATACATAGATGGAGATGAGATGTTAGCACACCAGCATATGACCGGTACCTAACCCCCTGCGTGAGTCACATGTCGAAGAAACTTGAACCTCCGCTTTGCTACGAATAAATTACAATTAAATATAAGGGTGACATATATCATCGATCATCCACATATCCTGTTAAAAGTTAATATTCATGATACTATGCTAACTGGCTGATGACACTGTTTAGTGATGAAATTTGTACCTTTTTTTTTTCATTAATAACTCAGGTATATGTATAGCAACTTATCATAATTCATTGCTTAACAGTGCTAATAATTCAAAAAATAATTGATTAAACTGGCAATACTACTACTGTATTATTTTTATTACTATTTTTGTGTTGCATTGAGGAGCTGGTGCCGATTTTCCATTCTTAAAGTTTTAGTCAACAGTCCAATGTCTCTTGATTACTAAATTCAATTTTGCAATCGTCGAATCTGGGGTTAAGTATTAGCTGAGGCTTAATTCCTTGTAAATACATAGTGGGTTGGAAGTCACTTTAAACGTTTAGTCCCATCCCAAATAATAAACCATGGAATGTAAAACTCAAACACAGCCAATATCTAAACCAGTTATGAACTGAACGTCATGGTTGGAGAACTTGACCACATATAAATAGATTACGGTGAGCGTTTTTTAATCACACTGTTTTGCTTTTGAAACTGTAAATAATACAAATTTGTGATCAATATAAGCAGGTATCTATAAAAATAAATTTTCACATAGCAAAAGAAATGGTTGCTTAGAGGGGATGACTCACAGAGCAGGACAATGTACATACTCTCTCCCCAAAGATTGTGCACACATGCACTATTCCAATTCTAAAAATATGTATACCAAAAATATCTGTACCCTGTAACAGGAAAGTGGGGTCATTTGTGAGAAATTCTAATAGTACAGGGTTAGCATAAATGAATGACCGGATTTTAAAAATTTATATTTTCGAAACTATTACACATAATATAATCAGTGCTACATGAAAATAAAGAAAAGCATTCTAAGTTTCTTTTTCTAATATCACCCAATTGATGGCAGCTCTCCCTTGGAATGCTGCGATTGAAATTAAAAATCGGGACATTTACAGAGAAAAGTTTTTGTGTACTAGAATATGCAAGGGTTTTTCCATTATTTCTGTGCAGTACACATTTCAAACCACGCGACTATTGTGCCGCACGCATTTCAACCAACTGGCATTATAAACTACCATTTCCAAAAACACTCGATGAACTTAAAGAACGCATCAGTACGGCGTCAACAACCAACTTGATATGTGCAAGTCATTCTGCTGCTGCCTGTATTGCCTTGTACCAGCTAGAATGCCAGCTTCAGTGGCTTATCAATATGCTGGAGGTAGATACCCATCCGTGAACAAATATTTCGCAGGGTATTATATGGAACCTGTATTCTCATTTGCTCGACCATATCTTATATCTAGGCTAAAGGCAATCCAGCAAGGTACTGAAGCTACCTTTGAATTGTATAATTCTGAGGCAGCTTCAGTAAACACTCTCCAACCAACTTATCTTTTTGCTTTAATATTGTAATCACTTACATATATGAACATTATCTTCATATCAAAATTTCATTTAATTCTAGCAACTCCTTCTTGGTGCAGGGTTTTTTGTTTTTTTCAATAAATGTGTGTGTGTATATATATATATATACAGTGAAAATCGCTTATAACGACCAATCGCATATAACGACGGAATTTTTACAAGAAGTTTGGTTTGTTATTCTACTCCATACTAAATGTATCGGTTATAACGACGGCGATATTGTAGTCTATGTAGATTCTAACTAGGGAAATTCGTATCGGATATAACGACGTGACTTGACAGTCATAAATCGGAACAATGTGGGTTAGTTATCAAAATTTAAGCGTTATTTTAATCTTGTTTATTTACAAATGTCCGAGAAATTTTTATTACTGCTAAACCTGAATATTGAAGATAATGAACTTAAAAAAAAAAAATTTTTATTAATTGAATGTTACAAGGGTAGCATTCTTCAGGGGTCAATTCTATTTTCTCAGCCTAGGAATCATAAAATTTTAAACCAGCACTGTTCGGAAGTCATTGGTATAATATAATAAATATTTTTAATACATTTGTTTTCCATATTATATATTTTACATAGTATTTTCTACAATTTTTTAATTCAGAAAACTAAAAAATATGCATGTAGTGTGGGTTAAAAATACAGTTTAATATATACCGTAATTGAATTCATTATAATTAAATATATTTTTATTTAATTTTTTAAACCTAAAGTGTATTACTATACTATGATTTTAAAAAGATATCGTTTATAACGACTATCGGTTATAACGACCGAATTTGCACGGTCCCTTGAAGGTCGTTATAACCGATTTTCACTGTATATATATATATTAAAGAAAAGCAAACCTTCATTTTCACGGAATAGGCAAAGATTATGAATGGTTGATTTATATAAGTATATATATATAAACATTTCATTGTAAACTTTAAACCTAAAGTTCTTTGATTTGAATTACAGGGGTATGCCAGACTATGGTTACGAAATTGGTACATTGAAGTTTATTGAAATTCCAAAGGCAAAAGAAAAAGTGGTGAGGAAGGCATTTTTTCTTCAATTTCCATTCAAAATAATAATATTTGGATTCTAAGTTTCACTTTAATTATACATAAAATTAATGCCTCATTTTGGAGGGCTTTTCAAAATGTTCAATATCTGTCTCAAACCGCAGCCCGGACATACAGGGTGTCTGGATGAAAGATATCTAAAAAAATATTATGAACACTTCTTATCTATGCCATCACATAAAAAAAGTCTTTAAAACATCTGAAAAAGGGTCTTTAAAAAAAGTCCACATGTCACTCTTACCATTGAATAATGCTTGTGTCATGGACTCAGATATATTGGCATACATGGACCAGTGGTATGGACTCCTTGGTTACCAGATTTAACCCTACTCAATTTTTTTGTATTGGTGTTTGGTCAGATCATTGTCAAAGACTTTCAGCACCTAAAAGCCTATATAGCAGCCGCTATTGTTATAGCAAATATGCTTCAAATAATGTGAAATGAAATTGTCTATATCATCTAAATGTTTACCGTCCCACCAACGGTACCCACATTGAAATTTGGTGAGAAAAGAAACTACTTTTGCAATAGCATAAACTAGAAATGTCTATGGCCCATGAAAGTTCATTGTTGGAAACACCAGTTCCCATCTGATCACTGAAATTAAGCAATGATGCGCACGGTAAGGTTTTAAGAGGGTGACTGCTCTTAAAACTGGCTGCCAACCAAGATGATGTCACTCACCTAATAGGCACAGTGTGGTAACACGTTCATCTAGTGCACAGTTAACTTGGGTTCGACTCTCAACAGTGCAAAGAACGCTTACTCAGAGATCTCATAAAAGATCGCACTGCTCACTGTAGTCCGGGGTTTGGTTCCCTAGGCCTTAAGAGGTTCGGATTCCTCGGAAAACAGTAGGTCCCGGCGCAGCATGACCACTGTAGTCTTTGAGCCGTAAAACCACAAACAAACTCGCCTAATATGGTGCCCCTAAAGCTCCTTAAAAAAAGGGAGTTGGCACATCAGGCATTTTGATGCCTTCGTACCACATGTACATTCACGACTATGTAAAGTTACAGCGTATTATTTTCAATGAAATGGGTGTATGTGCCAATGTGAATTATTCAAATCGATCGAGGAATAAACATAGAATGTTTAGATTTTCAACAGGTCTTGTAAGAAGAAGAAAATGGACTACTAATTTTCCAATGGTAAACTTCGTGTTATTAAACCGGAAGTATACAAAAAAATGGCGGCTGATACATTAACCTATAATTCTAGGGACTCCAGGTGCCCCCAATGAAATGGTAACAATTCGACTTTTGAACAACAAAGGATGGGTACTAAAAAAAATGTGTACAACAAGTAGTTTCATTATTTTGGATATATTTCATCTGCACATCCTGTATATATTTATTGCATTGATGTGTTCATTTCTGCATTATTAGACATTAAACTTTTTTTTTTCTTATTTAAATTATATCTTTAAATTGCGGTGACTTTCAAATGATTTGGTGGAATCCATCTCCAGTCTATTTTTATAGAATAAAATCGTTTCGATCACATTTGCTATTATAAGTTATGTCCTACAAGATTACACTATTTTCAAATTGTATTTCTTATTATTTATACCTTAAATCGTATATCATGATTAGCCTTTCAAATTATTCAATTACCAAATCACTGAACATGTCTGCTTGTTTACGATAAATCATTCATTGAATGATTTTGCACACGTGTATTTAAGGTATCTTATTGCTGTCATTTTTACTTGTATAGGAAGAGAAACCACCGAGCAACGATTTCGAAGCCTTTTCAGGAAAAGGAAGAAATCTTCGTCGCAAAAAATGAACTATTCCCACCGTTTTCGTTGTGCTTGTACAAGTTCTAAATTATTCATGTATCTATATATATTATGGGGAATAAAATTTGTAAGGACTGTTTTTCAAGTTGGTTTTAAATCAAAATTATGTTGAAAGAAAATGTAGGTATGAAACGGTTGCGACCTACTGCCGTAAAATTTGTCACATACCCTCTCATGATCGTATAGTCATCAATTCCACACTTGCTAACAATTCGTCATGCTATTATTGAAGAAGGTCGTTCTCTTATAGATGATAAATTGTTAATCTAATAAAAAGGTGAATTTCTAATACTCTTTCAGCTTAGTAATTATGGCTGTCGCCTTTGAGCACAGTAAAATCACTTAACACACAGTTGCTCTGTCTGGCTAGCGTATGCTTAATACTAGCAATTTTTTTTTAGATCACTCTCTCACACAGTCAATCTTACTGAAACGAAATTTCTTAAAACATTAGAAAGTCTTATTGAACTTAATTTATTCCTCGGAGAAGTAGGGCAATCAACCTTCCAAATAGAGACATGGTGCACCATGTATGGAAATATGATGTATGTAATGGAAATGACATAATGTATATGTAATGGAAACATGATATTACTGTGAAAAAGCACGATGACAAAAGCAGTTGTTGGCCATAAATTATATTCATTAATTTATTTAGTTTTTCACATCTATATTTGACTTTGCACCATAAAAATCAAATCTGACTTCGAAATTATAGTCAAACTTAGATAATTTAAACGTCTTTAATTCATATTTGTGAATGGTTCAAACTTTTCCATGAGTCTGGTAAACCGCCTATAGTATAATCCCGATTAACCAAAACGGCTTGCTGCTGTACATTTTTTTTTTTTAGTTGACACTCGAATGTTTTGGGCAAAAACGTTTGTTTATTCTAGATGTTGTATCTAGAATACTCTGGGTTTAAGTCTCACCTTGTCTGGTGCAAAATGACCCTCTGTGTCCTTGTGCCATAAAATACAACCAAACCAAAACCTGGATTTAAGAGGAGCCAATAAAGATTGTGTATAACCATATTTTTTTTCTCTCTTGAGTGGCCGTAATAATCCCCTTTACCCTCTTTGAGATCCTCAGTGAAACTTGATGCAACTTTTAGTTCTAAGTCTCATTTCAAACTGTGACATAACCTGTCCCATTATTCAGAATTTAAACACCAGCCCAAAAATTATGGCTCAGCTACAATACACAAGCCACCTGATCTGTCCGGGAGATTAAAACTATCCTTGATCCTGAAAATTTCACAGCTCAAAGGTGAGGCTCAACCCTTATCACCTTTTGAAGAGATGAAACAACAATCTATGGCGTTGTATGTGAACTTTCTTTCATACGTATGTTTTCTTTTCAAAATTTCAGGGATAAGAATATTTTTTTTCAGAAAAGTAAAAATCATTACTTTCAAGCAGCCTGCCTTCATTAAAAGAGTTTATTGCAAATTGCTTTATGTTTTATTGAAGAAAGCAAAAAGTCCTTACTAGCAGACATGCTTTTAATTAAATAATGGAGGGAAATGCTTTTAATTAAATAATGAATTCAATATCGCCGCGATATCGAACTATTTCCATAGCAAAGGTCATACTGCACTGGGACTAGTCTTTTGAGGAATCCAAAGCTCTAGAGAACCAACCCTTAGACTAGGGTGAGCAAGCGCTCATTTTTGTAGTGTGCGCACACACATAGTTGGGAATAGAACCTGGGATAACCATATGCTAGGCTAACCTGTTACTACTCTGTCACCACAGGGTTCATTGCAACTATTAACATAATTTAGAAGTACAGTTGTTTCTCACTATTCGCAGGGGTTATGTTCCACAAATGGGAAAACCACAAACAGCAAAACTAAGACTACGTGAAAAATGTTACCTTCATAATAATTGCCTTGCATATTGAATGCTTTACGGTACTACAATAAATTTACAAAAAAAAATGCAGAAAAAATATGTATTACTGTCACTTTTGTACCCTGTTTATTTTTGTAAAAGTTCTGAAACCACATACGGTAGCAAAACCACCAGAAATGTTCACATGTGTGTATACTCTAGCATTATCTGTAATTTTAGTATATTATGGAATAGACCTACATGTAATAGTATGTATACATTGTTTTGACCCCAAAATTTCAAATTGTACTAAAAATTTTATTTTTTGAAAATTTAAAAAAAAAAAAAATGCAAATAGCGAGGGATAACTATATATGATTAAATTTGTTTTTAAGTAAATGTGGTTTCTTGAAAAATAGTCTCGCTGAAAATTGAATTTCCACATTTAAAATTTACCTGAAATGGGATCTGCCCCCTTTACTCTTTTGTTATTAGAGATTCTACTGCATTAGAAGGTTAAAAATTTACACCTTTATATTTTTATTAGTTTGCCATTCTTTATGCTGAGTTATACGGTGGGCTACAGGTAGAGCTGCCACATTTGACAAGTAAATTGAATGGCTAATGTGAATAGCAGTGCCATCTATTGGTAAGTATTTTCACCATGAAGATTAGAGTTTTAACAGATGTCCACCCACAATTTAAATAAGTTCATGACCGCAGTTACTTTATACTGCAAATAAATTTTGCGCTCTGGAAAAACTAAAATCAAAAGATCGTTTCAAGAAAATTATTTGAAAAACGTTTTCAAGATATGCTACTGCTATATTAAAGGCACTGAATAAAATCATCGGACTAATCTTAATATTTATGAAATCAGTCATTTACTGTTATTCCTTGTTTATACCCACATTAGACTTCAATGGGTTAAAAGATCGAAAAGCTGGAATTAAATATGTATTTTAATCAATATATTATCGCATCATTCCACGAAAGTAAAGCAAAACTTTACGTTAATCATATACCACCACATCATTATTCTTTACAGAAATTCAATCAACAGGCTTATTTCCATGCCTAAGGAATATTTTTTATCCTCTTGGACTACTCTTAGGTGGTTTTGGTTTTCCAGGAATATCTTGTACATTTTGGAACATATGCAGATGGTTTGGTTTTTTTTTTTGGCAAAATTTGTAGTTCCGTTTGCACAGTCTCCACTTCCAGTTTATTTTGTGAATCTGTCCATGTTAATTTCGGTTTGGAAAATATTCTTTCTGACTCCACATTACTGTTGAAAATTGAAAATAAATTTAGGAAGTCAACTTTTTAAAATTCCTACGGTTTGATTTTAAGTCCCTTTTTTAAATAGAAGTATATGCTTTTCTACATCTGATTCCACTTTAAAAATGTCATATGAAAAGATTTATATATATTGTATATTTCATGTAACTCGTCTTCATCTATGCTTTCTGTGAACTGATAATATAGAAGGAACTGAAATAGAATAGAACTGATAATATATGAAGATAAAGTTTCTTTTAAACAGAACATTGAAAATACATTTAAGATGTTAACATCGGATCTTTCAAGTATTTTTTTATACAAAAATAATAAAACGTTTTTGCACTGTTACTATTATGATCGTTCTTTAATTTCATTTTGCACAGTAGAACCAAAAATCATCATTCTATTTTTTAGCTTCAAATTTAACTCATTTATATCTCTCCCTGTCATTCATACCATTTTCTGCAACAGCCCTGTAGTTTGCTAGCTTCAGTTCACATTGAGTGATGACGCCTATACAAGCATGCATCTGCGTGCCATGTATGGTCAATTTTCCCACTGAACCCGAATCTGCTTCTAGTGGTTGGTTTGCAATATGGGAATGCCCAATATAGGATTACAGTGCCACTTTTGGAAGCCACTTCCCCCTTGCATACTTCCTGCCTTTTGTTACAGAACAAACACTTTCATTTAGAGCAGCATGGCCTAAGTCATCTATATACAGGCAAACCTGTTATTCCTTCCACGGTAAGAAATTGGCAAATTATGAACTAGGAAAAATCATTAGAAAATTACGCTATTAACAAGACTAAAAAGGATATTATAAACGTATAAAAAGCATTTATTTTAGAATCGTTTTTACACTTCTGAGGTTTAAAAATACATTATTCAGCTGTTTGTTCGTTGCTTTTCTGCAATGCTCTATCTCTTTCATCGGAATCAAAGTACCACACTGTTATGGCAAACCTAATTAAAAAAAGAAAACATTTTAAAAAATACAATTACGTACAATGTTCTCTTAATAGGCGGACTAATGAAACCCAGGACCCCAACCTGAACAGGGACACCAAATTGGTAATTAGTCCATTTATATATATTTTTCTCACTGCAGAAATTTAGAAGTTGAAAAATTAGATGTAAGATAGAAGGCTCATACGGTCCTTAAACCTACTTAAGTCATTTTTTAGAAAACGATTTTTGGTTCTTAAAAGTCCTTATTTTCACCCAAAAATCTGTAAAAGTCCTTAATTTTGTTCTCTTATTTCTGGACATTTCTCTGAAGTATGTTTTCATTTTAATTTTTATTACTGTCGTTCTTCTCGAGGAAGGTATTGTCACAAGGGTAAGGTTATGGGTGATGTTGGTGGATTGGCCAATCCACCAACATCACCCTTTGTACCATTACCCTTTGTACAATAAAAGGTACAATTAAGAGGTTCGATTCCTCCAAAAAATGTAGATCCAATAGGTTTGGATTCCTCAGAAAACAGTAGGTCCCAGTGCGGCATGATCACTGTAGTCCTTGAGCCATAAAATCATAAATATATCCAGAAATACATGTGAACTCTGTACGCTTCGCATAGGTCTCTGTTTGCTCCAGTAAACGCTTCTTAGTTTTTAGTTAGTCTTTAGTTAGCTTCGTAGTTTTATTAGAGACAAACTTAGTAAAGCCAAAACAAGCAATTCATCAAACTTTAAAGGAGCAGAAAGAATAGTCATGTGTGTATATGTATTTTGATTTTTTGAAGCTTATTTAATATTGTTGCTCTATTTGATGTATGTGAACTGAAACTTAAAAAAAAACTCTTTGGTTCTGAAGGACAATTTTTAAGCATTTTTATGTGTTAACAAAGTAATATACACAATTGTAAATTTTAGTCATAATGACAGATGCTTCCCCCACCCCCCAAAAAATATATTGGAAAAATATGTAGTCTTTGAGCATGTTGGAAACTTCATTATTTCTGCAGAGAAAAATTAAAACCATTGAACTAATCTAATTGGAGGTTTTTGCCGTATACTATAAATTAACCAAACATTAGCTATATGAGAGAGAAATGTTGTTAAGTTGGTATTATCATATAACGCAACAAAATTACATTTATTTTGAAATTATTGATTTCACATTATGTTCAAGCAATGCTCCTGAAAACTCTTCAGATACTTTGCAATTGCTGCAGGAATTTTATTTTTTTTTTCCCCAATGTTGACTGGTATGATATTACTATTCTATTTTTAAATACCATAATTCTCAGAGAAAGCGAAAGTCAGCGTAATAAAATACACTACAACCTCTTTGCAACAATATCATACGGAATGAGAAAAATTATTGTTGTTTAGGAGGGTTCACTATACACATAAAACCTGTCTACAACACTATTATACAGACTATCGTTGTAAAGAGATTTATCGTTATATATCGACGATCATTGTTAGGAGGTTTTACTGTATATTATGGTGGCTTAGTGGTATGTTTGCTGTGCTTCATTCTTCCTAGACTGTATTTGAATTGTAGCGCCTGTACCATGTCACCATGGTATTGCATTTGTTTACCTGACAAAATCTGGATTACATTCTTGCTAGTATCGAACATTTGCATTTTTTTTTTTCTTTATCAATCCATATTCCAGGATTTAATTATCTAAATATGTATTTGGATCGCTTAAATACCACAGATTCAGCATGATTTTAGCTATCTTTGTGCAATAAAATGTAAACGGTTTTAGTTCAATAAACTTTCTTAACATTGTTATCCTTACGTTGTAGTATAATGACAAAAATTTCTTTTAAGGAGAAATGCATTGAACTGATAAATGACTGACGTTATAGCTTTTTTAAACATCATTGATCTAATTTTCAATGATGGCTTTCCCACGGAATCTTATTGTTGCATTTTTTTAGGCAATTGGAAGCCGTTGTGAGGATATCAGAGTCACTCGCCAAGATGGAGCTTCAGTCATTTGTCACGGACAGGCATGTTAACGAAGCCCTGCGACTGTTTCAGGTTTCTACTTTAGACGCTGCTCATTCGGGAAGCCTGTCAGGTGCAGAAGGATTCACGACTGATGAAGAACACCAACTGCTGCTTCGAATCGAAAAACAACTGAAGAAGCGATTTGCCATTGGTTCACAAGTGTCTGAGCTAAGCATTGTTCAAGACTTTACCAAGCAAGTGAGTACACACATGGTACATCCATCATGGTAGCCACTCTTTTGTCCTGATGAAATTCAAGGACCTCACGTTGTCAATCCTTATATACATAATTAAAAATGCAAGGCATTATAAGATTAATAATGAATTAGTGTTTAATTATGTTTCTCCTTTTCAACTATGCACTGCCAACAAAGGTTACCTTTTTTTTTCATCCCTTGTATCAGCTACACTCAGCTGGTTGGGAAGAAAGATGATGTGTCTGAAACACTGCTGGCTTTGTCCTGAAAATAAGGCGAAATACCCTTTTTTTTTTCCTCTTGCCAAAACTTGAAAAGGGTTTTGAGAAAAATTCAAGGACTTTTCAAAGACCAACCACATTTTTGGCAGTTTTCAAGTACTTTTCAAGGGCCCCTACTTAGTAAAAAAAAAATTCAAGGACCCAATGATCCATTTCATGTTTGCTAACTTATTGGAAGAGTTGTTACACCTGCCAACTGATTTTTTAGTTTGATTATGGCAGGTAGAAAGCTATAAAAACATATCAACAACACCTGCCATTGCCCAGCTTCCTAACAAAAATCAAGTACATCACACCCTTGTGATGAAAGCGTTACAACTCAAAAAATCACAACCTTCAGAAAACGTAAAACACTATTCTGGCAGAATTGAGGGATGTTGTGTTCATCTAATGACATGTGCCAACTAGTGGAAACCCGAATAACTTATGGCCTAACGTTTTGCACGGCAGGATGCAGCACTGTTTTCTACATCTGGTTGTAACATTAACTCATTTTCATCGAATTCTGAGTTGCAACACTTTCATCGTCGCAAGGGTGTGACATGTATAACAGTCTAATGTTTAGATGTGTAAAGATGAAACACTAATCTGTAGTGGGGCCCTAAGATTAACAAATCCTTCATTCAATTAACAATAACCTTCCCTGGAAAATGTAAATATTTCCCATTTATTTTAATGGGTATCTCAACACCATGAAAGCGATCAGATTGGCTGGAAATTTTCAGGGTGAATAAGTCAAAGTAGGAAATTCAAATAAACACAGTTATTGTGTACATGTGCAAAATATACGTATGCAACATTATCAGAAACATCCCTTTCAATGGCTAATAAAATGCCATAACAAGCATGTTTGCAAATGTAGCCAATGAATTTGACCGATAGAGCGCTATGAGTATATATAAATATGCCCCATCATGAAGTGTAACAACGTTATGAGTTGTTATCGAAGCACAAAAGGGGAAATTTTAGACACTAAGACGGTGGTTTCTCATAGCAGGATATTGTTTTACATGTTGGACAAAATGTTAATATAATTATACTTATAAGGTAACAATAGACACAAGTATTGTTGGGAGAGATTCAAAAGGGCAAAATTTTCCTATCAAAAATGGACAGCTGCATCAGTGACTGATGGAAGGTGATGGCACATCAGATGTCTGCAAGCACTATGTGTTGGTGATTACTACAGAGAGGGCTTACTATTCAGCTGCAACTTGACCGTATACCACAGATGTAAAAGGCTACAATGATGCCAAGAAAAGTAACTGAAGTGGTAAATGGAAGCAAATCACGTTTTCTAACAAGGCTTGATTTTATGTACCATGACAAGTGAATCCTTATTTGCCAATGCTGCGATCTGAGAAGAAGGCATTTTTCAGGATTGCGCCTGTCTTACACAGAATACAGTGATGCTATAGTCGAGTAGTTACATGCTGTTGATCCAAGTTTGACTCCCAATGATGCCAAAAAAAAAAATATATATCAACAACTATTTTCAATCCAGTGCAGGATATAGGTCTCTCTGTTATCACACATGGTATGGTGAAAGAAATACAGAGGAGTCGGCCTTAAGCTCATCACATTGGCCAGCTGTGTTAGCAAGCTGGGCCTATAGTTTAATGAAGGTTCCAAACTTTAGTCACCACAGACGATATCCTACACTAAGGTGGGACTCGTTGTGTACCCCCACCTTTACCAAGTAACCACTACCGTTAGGGTTGCCTCGAAGTGGCACTCTCTCTTGAGAGCCGGTGTTCCTTGCAGTAGAAAGCTGTGGGAGATAATATGTATAAAACAGACTAACTGCTCATTTTAATATGGAGGTTGGTTTCGTAGATCTTTAGGGATTCAGGTTCTTCGGAAAAATGCAGGTCCCACTGCCATATAGTGGCCACACATTCTTTTATTGTGCTCTTAAGCCAGGCTTGATGCTAAATGGCATGGTAGAATATATGCCATCTCACCATAGTCCAGGGTTTGGTCCCCTCGGGAGCAGGTTGGTTTGGAATTCTGGGAAAATTAAGTCCTGAAACAGCATGACCTTTGCTGTCCCCATGCCATAAAAGCAGTAACAACAGAATCACGGTTAAACTGGGAGGTTACTTTTTTGTACAGTTTAATTTGTTTCTTGTACAAAGCTTATGGTGCAGAGTGACCGCTATATCCTTGCTTCACCATGGGCCACAGCCCTGGGGCCCCAAACCCATTTTGTATGTGATCTTTTTTAACAAATTTAAAGTGTCAGTTTGAAACCCTTTTTTTTTTCCTTGATTATAATATAGGTGTTATTGGAAACGACTTGAAACTAATGATTATGCAGATTACATAACAAGAGTCTGTATTTGTTACTTGCTAAGTAATTTTGTTGCGAGTATGTATGGAGGGGCCCCAAATAAATACAGTAGAAGCTCTTCAATCCGATATTCATTGGTTCGGCACATTCTATAATCCGGCATCGATCGAGCTGCTCGCGTTCGGGGTTTTTTGGGGAGGTGGATTCGTACGTTTGTTGACCACCAGGTCGGATGAAGAAAGAGACATCATCGCAGATGAAGCTTAAAGTCTCATGGAAACAGGCTTCTGATGCATTAAATAAATTTATAAAATTTGCCGAATGCAACGAAAGTTATAACTCTGCAGATCTCATAAATTTTTGTATAATCTATCACGATTTTTTAAAGAAAAGTTCCAAATCGTGGAGGCAATGTGGTATCAGAAACTTCCTTAAACAGTAACGCTGATGTGTATTTTTTCTTGCCATAGAGTAGCTTATTGCAACTTGTTTTAAATATCACTGCACCGTATTAATTTTTCTTTGGTGTTCCCGTTAAAACTGTATTGATATTTGATAATCCATCGAAATCGCTAATCCAGCACGGCCGTGGTCCCAAATGTGCCAGATTAAAGAGCTCCTACTGTACTAGGCTCTGTACATCATGGAAAATTTCAATCAATGGAAAGAAAAACTACATAATTTGCTAATGAGTGGAATCATTTGGTGAATAATTTTGCCCATCTCCACTTTCCAATCATTATATCGAGCCTAGCAATATGATCAGCGTTGCTCTAAGATTCTTATGCGAACTTGTTGAGACCTTCAGCAGTGAGATAAATTGTGGCCAGATGCAGTCTGAACGTTGTGATCAACAATCCTATAATTTTTTCTCACCTAAGATTGTTTTTCTTCTGACATTTTTATTGCAAAAAATATGAAGCATAATTATGTTATTTTTATTATTTTTTAGAAATATCCCGAGCGAGCGGTGTACAAGGTTTTGTACTTCATGATCCGTCGTGGTGAACTTCAGCATCGCATGCAAAGGAAGATGCTTTATCGAATCAAATAACTTTGATTTTTTTTTTACCTACATTGAAAATAACATTCTGTACAATGTTCCCAATTCATTAGGCTTCTTGAATTGCACTTCCTTTCAATTACTGAATGCGGAGGTTGATTATTTTTGAAAAATTGTGTTAAAAAGAAAATGTATTACACTATTTTTTAATAAAGGTTTCTTACAAATCTAGCATCCTAATCATTTGTGTACTTATCCAGAATAAAATAGTTAATCAAGAAGCCCCATAGAAAAAACATTTCCCCCCCCCCCAGTGAATGATAGACTACTTAAGAGCATTTTTAACCCTGATTATGAATGTATCTATAAAGGTGCAATGCCGAGAAGTGAGTTTTATCAAGACTGATAATTACAGTGGGAATCTAGAAAAGAAATATGTATTCTA
>QLNU02003225.1:39687337-39714292 GCA_006491805.2 Dysdera silvatica | reverse complement strand
TTTTAAATAGAAGTATATGCTTTTCTACATCTGATTCCACTTTAAAAATGTCATATGAAAAGATTTATATATATTGTATATTTCATGTAACTCGTCTTCATCTATGCTTTCTGTGAACTGATAATATAGAAGGAACTGAAATAGAATAGAACTGATAATATATGAAGATAAAGTTTCTTTTAAACAGAACATTGAAAATACATTTAAGATGTTAACATCGGATCTTTCATTCAAGTATTCTTTTATACAAAAATAATAAAACGTTTTTGCACTGTTACTATTATGATCGTTCTTTAATTTCATTTTGCACAGTAGAACCAAAAATCATCATTCTATTTTTTAGCTTTAAATTTAATTCATTTATATCTCTCCCTGTCATTCATACCATTTTCTGCAACAGCCCTGTAGTTTGCTAGCTTCAGTTCACATTGACTGATGACACCTATACAAGCATGCATCTGCGTACCATGTATGGTCAATTTTCCCACTGAACCCGAATCTGCTTCTAGTGGTTGGTTTGCAATATAGGATTACAGTGCCACTTTTGGAAGCCACTTCCCCCTTGCATACTTCCTGCCTTTTGTTACAGAACAAACACTTTCATTTAGAGCAGCATGGCCTAAGTCATCTATATACAGGCAAACCTGTTATTCCTTCCACGGTAAGAAATTGGCAAATTATGAACTAGGAAAAATCATTAGAAAATTACGCTATTAACAAGACTAAAAAGGATATTATAAATGTATAAAAAGTATTTATTTTAGAATCGTTTTTACACTTCTGAGGTTTAAAAATACATTATTCAGCTGTTTGTTCTTTGCTTTTCTGCAATGCTCTATCTCTTTCATCAGAATCAAAGTACCACACTGTTATGGCAAACCTAATTAAAAAAAGAAAACATTTTAAAAAAATACAATTACGTACAATGTTCTCTTAATAGGCGGGCTAATGAAACCCAGGACCCCAACCTGAACAGGGACACCAAATTGGTAATTAGTCCATTTATATATATTTTTCTTACTGCAGAAATTTAGAAGTTGAAAAATTAGACGTAAGATACAGGGCTCATACGGTCCTTAAACCTACTTAAGTCATTTTTTAGGAAATGATTTTTGGTCCTTAAAAGTCCTTATTTTCACCCAAAAATCTGTAAAAGTCCTTAATTTTGTTCTCTTATTTCTGGACATTTCTCTGAAGTATGTTTTCATTTTAATTTTTATTACTGTCGTTCTTCTCGAGGAAGGTATTGTCACAAGGGTAAGGTTGTGGGTGATGTTGGTGGATTGGCCAATCCACCAACATCACCCTTTAACATTACCCTTTATACAATAAACAATCGTACACTCGCCCTTACGAGCGATGTACGCTTAGGGTTTCTTGCTTCTTCGATGAAAGCTCAAGGCTTTCGAAAAACGTTTAAAGCCGAATAAATTTTCGTTCCAAAAACTGTGCCTATTGTGTATCACATTATTCATCAACAACATTAAATATTTTAGTTTTAATATTATATTTTGTCAGATTCTATGTTTATGAAAAACTAAGAAATTTTTGACAAAATGCCTGTTTATTTTATGCAAACTTTTAAAAAAAAAAAAAGTACATTGCAGATTATTTTTAAATGCCAAAATCAGTGTCCAGACTGGTAGAAAAGTTTCTACTACTGGATATATATATGATTCATTCGATTTTTGTTTGCTAATAGGTCCTTAATTTTTTTCATTTCTGGACCTTTAAAGCCCTTAAATTTCATGTAAAGAAATGTGTACGAACCCTGAGATATTAACCTTCACACGAATAACAATTGCCATGTAGTGGTCACAGAAAAGCCTCCAGGGTGAGTTTTTTGATGGGGAATTATTGTATGTGAAAATTCCGAAACCCACATTTATTAGCCCATACTAGAGCTTTTGTTTTTAGGAGAAAAAGAGACTCAGTCCTCATCCTAAATTCATGGGTGGATCCATCATCGATCACTATTCACATACCATTTTGTGTGTTGACCATTATTTGGCAATTGTGTTATCCCTGTGAAGGGTAATAATATCTTACACCTTTATACACAGAGAAAGAGCGTTCCTATCCTCATTCATCTAGTGGTCAAGACACTCCAGACTCAACAGAAGGACCCTGGTTTGAATCCCGGATGAGGACAGCATCTCTTTTTCTCCTAAAAACAAAAAGCTCTAGTATGAGCTAATAAACATGGGTGTTGGAATTTTCTTGTATAAAAATTCCCCACTAAAAAACAAATTCTCGCCCCAGAGGCTTTTCTGTGTTAACCACTACATGGTAATTGTGTTATCCCTGTGAAGGGTAATAATATCTTACATCCTTATATTCAGACATCGTTGTTTCTGTCCTCGTTCATCTAGGGATCAAGAGGCTCAATGGAGAAACCATGGTTAGAATCCAGGATGAGGATAGAGTCTCTTTTTCCCCTAAAAACATGGGTGTTGGAATTTTGCAGTATGAAAAATTAGAGTAACTAATGTTCCAAAAAATAAATCGAGCCCAAGACCTCCAAATACATTAAGACAACTCTAATTACATAATTTAAATATATATATATATATATACACACCATGGGTTTTTAAAAGTGGAGCAAATTCAAGATTTTAGGAATATTCTGACATAAGAACATCGACCTTTACCTCACTGCATATGATGGAAGAACTTCATGTGGATTTCTTTTGTCAGACCAAAAAAAGAGCATTCTGTCAAATATTGGTTCAATGTTCGCCACTTCATCTTCATTTCCTGCAGGAAACATTCTCAACAAACCACCATGTGACTAACATAAACAGAAAATACATCTTATTAAATATTGAAATATTAGTCTGAGATGGAAAAGATGGTTTTCACATAAAATTCAATTTAAGGAAATACATCAGGGCATTATTTTAATAGTGGTCCAATTCCCCTTTTGCACAAATGGATGTTCCGTACAATCACAGTTTTATGATTACATAATAGTTTTACTTTGAAACATGTACACCTCCAAGTTCTTTCCATAATCAGAAGAGACCATGAGCTAGATTTTCCTCTCTTAATTTACCTATAAGATCTCTAAATGAATATGGAGTTGGGCTACTATTAAAATAATACGCACACCCCACATTATAGCATACAAATTATTGTCTTAAATATTAATTTCTTAGACCTTATAATAATTTACCTTTAGAGCCTAAAGATTTTCTGTACACATTTAGCAACTTTATTACCACACTACAAATTTTTAAAAAGGCACTGTTCATTATCCTGACACCCGATACTTCCATCTGGACAGACATAACTAACGGACCCTTCTTCCGTTCAGTGTTTGACATTGATTACAGTACTTTGTATATTTTATATCTCAAGACAGCAACTATGGATTACCTAAAATAAAACTGGTAACTCCAAACCTTGATACATATACAAACTTACTGGGAGTAAGGCCCAAAGTGGATATTCTTTACCATCGGTTGCCAGTGTTTTAAACCCTACATTTTGCAATTAATACAACCATGTTACATGCCTAAACATACCCAAAAAAGCCAATAAACAATTAAACATAGCTGGGATGGGAGAAATGAATTGGATGAAACAAATAGCCAGGATATACCCACCAATATCACAAACACATAAAAATAGAACATGATAATCTTACTTTTGTGTCCCATTTCTTGTTTAAGTAGTAAATGCAGGTTATGCATCGACCATCATTATTGGGGTTATCGATATGCTTTTTGTAATGAGTTCCATCACCTGGATAACAAGCAATCATGGCCTATAAGCAAAAGTAATTATTAACTTACATACTTTTGATTTGATCATGGAACTAGAGATGTCCGGCACTACTGCACAACACGTTACCACTTTTCTTTGCACTCTTGAAACATTTTAAATTACACTAGATCAGCTTATGACATATACATCTGTATGATGCAGTGAAAACAGGTGTGATATGCTATTTTCTTTTTGCTTCATGTCCGCTGTATTTTGCCTGTTGCAGCGAAAATGTCTGAACATCTGACACATTTTGTTTATGGATTACGTATGCAGTGAGACTATTTTCTCACCACAAACATCCACCCTATGAATTAGGTGAGTACTCATTTCTGGCTTTCCGGACTTTAAAGGATTTTTGTGATTCAACATTATACTGACTCCTGGGTATTTGAATCCTATATGAACGGACAGCAAGGGTGCATCCTGAAGCAGTAAGGGGGAGGTCTCCACCCACAACCCCTTCACTGATTCACGAAAATTACAAAAAGTTCCATAAACACGGTGGCTGGTCACTTTGCCGATTGCCAGTTTGGGCAACACTGACTAGAAGTCTGTGGGTAACGTCTCGTGCAGTGACACCAGATGTCTTTTCAAATGCCTTTAATTCCTTTATAATGAAGTGCTCAGATTCACACACTGTAAAATTTCATATTAAATACGCTATTGATAATTCCCATGGTTACAGACATTATGTAGCTTTATACGGGATGATTCAAAAATTATTATACAGTTAATACTGAGAATGCAGTTTCACATAAATACGTAGTACAAAGTGTTAGAAATATGCTTAGGGCCTTTTCAGGAAGCGTTAGAAATTCTGTCCCAATCTCCAAAAAAAATCTTCACATGAATTTTGGTTGGTGCAGTATGGCCCAGATGATCTTGCACCATAAAAATTCAAACCAATCAAAATTTTCCTATAATTTTAACTTAAATTCAATGTGTTTTTCCATGTTTATCTAGAATAACTTTCTATGTTCTCTATCTCTTATAGACCAGAATGTCAACTGTACATCTGAAAGCAGTTGAAAAACATCTCCAGCATAGTAACAGTTACAATGTTAAATAGGTGATACGTAACGTTATAGGGGAACATAACAAGTGCAGGTTGCTACCTTCTCGAAAGTTCACAAATGGCTAGTTGTATTTTTTATGATGAGGACAGGGGTCATCCTGTGCCAAAACCCACAAAGCGACTGCAATTCCGTTTGGCCCTTTTCTTAGGACTGGGGACTTTAGACAAAGAGGAGTTGAGTAAATGATATATTAGTCCTCAGTTTTATCCTACTTTAGAATGGAGACCTAAAACAATTATTGAACTACAAGGATGAATCAGAAAGTCTTTGCCCCTATTTTTTATTAGCCAAAATAAGGTACATGCAGGTAATTACAAATATACGTACCTTACACTATTTTTCCACATAGTCCCCACACCGGTTCAGACATTTGTCCCATCGCAGCACTAAATTTGAGATGCCCCTGTGGTAGAATTCGTCCGGCTGACTGTGGAACCACCGTCGGACTGCTGTCTTGGCTTCATCGTTGCACGTGAATCGCTGTCCTGCCAGGAACTTCTTCAGCGGACCGAAAACGTGGAAATCACTAGGGGGCGAGGTCCGGACTGTATGCAATCAGAACCGCCGACAAGCTCCGGTCATTTCACTGGGAGAGTCTGGACCACCCACCATACAGTCCGGACCTCGCCCCTAGTGATTTCCACGTTTTCGGTCCGCTGAAGAAGTTCCTGGCAGGACAGCGATTCACGTGCAACGTTGAAGCCAAGACAGCAGGGTTCCACAGTCAGCCGGACGAATTTTACCACAGGGGCATCTCAAATTTAGTGCTGCGATGGGACAAATGTCTGAACCGGTGTGGGGACTATGTGGAAAAATAGTGTAAGGTACGTAGAATAGTACGTATATTTGTAATTACCTGTATGTACCTTATTTTGGCTAATAAAAAATAGGGGCAAAGACTTTCTGATTCACCCGCGTATTAATCAGAAACTACTGAAAGACTTTTCGTTGAGGTCATCAACATAGTTTTCAAAATTATTAGAGGAGGAAAGGTGAAGCACATATTCTGCACATTTACATACTACAACACATACAAAATTGCAATTTCAAATTGTTGGGAGACCTTGGGCCCATATAACTACACCTATGAGGTAAGTCAACTGTTTTATTGACATTGATACGTATTAATAAAACACCTTTAACCAAACCTGTATACCAAAGCCTATCTTGAATTTCTTAACCCCACAAGATTTGAAAAACGGATTATACTTTACTCTACATCTAACAAATTTTTGGTGTGTTTAAAGACAATTTTACTAACTCTAGTTCTCCTGTTCAACTTGTAGTTACTTAAGATACCATTCTTTGGCATTTTGTTGCATGCTGCCATCACAAAATCAAGTTTTTTGATCAGGGTCCCAATGTAATGACATCCAGACTCTGAGCCGCTAACCCATGTGATGACATCACCCCTTATGTTCTGAGTGGACAGCAATGTTCCTGGATTAACCAATTCGCCCTTCTTAAACATGCCAGTGAGAAACATGGATTTTACTTCAGCAGATATTAGGTCGCCAATTTTGTGTCCCAGAAAATCATCGATCACGCAGATCCCAAATTTGTTAAGGTCGGCCACAATATTTAAGCATATTTCTTTTAAGAGCGTGTTGTCGTCCATCTGGTTATTGTTTGTTGCTCTGTTTTCTGATGTGGAGGATGAATTTGACATTGGCACAAGATTTAAATTGTCTAATGACGATTCAATAACCCTGTCATCTAGAGGTTTCATATTCGAAAGGTCCAAATTGTAATTAATAGCAAAGTTTTCCGTATTGGAATTGTCAATTAAGTCCCAGTAGTTATTGGTTGAGCTTAGTAATTCACTACTAAGGGAAGAAAAGACATCCGCATTACTTTCTGTAAATATTTTGTCTTCTAAATCAGATGTGGCAGCAGCGGCATAGAAGCTGTCCAAATTTGACGTTTCACTTGCCTGACACAAAACTGATTGTGGTGGCAATGTGGGAAGTGTACATTCACTCGCTGCATACATATTCGGAGAAAATTCGGTGGATGGATATGTAGTTATTTGAGTACTGGGTGCAATGAGCGAACTTTCTTCAACTGTATCACCTAACCACCCAGAGTAAGTGGGCTGCTGCATTTCAGATGCAAAACGTGATAAGTCTGCTGTCTGGATATTTACTAGGTCATCCAGTACATTGGCTGCACTTGAAAGTTGGAGAACGGTATCGGGAATGACAGTACTTTTGCTATCCACATTTGCAGAAGGCTTACAGTCATTGCGGTGGAACTTCCAGTGTTGCACCTGGTGCTCTTTACAGCAATAATAAGCATTTGCACATCTACCACACCGACTCAGTTTCCCTACACCATAGCACCAAGAGCAACGCGGGCTTGATTGTTGGATTTGTTCACTTGGAGAAAACATCTTGTTTGCGTTTTATAGAGATACGGTAAATGCGTTGTAAAATCGTGCCACGCCGGGACCAACAATTTTCAGGAAAATTCGAAATTTTACAGCTTAAGAAATCAAACTCTAGAATCCGGAAGGGAAGAAAAAACTGGACCCATTAGATACGAACACAGCATGGCATATAAAACATCGCAGACCGCTCTCTCCTCTAAATTAAATTACATCTTTCTTAAATATATTTGCTAAAGGCAAGGCGGAAATGAACTGTCAATGGCTCCGGCCCATCACGTGACGTCGAAACAGATCGGTTTCTATATTTCGTCTGCTATCAGCTGTTGCTTAACCTTCACCTTCAGGTTTGTTTTGTTGACAATGAACTGTCACTTACAATCGTAGAATTTATATCGATAATTGGGAAGTATTTGTCCACGTGTGTAGAAATATGTCAGACAGTATTTTAGAACAACATTTTGCTGAAGGAAGGAAATGGATTATATTTTCTTAAAAGTATTCATGGTTAATTGCCTCTTAATCTCATCATTCATTTTAAGAGTTTACAGCAATTAAATGATTCGAGGTGAGTGTATTTTGAAAATAAAGGAACAAATAAAAATTAGCCTAAGAGTCTAATGATATAATTACCGATTTTATTACTCTTCGCACATTAAACACCAACTAAAGCCCTCTTAAAAAAGATTTTGAATTTTCCCTAATAAACATTCTTTATTATGTAAAAAAGTATTTTTATGAAAAAAATGGATGACTGATTTTTGAATGAATTTTTGCTTCTTTTGCATCATAAAGTCCGGTTTGGCAGTGGCACATTGGTCATCCGACGGTTAACTCTCGCAAAAGTTACTTTCACCGTCCTCATTGGGAATATGGTTCCGCCATTAGGGGCCACCATTCCCATGATGCAGTTTAGAGGGCTATGGAGAGGATAATCTGGGAGGGAATTGAGACGAGACGTTAGGTTTCGCAACTGACCCTGAACGATTATCCAATTACAGCGTTGCAACCTATGATGTCGTAAAGGGGGCGGGACGTGTTATGTTGGTTAGAACCTGGACTCTAGAAAAAAATGTTTAGAAAAATGTGTAATGGATGACCTTTTTTTTTTTTTAAGTTATGGATGCTTAATAAAAACATTTTTACTTTAGTTGTTTACAATTTGCAGACATATTAATTTGAAATAGAAAAGAAAAAGGCAAAACTCTCATCCAAACTTTCCTATTAATTGCAATTGAAGGGCCAGGATTCAAGAACAAGATACCGCAGAGAAGGGAATCCATTTGCTTTCATACCTTTTCTGCATTAAGTAGTGAAATACTACTTTTGTGTGTGAAATTTGATATTTCTGACACGAAATTTCTTTATTAAAAGATGTATAAGACCGTAATAAACAAACTTAATTCTTTATTTATTATAAATGACATTGTTGTTATTAATGACATTTAAATTAATTTTTTTCTGAATCCTGGGCATTCTATAAATTGAATTTCATCATGTGTATGTGTGTGTGTGCGTGCGCGCGCGCATGTGTAGATTTTTTGGAAAAGTTGGTCGAGCAAACGGCACTGTATTTCCATGACAGGTAAGTATGAAGACCTGACTATGGATATGAAACAAAAGTAGAAAAGTTCGTAGAAGTGAGTCTGTTCTCAATGGAATCTTATGACTTGCAGTCTTGCTGTAGAAAGAGAGCTCTAGATTAGTTGAGTGATAAAGTTTGGAATGATAAGGAGATTAAACTGAATTTCATCTATGGTAGTATAAATGAACTCTTAAAAACGAAATAGACAGCCTCCTTTAAACGTCGTTGCAACGTTGTGATTGGATAATCATTCAGGGGTAATTGCGAAACCTAGCGCTTCGTGGAATAGGGTTGTTCAGCATTTTTTATAACCGAATGAAAACGATGATTTTAAATAATAAAATATCACTGATTACGAATATCGAAGCAAAATTTTGAAAAAAAAATTAATTACATTTGTAAAACTGAAAATAAGTTACAAAGTCTATGTAGATTCTAACTAGGGAAATTCGTATCGGATATAACGACGTGACTTGACAGTCATAAAGCAGAACCACGTGGGTTAGTTATTAAAATTTAAAGTTATCAAAATTTAAGCGTTATTCTAATCTTGTTTATTTACAAATGTCTGAGAAAGTTTTATTACTGCTAAACCTGAATATTGAAGATAATAAACCTTAAAAAACACGTGATTTATTAATTGAATATCACGAGGGTCATATTCTTTAGGGGCCTATTTTATTTTTTAAGTATAGGGCCCATAAAACTCTTAAACCGGCACTGTTCGGAAGTCATTAGTATAATATAATAAATATTATTCATTAGATTTGTTTTCTACGTTATATACTTTAGTATTTTCTAGAATTTTTTCAATTATGTTTTATATGTTTTATACGTTATTTAGTGTGGCCGTAAATACAATTTAATATAAATGGAAATTAAATTCATTATAATTAAATATATTTTTATTTAATTTTGAAACCAAAAAGTTTAATACTTTTTACTATCATTTTATATATTTAACATAGGAATATGTGAGTTGTAGCTCTGTAACCCCCCATTGAGCATATAACCCCTTCCCTTACGAACTTTCTGCATACGCCTGTAGGGTTATCTATGTGCTTCATACCTTGATGTTCCTATATCTTTTTAATGTTAAATTTATTTCGGGAAGGGGTCAGGATTGGATTTTGGGAAGAGGGGGGGTGTTGACTATGTGCTTAGCATTTTTATGAATCTTTTACCTTTTCAATCTTAAATTTTCGTTTTAAGAGAGGGAGGTTTGAATCCCCATTCTTGTGTACAGCCTTGTGGGGTGTGTAGCTAATAAATTCTATAACTATAGGGATGAAGGTGTCTGGTTAATAGACTATCATTGTTAACGCCAACATATAGATTGGGCTTAAAACTGGTCCTCGGGCAACCCCCGCCAATTTCTTACTCTAAGTTGTTTTGCTCGAGCCTTCGAAGGACCCCACTGCTGCGATAGAGCGGTCCTGTACGTTATTAATTAATGTATTAGTATCACATTTAAGGATGCGATGTCCGACATTCTGCCCGACATGAAGTCTGTAGTGTGTAATATAATTTGTAAATGATGTAAATAAATCCTTTATACAGTTCATTGCGAAAATTGAAATTTCAATAGCGAAACTAACATAGCGGATGCGCGACGCGTCCCGTCTAGCCCCATTACAGTGACCAAACAGAAGCAGAAGTGAAAGCCGATACAACGACCAATCCAGCATAGTTATATAATAAAAATATTTATGAAATAATTATTTTATATTTGTATAATTAATGTATATATACAATATAGTACAACCTCTCTCTTAACGATCACCTCTATTCAACGTCCACCTCCCTTAACGATCACCTTTTCTGGAACGGATTTCTCCCGACATAGATCATCCACGCTAAATTTACCTCCATCCAGCGACCACCTCTCTGACTGAATAGAGGTGCTTTTAAGAGAGATTTCCATGAAAGGGCCATTCCACCGGGTCATGACCCCCCCCAAAATTTTTTTTCCACTGTAAAAATTCTAACTTTCATGTACTTTTATGTAAATTCTTATTTTTTTAAGTTCCGTAAATTTTCTCTTTTTTTCAACGTTAAGGGATTCGCGGGCAAAGACAATGATATGGTTTTCCATAGAGATATTAGGTAACATTTCCTCCGAAAATACTTATTCAATACAACAAAAATTTTTTTGTATGTACAGCAAACATCTATATATATATTTTGCTTGCGGCATTTTATAATATATACAATATTTTTAAAATTATAAAATATTTATATAAAATTAAAAATGATCTTCTAGAAACCACAGTTTTTTATCCTTGTTTATGTCAAAAATACAAAACAAATAAAACTTTAAAGCTACATACAATGTATGTAGATTTTCTATACGTACGTACACAGGAAATAATAAGCCAATTGCAACTCAAGTTTTTGAAAATGTTCCTTTTAAATTCACTTGTTTACATTTGTAAAATTCATTTAAAAACTGTTTTAAGCACCTATAGCTAAAGAAAATGGGTATGGTTTGAAAAGGTAAGGATTTTTATTTTTTTAGAGTAAAGAAAAAAATATATTTTGTAAGCATTTTCGCAAGTGACCCCCCCCCCCCACCCTCAGTATATAGAATGATCAAATGCGTTTCTTTCAATGTTTTGGGCACAGAAGGCGTGGCCTGAAGCTTATATTCGGCCTCACTTTCAATCCTGTGTTTATGTTACGTGGCACCTCCCTGATTCCCACGAACTCTGAAAACATCATCATCATCACTTTATCAAATAGGGATATCTGTACAAGTAAATATCCCTAAAAAGAATCCGATTTTAAGTTTTAAAGGTATGACAAACGCCTTCCGTCCTAAACGTGATTTGTGATTTTGTTGCTTGAATCGTCTCGTTTTTTCATAATTAAAAATTTATTCAATAAAAATTAAAAACCGATTATACTGAACTGTTTATTAACAGCGTTTGCATTAAAGTCAGTGTTTGTTAAATTAAACATGTTGAAACCGAAAGCTCTTACCCAGGTTCTTAGTCAAGCAAATACAGGTGGCGTACAGAGCACTTTGTAAGTTCACTTTTTACCAAACTGAAGCCAATTTTATTTATATTTATAAATTTAAATTTATATAAAATTTAATATTGGTACTTTGTTATCTTATTTCCAATTAATTGTGTTATTGTTATAATTGTGCAGTGGTAACGCTTTCTTTCTTCTATCGCGCAGTTTATCTCGTGTTCGACTCTCAACTGTTCCGAAAAAAAAGCACTTACTAATTGCTCACTGTAGTTCGGGGGTTTGTTTCTTAGGCCTCAAGAGGTTCGGATTCCTTGAAAAACTGGGCCCTGCATAGTAGCAGTTCTAGACAGAAAATTTTTTTGGAGTGGGGGGGTGTTACAAATTCCTGCCTATGTGCAGGAGCGCTGCCCGTGCACATAGTCAATATAATAAAATCTGAGTGCTAGTAGAGAATTCATCCCACAGTGATTTTTAGTGTGAAGTGTTTCCAATACGCACGGCAACAGTTTCATGATTTGCCACCATGTTGATTTACGCTTTTGTTTATTACAGTCGTAACAAATAACGCATAAAATATTCATAGTCTTTATTTTTTTTCTTATCTAACCCTGAAGGACGGAGAGGGGAGCGATCACCCTCTCATTGGATCTGCCCTTGTTCCCAGAGTGGGTTATTGCCACCTTTTTTGTTATCTATTGTTTCATTTTGATGGATGTCGTGTTCTGCAGCATTTGAATGACGTTTCGTTTTAAATTCAATTTTTTATTGCTTCATAATTGAAAGGTTATTATTAAATGATGTATGATGGAAGATTTGCTTGCATCTGAATATGTGTGTGAATTTTGAATTGGTACTTCTCTGAGTTCATATGGAGGTGTCGGCACAAAGTCAAGTTCTGCAAACTCTTTTCTATCATTTCTAAATGCCGTTAAGACCATTTTTCCATCCCTGACTGCTGACATTGAAAGCTAGGTGAGTCCTCTTTTTTTTTTTTCTATGTTTTTTCAGCTTCGATGTCGAAATAACCGAAACTAAAACCAACGACTCAGTTTCTCCTTCAGCCATTAAACATAGTGGTAGTGAACGGTAGGTACGTTTAATGCCAAGAAAGGGAAAAAAAAGGACTTCCTATTCTGCACTCCCTTCTTCCAGGCCCTTTACCCTTTAAAAGCCTTCTCGTTCTTCGATCAGGTCGATTCCTCTTACAGGAACCTTTTCCTTCTTTGACCAGGCCTCTTCCCCTTTTAGGTTCCTTTGTTCTTTTTCAGATCCCTTGCTCCCTAAGAACTTTCTCGTTCTTTGACCAGGTATCTTTCCCTGTTAGGTCCTTTCCTCTTGTAGAAAGATTCTTATTCTTTGACCAGGTTCCTTATACTCTTCTAAGTTCCTCCGACTATCACTCGCTTATAGGAAGGGTGGCCACTAAAGATGGTGCTGTATTCCCAAACAGGATCCTGCTACCACCAGTTTCCTGAATGTATATTTGTATGTTTTAAGTAAGGGAAATGCAAAGTAAAAACAAAAAGCTTCAAATTGACCTCTCCTCTCTCATAGCAGCACATAATCTAGCCTAATTAAAAGTATTTTTATGAAGGATGGAGGGGGATTTCCTTAATTTGTCTCCTTGGGGATCTCACCATTGCCTTATAGTGTATTAAGAGCTAACCTTCTCCAGTGTGCTTGAATTATTATTGAAGGAATGCTTTTGATTTGAAGATCGTGTTCATGGATGCCTTCCTTCCTGGGAATGGTAGTTCATTCATTCATTGGTGAAATCTTTTAGAAGCCTAATTTTCAGATTTTTTTTTTTTAATATTTTCTGGTGACCAGGTTGTTGTATATATAATCCTCACTGAACTGACCAATGAGGATGGACTCTCCATGGACATTGCACTAGTATTTCATCTGGAAAAAAAATAGCGCAGGGCCTGACAAAAGGCCCTTTTTTTTTCTGTGCTTATAATACACGAATAGGATACTCATGGCGAACATCTTCAGTTACATCTGCTTTACTTCTACTAGCACCTTCAAACGTTTTAATTGGTTTAGTTCCTATTGCTGCGTTCTTTAAATTTTTTAGTTTTCGTTTGCAGGTAAGGTTTTTTTTTTTTAATTCCGAGTTAAGTATATGCGAAAGGCGAGGAAAAGTGCACGTGATTGCGATCTAACGGCAGTGTTGCCAGATGGCAAGATTAAAAAATCCCAACTTCGTATAAAATAGTAATTAAATTATTATAACTATAATTTAGTTAAACATTATCCTATACTATATGACAAGTAAGAGTAATAAAATAGGGATGTAAAACATGCTTAATTTAGTGCTTAAAGACAAACAAATTGATTTTAACAAAAATTTGATCTCAAAAATACGTGGAACCGCTAACGTTTATCGCAGTAGTCCGTGGTTGAAAGTCTGCAAACCTGGCAACAGTGCTTTGTTTACAAATATTCGTCAGCAATCTTGTTTTGCCAAAACCATCAGTGTTATTACGAAAATGAAATGCTGGAGTACAAAATTTTTATAAATCAACAAATTTCGTCACGCGTTTTGGATTCTAACGTGAGAATTTAAATTATCATCGGAGAAGGATGGTGCATTGTCCGAGGACTGGAAGGGACATCTGGGCACAAAGATGGACAAGTTGAAGGGGCAAGGCACTTAATGGTTCAACACGGCGATGCGTCCTTCTATTTCGCTTTAGATGAAACACTAATTTTACCTCAATTTTCAGTCTTTGTCTAAGCATCGTAGTAACACTTATGGTTGTATTATGTTATGGGTTTACCGAGTCTTGTTTTGTTAATTGTTGCATTCACTTATGTGAATTTATACATAATTCATAGTTTTACGTGAAATTTGTGCCTCTTCTCTAAGTTTGCAATTTGTGTTTTCATCCTTATCTAGATTATTAAACCGAGAGGGTACGCTATTAGCTTTTTCTGGGTATGCTGACAAAGATGCAAAGTTGACCGCTGCTATATCCAGTAGTGTGTGGATGTCATATGAGCAAAGTGCCAGTCAAGCTTTTATTTCTGACAAGTTGAAATTTCTAATCTTAACATGCGAGGTAAATTTACCTTGTGTGTGATAAGCTAAACTATGTAGTTTGCTTGTTAATATATGGGTGCAAGTAATTTAAAAAATGTTAGTGGCCTGCAGAAATACAGTAATGCAGAAGGTTCTTAACATTACATATGTATATGTCCCATATATTTATGTACATACAGTCGAACCTTGTTAAGAATTTTTTTTTTTTAATGCAAACCATTTTCGGAAGTCCTATAATATTGTGTAGCACATTATCCTCTCCGGATAAGACGAATTACTGTTAATACGAACAGATTTTCTGTTCCTCTTGATGAAGTTTGACTGTATATATATAATATGGGTGATTTCAGTTGTCCACAAAAAATACCCACCATCCCATGAACGAGTGGGTGAGCTGGCTATTTACAGCTCTTTATTAATGATTCTTCTCCGCACAAATGAGGTTAGAGAAGACTTTCATGGTTGTGCTGTTCCTTTTTTGGGCATGAGCAAACTGCACTCATGTCTGCCATTCTAGTACCCAAAGAGAAGATGTGGCACCGAAGGCAGCGCAGTGTTCTCAGGCAGGATTTACATCATATGATGCTCTCAGTGGGAACTGTAAATGGAGGTGGAGTGATTGTAGAAAGCAGAGGAGGATGTCATTGGTGGATGTTCTTCACTAGTTAGATGTTGAAATGGAGACAACAAGCATGGGTGCCACTGCAAATCAGCAGTGTCCAAGTGAAGTGAAGTGGTGATGGTAGGCGGCCAACAACAAAGGTGTGCAGGTGTGGAACTAAAAAGGTCTGAAAATCGCATTGCAGGTGTAAGGTATAAGCATTCGGGCTGGATTTGAACCAATAAGTATGGATTTACATCCAAACTCTTAGCTACCAACTATCGCAATGCATGGAACTTTCATTATACTTGCTGGGTTCCCACATATCCTGGAAAGTGTGGAACTGTCAGGGAATCGGAAATCGTCCCTAAAATTTGGAGTGGGGGGGCAAAATTTTTTGGTCACACCTTGAAAGTGTAGGAAAAACCTTCCCAGCCTGTTCTGAATAGTTAAATTTCATGCAAACAGGAAATCATATTCCCTGAAACCAAAGTTCAATTCAAAGTTTTTACTATCAGTGTCCTGTAATGGCACAGTGTGGTAACATGTTCGCCTAGTGTGCCGTTAACCTAGGTTTGACAGCTAATGGTGCAAAGAACACTTACTCAGAGATCTCATAAAGATTGCACTGCTCACTGTAGTCTGGGGTTTGGTTCCCTAGGCCTTAAGAGGTTTGGATTCCTCAGAAATTTGTAGGTCCAGAGGTTCAGATTACTTGGAAAACTATAGGTTCAAGAGGTTCTGACTCCTCGGGTAGTTGTAGGCCCAGAGGTTTGGATTCCTTGGAAAACTGTAGGTCCAGAGGTTTGGATTCCTCTGAAAACTGCAGGTCCGAGAGGTTCGTATTCCTCGGAAAATTGTAGGTCCAGAGGTTCGGATTCCTCGGAAAACAGTTGGTCGCTGCACAGCATGACCACTGTAGACCTTGAGCCGTAAAACCACAAACAAATTTACAATCAGTCAGAGAATTTTTTCCAGAAAGTTGGGGCTTTTTTCTCCGAAGTGGGAACCCTGTACTTATGTTGAACAAATAGGATATAATTCTGAGGATAAATGAATATGTATAAATAGGTAAATCACGATCGCAGTCTTAAACAGTTTTTAAAACAGACTTAAACAGTTTTTTGCAACTGTGATTTTGTTTTTGCCTATTTATATACTTTACTCAGTACTTGTTCACCATCATATAAACACTGTTTTTGCAGTATGTTGTTTCCGCCAAGATGAACAATTCATTCTTGTTTTCTTTAAGGTTCCTTTATATCATTTTGTAGAAACGGTCTTCTAATAAAAAGTACTGCATAGTACAATGTGACCTTATCTATTCTCGCCCCTGAAAATAGAAACAGTATGTGCACTGAAGCTGTGATGTAATAGCCCTTGATAACAGATTCATTGCGTTGTCATTCAGGGTTTGATTTTGGAGGTACTGCAAAATGTGTGTGTTGTCGTTTCTGTCCAGTGTTGTCTGTGGTTTGGTTATCTGGACAACAGAGGTCCGGTTTCCTTGGAAAGTTGCATAACCCCTTGTAATATAACCTTAGCTGTCTTTTAACTACAAAACACAACTGAAGAAACAGTCCTAATACTATTTGATACCATCATCGTTCAAAGACTTGTTAAAAAAAAAACTTGGAAGTGTTTACCTGATGTGCTATTAACTTTGGTTCAACTCCACTTGGTATCGTAGAATACATGCCATTTTTCTGTCCACCATATCCTGAGGTTTAGTGGCTTTGCACCAGTAGTTTGGATTCCTTGAGGAAAACTGTGGTCCCTGCACGGCATGACCCTTGCTGACCTTGCATAGTAAAAGTAACTTTTCTTGTGGCCTTTTTTATCTGTTCTTAGAATTTATTGGTTGCACCATTATAAAAATTCCATTTTCCATCCAAGCATCTTAACTAGTATCAAGTGAGTCATTAGCAAGGAAGATGACCAGTCTTTTTTCTGCCTAACCAACTGGCTCTTGTGCACCATTTGTAGTATCTCCACTACTAGCCACTATATACCGAAGAGCCAAAACCTTAAAACCACTTACCTAATAAGGTGAAGGTCCGCCCTTGGAGTGTAAAAGAGCTTGGACGTGCCATGACATGCCTTCAATTAGATGTTGATAGGTTGCACGTGGGATATCATACCATAATTGCAACAGAAGTTGGCCAAACTTTTGTAAATTCCATAGTTATGACGTTAATGCTTGGATGCATTATTCTAAATGAAGTGACAGGTGCTCAATAGGATTCGTGTTGGGAGAATTTGGAGGCCATGGTAATAAAGAAAACTCATTCTCACGTTCCTCGAACCATTCTAGAACCGTACAAGTTCTATGACACGGAGCATTATTCTGTTGTATGATGCCATTGCCATCTGGAAAGACCGTGGATATGAAGGGGTGTAACTGGTCCCCTAGGATGTTTAAGTACATGAAAGCATTGAGATTGCGTTGAACAATGACAATGGAACTAAGCTGGTTCCATGAAAAACTCGCCTACACTATAACACTCCCGCCATCACCTTGCTTCCTTCCAGCAGTGCAGCCAATGTTTCCCCCATTAAACGTCACACATGAACATCCACATGATGTAAACAAAAACGAAATTCATCTGTCCATGTGACCCTCCTCCACTCTTTAGCTGTCCAATGGGCATGGCTGTACGCCCACAACATGTGTTTATGGCGATGAATTAGGCACACAAATGAGGCGATGACTTCGTAGTCCCATAGACAACAATGTACGGTGAACAGTGTGTTTCGACACATTCTGTGTATCACCACTACTATATTCCTTGTTAATTTCCGCTACGGTAGCGTATCTATCCACCCAAACAAGACGAAGTCTCCGCTCCCCTCTGCCATTAGTGGCTCTTGGCTGGCCAACACCTTGTCTTCGGCTAGATGTTTCACCTGTTTACAACCATCTTTGATGTACCCTAACTACTGCATATCATGAACAGCTGACTAGATATGTAATTTCCGAAATGCTCTTACCCAGCCATTTTGCCATCGCAATCTGTCCTTTGTCAAAGTCCGATAAATCCTTATCTTTACCCACCTTGCAGAGATAAAAACTACTGATCGACAGAACACAGTCCCATATTTTTATATACCAACCTAAAACCCACCCCTTCCATTTGATTGGTACATCAGACAACTTCATCTGCATAACACACAGATGGTTTGTTTTAATGTTTTAGCTCTTTGGTGTTATGATGATAGTATAAATAATGGACTTATGAGAAAAGTTATAGAAATGTCAGCATGACAAATATATTAAAAAATGTTTACATATGGTATTTTATCTGATATTTAAGCAATTATATTCACTATCTTAACTTTTCAGGAAGGTATTGTCGCTGTTTGTGCTGTGGCCAACTTATTGCTGTGTCTTTTGGCAAAAAACGATACCGATATCGGGATGTTGAAAGCTAAAACTGAAGCGTTAGCTCAATATCTTGAAGTTCCATTGAAGCAGGTATCCGGATCGTGACTTTTCACAATCGTTACACCGCAAAGAGTTCATGAAATTTAAAAACTTAACAATTTTTGTCAGCAAAATTCAACATTTTCGTTTTATTTGTTATCGATAATGTAATTCTTTATATTTTTGTATTTACAATTTAATTTTATTGGATTATTTCACTTTATCCAAATTTTTTGTCTTGATGTAAATAAATGTTTTCAGTAAAATAAATCCTTTTCATTAAACTAACTGTATGGAATTCAAAGTCATTGTATACTGGCTTTAAAAAATTAAAATTTTTCCAGTATTATGGCTCTTGTGTATCACCTCCATTTGCAAAATATGTGCTAGCAGGCAGAAACCATCCTCAACACAAGCAAATAAGAAACCACAACTTAATTCAAATTGCAGTTGGAGAATGCTGAACATCGGTATGAAGAAATTAAAATTGCTTTTGATCAGTGTGTGGAAATATGAAACAACGATAATAGTTTTAAAATATGTATGGATGAAAGCCGCAATGTGAGAAAAAGGAAAAACACATAAGGAGAGGACTTGCAGAATAAAAGCAAATAGAGAAAAATGCTGAAAAGTGATGACTAACGAAAGCAATTAGAGGTTTGTTGTAAGGGTCCTACATATCCACCTGGATTTTAATGCAAAGAAGGCATAAATATACAGAGGGTGTTTACAGATATTTATAATTATAATATACACTGAAGTGCCAGAAAAATTGGCACACCTACCTAATATCGTGTAGCCTCCTCGTCCACGCACGCAGAAGTGCCACAACACGACGTGGCATGGACTCGACTAATGTCTGAAGGTATCCTGGAGACAATTCACACCAGGAATCCTGCAGGGCAGTCCACAAATCCATAGGAGTGCAAGGAGGTAGAGATCTCTTCTGAACAGCACGTTGCAAGGCATCCCAGATATGCTCGATAATGTTCATGTCTGGCGATTTAGGTGGCCAATGGAAGTGTCTAAAGTCAGAAGAGTGTTCCTGGAGCCACTCGGTAGCAACTCTCGATGTGTGGGGTGTCGCATTATCATGCTGAAATTGTCCAAGTCCGTCGGAATGCACAATGGACATGAATGGGTGTAAGTGATTGGACATAATGCTTACATACCTGTCACCTGTCAGAGTTGTCTCTAGACGTATCAGGGGTCCCATATCACGCCAACTGCACACGCCCCATACCATAACAGAAGCTCCACCAGCTTGAACAGTCCCCTGTTGACATGTAGGGTCCATGGATTCATGAGGTTGTCTCCATACCCGTACACGTCCATCCGCCTGATGCAATTGTTGATGCCCCAGCATTGAAATCCGCGGCAATTTGAAGAAGTGTTGCACGTCTATCTCGTTTAACGATTCTCGTCAGTCGTCGAAGGTCCCGTTCTTTCAAGGTCTTTTTCCGGCCGCACCGCTGTCGGAGATTTGATGTTTTACCGGATTCCTGATATTCACGGTATACCCGTGAAATGGTCGTACGCGAAAATCCAAATTTTGTCGCTATCTCGGAGATGCTATGTCCCATCTCTCTTGTGCCGACTATAACGCCACGTTCAAAATCACTTAAATCTTGATAACCTGCCATTGTAGCGGCAAGAACCGATCTAACAGCTTTGCCAGACATCTCTTGTCTTATATAGGCGCTGCCGACCGCATCGCGTTACGCTGATTGGTTGCAAAGCTCCGTTATTTGCATACGCACGCCTGTACCGGTTTTTCTGGCACTTCAGTGTCTATTAGTTATTATATTATATATTATACAGTGTAAATAAAACACATACAATAAATTATTTTCTACTGTATTCTGATAGCCATCTTTAAACTACCATATTACATCTAGATTTCTACGATAATAGGACTTTTCGTAAAGTCACAAACGGGATTTTCTCCAATTCCTCCTCCACATCTTTCCACGGTCCATCCAAGGTAGTGGGTCGGCGTTTTGAAAGAGATTGTTTTAAAAGTCCAAATGCACAATAAGCCATCGGTGCTACATCTGGAGACTGGGTAGGAATATGGCTAATTGGTGTTGACTTAATTCCAGTTTCTTGTCTCATTTTTTCTAGAAATGTGGAGACACCCTTGGAGGTGTGGCTGCTCGCTTTGTCCTGATGGAGTTCCACACTTTGAAAATCAGTAGGATACAATTTTGGAATATCTTCTTTAAAAATAGGAGTCAGAACATTATTTTGATAATATGTAGAGTTGATATTTGTATGTTTTTTTTTTTTGCTTATTTTTAATTTTTTGTTATAGAAGATGAAAGTGATAACTATAAATCCTTTACTGAAAATTCCTTTGTTCTCTTTGAACCAAACTTTTTAGTCTCTCAGGCCTCTTTTTCTGTAATAAATCGACCTTTGTTTATTACAATCATTTAAATAAATCCATACTTCGTCAATTGCAACATTTTTGTCCATCTATTTTCTGCAAAATGACTTTATATAACGATCTGCATCTAGTCTTCCACTCAGCAACATGCCGAGGTAGCAGACGATAAACTGCACTTTTTTTGCTTTGATTAAATTCAAATCTTTATTAATTTATTTATAGTTGATGCTGATGTGTGCACAGCTTTTGCAATAGTTCTTTGAGGTTTTGGATTTTCTAGTAAAACCGTAGACTGCACTTTAGAAATGTTAGAAATAGTACGAACTTTTTGGGGATATTTCTTTTGGTTTGTTTTTCCTCTTGACATTAAAGCTTGACTATTTTTTCATTTTACATTAATAATATCACTTATTTTATGCTTTGAAACTTGAAAACCATGCTTCTCGCACCTTTTTTCTTTTTTAATTATTGGATTATTTAATATTTGAATAATGGATGATTTATTTGAATAATTTAATTTCTTTTTTTAATTATTGAATATGAATATTTCTCTTCGGAAAGGGTAAATATATAACCTTCAAGCCACAGCATCCTTTCATGTGCCACACAGTGCAAAGTAAATTTTTAGTCGCAAACGATTTTTCAGTCTTCAGGTAATAGCCTCTTGCCGGATTTTTTCCGGTTCGCTGTTAGTTTTTTGTTTTTTTTTTAAATTTAAAATCAAAGTCTTTATAAACATGTGTAAACACCCTCTGTATATCGGCAGTATTTGAAAATGGAAGTTTCTTCTAGACGAATGATAGTGTGCATAAAAGCATGTGGAGGTTAGGGAAGGAGTTGGAAAAAAGTGTGAATAGTCTAAAAGCTTTAGAAAATAAGGAAGAAAAAAATGAAGTTTGAAAAGAAAAGGAGGTAGGGTTCAAAGGGAAACGTCTGTCAAGGGGATGTGGAAGAAACCTTAGACGTGAAAAGATGGAATCGAACTCGAGACCTCAGCGATATGTGGCACGCGAATCTAGCATATGGCCCGCGTTACGGCGAAAGCTGTGGATCAAAGTAAGGTTGATATGGAAGAGCGTGTTGACGGGAATTGCGCAAATACTATTATTCGCCCCAGTTGCCACCATTCGTGCCAGAAGTGGCATGATTTCATTGTCCTTTGGTATGAGTCTGAAGGATATGTGTGTCTCTTTGGCGAGAATGAAGCCACTTAGAGGGCGGAAACACTTGAGTGAAACTTACATTGTTAGTGCCGTTATGTCAAATTAGCTAGAATATTTATTCTAACTATCTTACCGTTATGTGACGCGGAGGGTTACGAATCGGTGTGTATCTTGTCAAAGAGGAGTCGCAGGAAGGTGGAACGTGGGCAGAAAGAGGAATGAAAAATATGAATTTAAAGCATTTCGAGGGTGTCAGAATCGAAAAATAATGAATCTAGAGGAGTAAGATTCAATCGGTCGGATTCGTAGGTGGCCCGATTTAATTCTGAAAAGAGATGCCGCGGACAGAGATAGGAAAAAGCGCAAAAATCACAAGGGGTGTCGGAAGAGGGGAAAGAATGTGTCAGAGAAAATGTGATATGGATTGGGGGCTTGGAAGAGAAAAAAAAAAATAAAGATGAATTTAGCCATTGGAATGGAGGGAATTGGACGAGATGCGATTGAGCTGGGGGAGGTCCGAAGTCGACGGATAAAAGCATATTACACACAAATTTACACATTTTTAAGACAGACATGTCATTCTTAAATCGTTTTTTAAAGTCGCGAAAAATCGTGTTTTTGAACGTGCTTTTTACACTAATTTTTTGTCTGTAATGTTAATAAATATAAGTGGGTTGGTTGGTTTATTTTTTTAAGCCTCTTAAAAGTTTATTCATTTTGTTTTTTTATTTATTTCATAGAAACGAATTTCTTTTTTTTAGGTTTCAAAATAAGAAAGCAAAATTCAAAAGTAAAAAAGTTCGAACCACCTTTCTGCAAAAGCCAGTGTCACAATTTTTTAAATTTGCACCCTTTGAGAAACCTTAAATTTCTTAAAAGATGGCACATTTTTCTGAAGCCTAATGCGTAATATGGAACATTTTGTAGACAGACGAATCACTATTTTAAAGCAATTTATTAAAGTCGCTTAAAATCTTATTTTTTAGCGCTCGTTTTCCCAATTATTTTTTTATCTGTAATATGTTAATAAATACAGGAGATTTTGTTTACTTTAGCCTGTTCTTAAACGTCCTTTCTCTTTTCTTCTATATGTGTTCATTCATTTTATAGACGCAAATTTCGTTTTTTAAGCTCAAAGTTCAAAACTTTCCATGACGGGAATCGTACTTGTGACATTGTGCAGTTTTTCGGTGAGTTTCCTATCCTTTCAGCCAAGAGGGCTTAAGTTCTTGTTTTCTTTATTGGGAAGCAATTGTCACAATTTTTTAAAATGTCATCCCTTTGGAATGCTATAAATTGCATAAAATAGAATACATTTATATGCCCCTAATATACAGCTTGTGATAAAAGTTCGTAGACTTTTTTTTTTGTCTCTTCATTATTTTATTTTGTCTTGTGACTTGTAAGTGGCAACAGAAAAAAAGTGTTTTTCTCTTTTAGAAAAGTTGATTGTTGGTTTCTGCTGTGTAGTTTTCAATTAATACAATTAAGTATGTAATACTAATAACGAGATTTTGTTGTGCTATAAGAAATGAGCCGATATAACAAGCGCACAACCGTTGTTGAATTGTATAAATCGCGGGATGAAAACAGCAGAGATTTTCAGAAGGACTGGATGCGAAAAAGCTACGACCTATGCTGTAGTGAAACTCAAGAGTTGAGTTGGGAAGCACGTTGGGCCGTCCTCGTAGTGGTCTCCCTACCATCGTAACTACACCAAAGAACATCAACAAGGTTTAATGTAAAATCTACCGCAATCAAGAGCGCTCAATGCGAAGGTTGGTAAAAGAACTCAAAATAAGCGCGTATACTGTTCACGTTATCGTTCATAAGAAGTTAGGAATGGGTAGCTATAAAATAGACGTTCACGTTTTCTCAGTGACGTACTGAAAGCAAAGAGGTTGGAAAAAGATCGCCGTATGCTTAGCTGGTTGTTGGTGATTGTCTCAAAAAATTCCTTTTCCGGACGACAAAATATTTACTATACAGCGTTGGCAAAACTGTCAAAACCATCGCAACTACTCAAGCCAAAAGAAAAAACTGCTGCAAAAGTTACCGCTTGCAATTATTTTCCTGCTTCCATCATGGTTTGGGCTGGTATCTGCGCCACAGGAAAGACACCTTTGGTATTCATCGACCGGAATGTAAAAATCGGTGCGGAAACTTACCAAAAAGTCGTTTTTCGAGACCTCTTATAGCCATGGGTAGTGAAGCAGTTCGGTAGAAACGATTTTACATTGCAACAAGACTGGTCACAGCGCATGAGGTGAGAACAACAATTTCAATGTGTCAAGATGTACTTCCAGGATTTTGGGACAAAAATGTTTGGCCGCCAAATTCGCCGGATTTGAACCCCACGGATTTTTCTATTTGGTCGTTACTGGAACAGAAGCTCTCTAGTAAATAGTTCAGGTTGACAAAAGCGTTGAAAATGGAGCTGCGACGAGCTTGAGAGTATGCGAATAGTATGAGACCATCATTGTGAACTTACCGAAACGTCTCCATATAGCCTATGTGCTAAAGCAAAGGGAGGAAATTTTGAACATTTCTTGTAATTTTTTTGCTAAACATCATAATTAGTAGTCTAATAAATATTATTTACAAATTTTCGATATAAATTTTTAATTATATGTAGCGGTTCGATGCTGTGGAAATATGTAAAAAATGTCTATAAACTTTTATCGCACTCTATATAATTTTGTACATTTTAAAACTAACGAATCATTTGAAATCACTTTTGAAATACCGCATAAAAGCGTTTAAACACAGAATTAAAAATTTAAAAAAAAAAAAAAACTTTCCATGCTGGAAATCGTACCTATGAGCCTATGTATTGAACCAGTCACTCACTTCTCCGCCAAAAAGTCCCGAGTTCGATTTCCCTCCACGCAAAAGACGTTTTTTCTTTTTTAAATAACATCCCTTTGACAAGCCTAAACATTATTAAATAGGACATGTTTTTCTGGAATTAATGCATATTTTTACCCATTTTAACGACGGATAGGTAATCTTTTAATTAAATTTTAAATGTCACGTCTAATCGCATTTTTGAACCCTTCTCTGCCTTACTTGTTTTGGTTTAATGTCAATGAAAATAGGATGTTTTTTAACTAAGCCTGATCTTAAATGCTCTTTCCGTTTTATTTGATATGTCGCTTTATTTCGTAGAACAAAATTTCCTTTCTTTAGGCTCCAAATTAAAGAAAAAAAACCCATTCTCATGCCGGGAATCGTGCTTGTGTCCCTGCGTAGTAACCCGGCGACGTTACTAACCTGTCCTATGAAATATTAGGGTCCCTTTCATGCAGAAGCCCTTGTTACCATTTTTGCAAATTTCTTCCGTTTGACAAGTTACAAGTCACATACAAAATCAGGTTAATATTTCGTGTAGCACAGAACAGTTTTTTTCCGTTCCCGTTGTGGTATGAATTACGCCTGTTTAATTACGATAGGACGTGTGTATAACGAGGATTTTGGGAACAACGAAAATTCTCACTATATCCGATTGCTCGATTAATACGTTTTGGGGGTTTAAATTTTAAACTACGAAAATAAATTCCGTATATGTAATATCCTTTCGTGCAACATATATACAGAAAGCTTTAAAATTTGCGGTAAACGTCACGGAATTTCGCGCCGCGATAAAGTTACAGGTCTAGAGACAAGGTCTAATTTGCAACATTTTTGAAGTACACATAGAAAAATAAACGATTAAAATTTCAGAACAATTGAATGATTTATTGCGGAGTTTGACCGTTACAAAGGGAGGAAGTCAATAAGGCGTTGCTCCACCTCTGGCCTGGATGCAAGCTGTCACCCGGCGCCGTCTTTCCATTCCCGGATCGATTCACGCACTTGGGGACGGAAAGTCTTGGCGGCAAAAAAAGAGCTTCGGGGCTAAACGGTTGATTCTAGCTACTTATAGTAGAAAGTTCACTAGACAGTAATGAGGTAAGCGCATGTGTCGCATCGTATTTTGATTATAACTTAGTATTTTTATAAATAAATCAGTACTTACCTGAATCACAGAGACCGAACTAGGGGGAGACCCCACAGAACCCTCGCTCGTCGCTTCGCGACTCGTGCCGTTTCGATCACATTCGATGTGCGCTGTCTGAATCGGTATCTGTTGAACCGGTATGAAGTGGACACGGGCGGCAAGCGGCAACATGGCGCCGTTAAAAAGTTCGCGTCATTCAGTTATTTGTCAACATTCTGGGATGGTTGCAATCGCCTTCCCATAGCGTCCCAAATGTGCTCTATGGGAGAGAGATCAGGAGATCTAGCTTGCCAAGGAAGTGTTGGGCAAGCTTGAAGACAATTCATAGCAACACGTGCCGTGTGCGGCCGGGCATTGTCTTGTTGAAACGTAAGTCCAGGGTGTCGCAAAAGGAACGGTAACACAACCGGTCGTAGAATGTCGTCTACGTACCGCTGTGCTGTAAGTGTGCCAGAAATGACCACCAAAGGGGTCCGGCTATCAAAGGAGATGGCACCACAGACCATAACGCCCTGTTGTGGGCATGTGTAGC
>QLNU02003225.1:39659292-39687237 GCA_006491805.2 Dysdera silvatica | reverse complement strand
TATGAAAAAACAATTACATTAAAAGTTTCGAGTTGCTTTTGAAGTCTGCCCACCTTGTATGCCCATATGCCACATCTCCCCATCACAAATTAATGGATAGTTGAATGATCAGTATTTGCACCATATAAGCTATAAAAATAAGTGTTGAATAAAGATGACAGTTCAGAACCTCAGTCACAAAAATGAAATTTATATGTGCAAATACGACTAGCCAGATTCTAAATTTCTAACTCTGACTATGGTTATGTTAGCTTATGTCATAGTGCAGCACTCGACAGTGAATACTTCCTAAACTCAAAAATTAATGACAATAAGGTGGTGTTCCACTATAGTTTTGTAGCATTGTTTTAGAGCTCCATGTGCTAAATTAGATCGAGAACACTGATCCATGTGAAAGAACCCTCATTACATTATATTTATGCTGCTTGCTCTATCACCTGTATCTTCTAACAGGATTTCCTACATGTTTGGTATATTAAATGTGAATTTAAGGATCTGCAAACTGTCATGTGTGGCAGTGCAGAATTGATTTCTGTGCACCCACGTAATCTGGCTTATACTAAAACTCTTTGACTTGGAAGGGTTGAGAAAAGAAAAGAATAATCATGTCTCAGGTTTGTTTCAAACCAGCGATTTTTGGATTTTCATAGCAATGCTGTTTGTATCGAGATTTACTTTTTAATGTGGGACTGCACACTATCGAACTTGACATAATATAACATTGTAAAGGCATGAATAGAAGTGAACTAAGACACCCATGAATAAACTTCTAAAAAGTTAATTTTGTATAAAGATAATGAATGTGTGTCTGTTATTCCCTTCACACTCTTTGGAAAAGTGCTGAAATATATTCGATATGTATGTGTATATTTCTCTGTTATGCTAGGAAAACCATGTCGATGCTATCCATCCAGGTTATGGCTTTTTGTCTGAACGAGCAGACTTTGCGCAAGCCTGTTTAGCTGCTGGAATTAGGTTTATTGGCCCTTCTCCAGTAGTGATGGAAAAAATGGGAGATAAAGTATCTGCAAGAAAATCTGCTATCGCCTCAGGTGAGTTTATATATCTAATGGTTTTGTTCCCTCCGACTTTTCTTAACTTTCTTGTATTCTTCCTGACAAATGTAAGAAGTCGGATCATGTAAGCCTTTGTGAGGATGTTAAACTGAGCACATATTTATTATTAAAAAGCAACAGACAAAAGTATTGTTTCAATATCATTAAGTTTTCCAACATTCCATTTCGTTCATATCATTAATGCTGGAGTCTGTGTTTTAAATAAAGAAAAGTAATTGTGCCACACCTAACAAACTTACTCTGGAGTCAAACTAGCAGTCTCTGACGTACTGTCCCGTTGCCTCGACCACCGAATGCATACATGGCTCTGTTTTTCTTCAAAAGAGCCATGTATAGCTGTACTCAATAGCCTAAGGGTCAAGACATTAGAATAGTAATCCAAAGATCACGGGTTCGACTGCAGCATAAGTGTGTAGCATATTTTCATTTCTATGCCCCAAACACAGGCTCTAATATGAACAATATAAAAAGAGGAATGTTAAAAACCTAACCATACTGAATAATTCCTCCAAACTCTTCTTTGATTTTTAAGACATTCCTTCTTTGTTTAGTATTATTTCAGTGTTAGGATAATGTTGTCCCTGTAGTGTGCACAGTATTAACACATTCATTTAGTGTGCTATTATTTTGGGTTTGGGTCCCAATGATTCTTGTAAAAACCCTGCTTGTCAACTAATTGCTCACTGTAGTCCAGGAGTTGGTTCTCTTGGGCCTAAAGAGATTCAGGTTTTTCAGAACAGCATAGGGATGCTGTTCTATGGTGCCATAGTGATGATGCATTCACATACTATGCCATACTATGAGTTTGACCCCCAATGGTATCGTGAGAACATGTGCCATTTTCCCCCACTTCAGACTTGGGTGTAGTTCCCTTGCTAGTAGACGTTGAATTCTCAGAAAACTTTGGGTTCTAACACAGCATGGCCTTTGCCATCATTGTGTCTTAAGAACACAATCAGAGGAACATTTTGTTTGTGACAATGACCAATACATTTGAAGTTTTAACCTACAATTTAATGTCCTTTTATCTCCCTTAGATGTGAAAGTGGTACCCGGTACTGACGCTCCGATTTTAGATGTTAATGATGCCGTTCAATTTTGTGAAAAGCATGGTCTTCCGGTTATACTCAAAGCAGCATATGGTGGTGGAGGGCGAGGTATGCGTGTTGTGAAGGATATGGAGGTAACAAAACACTGTTGAAATATAATTTGAATTCAGACTAGCCTAGTTTTATCCTTTTCATTAATTTTTTCAGTGTAATGTTTATATGAAGTACTAGAAACTCAGTGTATTTATTTGGTATCAACAAACTATGTTTTTATTTAGAATTTGCCTGAACTGTTTCAAAGAGCTGTATCAGAAGCTACTTCAGCTTTTGGCAATGGAGCAGTTTTTATTGAGAAATTCATTGAGAAACCTCGTCACATTGAAGTCCAAATTTTAGGTATATACTTACCTTTGATTATTTGGAATTTATTTACTTGTGATTATGTAAAATTTACCTGTGAATATCTAGAATCCTATTACTTACAAATATCTAGAATCCCATTACTTGTGAATACCCAGAATTCCATAACTTGTGAATACTTAGAATTCCATTATAAATATCTAGAATCCCATTACTTGTAAATACTTAAATTCCATTACCTTTGAATACTTGGAATTCTATTACTTATAAGTACCTCAAATTTTGTTATTTGAAAATACCTAGAACCTATGAATAGAGTTTTAAATCACAGTAATATTGAGGAAAAAAACATCTTTTAATGCACATTTTTTTGTGTGCACTTTTTCCCCCCTACAGGAGATAAATATGGTAATGTTGTTCATCTATTTGAACGTGATTGCACCGTTCAACGACGGCACCAAAAAGTTGTTGAAATTGCACCTGCACCAAATTTCAGTCCCATTGTAAGTATTTTTTCATTATATCCTAATAACAGTTCATACTAATAATGAAGTAAAGCATTTTATATATCATTGATTGTCATCAATCAACACAAGGCCACACACGCATAAGGGGCAGAGGTGTTTGAACCCCCATCAGTGTACCCCAGTAAGTGCTGAGGAGGAGGAAGCTGAGGCCTACGACAACAATGTCACCTGACTTGCACAGTCGTAGACCTCCACATATACACACACACATTATTAAGTCAAGAAGTTGTGTACTCTGTACCATATACCCCCAGAGCAGAATGCGCTAAAAAGTTTCTAGTGATTCGGTGAAAGTACAGTATGGTTTCCAGTGTATCTCAATTAGTCTTTATACAAGTTCCTTTTCATCTTTAGGGGAACTCCTTACTTTGTCCTTTGGAACAAGAGTGGGAACCTCGTTCTGGTGTTTTGATTTACTCAGCTACATAGGTTCAAATTCCTCGGAAAATTGTAAATCTTGGTGGAGCGTGATTTTAGTTGTCCTTTCACCATAAATGCGAGCTATGACTTCCATTGTTTAACCTTAGATTTCTTTGAAAGTTGTTGAATTTTCTTGTGTTAAAAATAAGATCGAATTTGAAGGGTGTACTTTTCTGGATCCATGTTTGAAGCTAGTCACTCCTCTATTTCAGAGGGTAAATATTGAAGTTTTTTAAGCATAAATGTTATATTATTTTTCTGTTCCTGTTTGTGGTAAAGTATTGAAAGTAGTTGTAGCTACTTCAATGCTGCGAAAGATTACAAATAATTTTTTGGTTTTTAAGATTCGCAGTAAAATGACCGATGATGCTGTTCGGTTGGCACAAAGCGTTGGCTATGAAAATGCGGGAACTGTCGAGTTTCTTGTCGATGAAAAAGGTGATTATTACTTCATAGAAGTCAATGCAAGATTGCAAGTAGAACATACAGTTACCGAAGAAATTACTGGGTGAATATGTGTTTCTTGCAGTTTTTTATAGTAGTGCTTTTATCTTATATTTGGATCTTGTACGTTGTGAGATTCGCAGACATTTGATTATGATCAATTTTTATCGAAATAATGCAGCGGTGAAAAACTGAATTAAAAAATAATAAATTATCTATAAAATATATTGAATTTCATATGCACCAAATTTTATAAGAATAAGTCAGCAGTTTTATTATCAAATAATAAATATAAAAGAAGAAAAAATTGTGAGGGACACGATGTACAGGAAATAACCCCACATTTGAATACACATTGACTTATTCTGATGTAATGTCAGAGTTCCTGGAAATTTTATAACACTATAATCAGGGTTGCATTATACATGTGGGGCTTCGTTTAACTCGCTGTAGCTTGACCCATTTAGATTCCTCAATTCATGTACATACAGTGCGTTTGGTATTTTAGTGGACACTTGATAACAGTGCACTATCGTGAGAAATAATGCCAAATTTGAAAATGAAAATAAAGATACTACAATAAAACAGTATTCTGCAAAGTGGAAGATTAATAATCTTTATTAAATCATTCATAAATGTAACAAAATCAAGATGAGGCTTTCAATCTTGTTTGAAAATTTAATGGACACTTACTGAAATTGGAGTGTTTTATGTACATTAATACGCGAGATATCCTCCGTTTTTGCGTATAACTTTAAAGACACGTGAATCCATTGATTCTATCAATGTTTGTAAATACTTAGGATCGATTTGATACCAAGTTTCCACAATAGCGTCCTTTAAGGCATTAACCGACGTGAATTGCTTCCCATTTGCATATATTTGACGAACAATATAATCCCATACGTTTTCGATAGGATTTAAATCAGGACTACGTGTCGACCAAATCATACTTTTAAACTTTTTTGAATTTATCCATCTTTTGGTGGAGATAGATGCATGGCACGGTGCGTTGTCCTGTTGCAAAATCCAGTTTTCCCCACATATTTATGAGGCATATGGGAGGGCATATTCATTCAAAAGTTCTTGATAGCAGGTGGAATTCATACGACTGCCGATGAAAGCTCCAGGCGTAGTACCGTTGTAGCCAAAGACACTACAAATGGTCACCGACTCTCCTCCTTGAACTCTACAAGAAAAGTATTGCGGCGCTTTCCGTAAATCGTGCCAATAATGTTGAAAAGCATCCGGACCATCTAAGTTGAATTTCTTTTCCTCCGTGAAAAGTACCTGCAACCATTTATCGTTCCACTCCATGTGTCGTCGAGCCTAGTTTAAGTGTTCCTGTTTGTGAACTTGGGTGAGAGATGGTTTGCCCTTTTGTTTTGTTTTTTGAAGAGATAAATTTTTGGAATTAGAGAGCACATTCCATACTATCCAACGTTTAACTAGGAGCTAACTAAGGTCGTTTTGGATTTTTGCAGCAGACTTTCCTGTGTTACTGGCCTCTCTATTAATGTTCCGCTTATCTCTTTTACTCAGTTTTGGCTTCGCTCCCCGCTTTTTGGGTGGATCCTTTTGGGGTTTCTTTTTGAAAAGGCCCCTATAGTACTCCTTGGACGCTGAATAAGCTGACAAATTTTGAAAATGGATTTTCCATTTCATTTAAAAGCCACAATTTCCTCTTTCTCGAAATCCGTAAGTATTTTCCTTTCTGACATGACTACAAACGCTGTTTTTGCATAAACCTGTTCACACGGGTATTTATACGAACCTACGCATCGAAAGAATACAATATGCAAATTTTTTAGCGCCTGCACTGCCATCTGTTAGTCAGGAATGATAGTGTCCCTTAAATTAACAAACAACATTTGTTATATAAATTTGCATTTTCCCCATTTATGTGACGATATATTTATATAAAATTTATTTTTCTACAAGACATTATGGTGTCTCGGCATTCTTCAAGATCCTATTCGCAGTTTTTGTATTTTTTTTAGCATTTACGTAAAAATATCAGGTGTCCACTAAAATACCAAACGCACTGTATGCGTGAATATGCTTAGGGATTCATTATGTGTTTAGTACTTTTAACCAATTATATTTTGTTTTACTGTTTTATACTGTGTTATGTATTTTTTATTTTTTTTACATAGTATTATATTTTTTATATTGTATTACACATTTTTTATGTTGTATTATATATTTTTTATATTGTATGGCTTACTCTTTATTACATTTATTAATTTAACCTTGGCGTTTTAAATTTCCAGTTTTAATTCTTTTAGATATTTTTTTATTATTTCAGTGGGTTCTGCTTTTAAGAATCACATTTGTTTCGCCCATTGTGGTTCTTATATTCAGTGGATTCTTAAATCCTGAATGTTTTCAAATATTGTTCTATGGTAAACACTAACTACTGTATTATGCATAATTTTTATTATCTATAAGTTTAGGGGATTCAAATTATATGTATTCAAATATTGTATTAATAGATTTGTAAGTCTACTTTTGCAGTAGTAAAAATGTTATTTTATCAACTAAATCTTACAACTTAAAAATGCCATAGCTAGTATGCATTTATTTAAATGAGAATAAAAAGTTAAAATTATGTATATATGTATAATAATTAATAGCTTATTGTTGTACACATCGTAGCTTATTTATTCAGGATGAGTAATAAGAATAAGTAAGAGCGATTGTCCTCCTGTTATCTGCCAGTGCTCCAACCCCTTACAAGAAATTCACTCTTATTCATAAAAGCCAATTTTTTTTCATAATCATTAGCCGATTTTTTTCATAAAAGCCATTTTGGCCAATAGTAACCATCATCCCAGTCATAAGTTCGGAGAGGAGTGATAAAAGTAGTTTTTCAAATAACCTTAAACAAAGCTAATTTGCTTTCCCCAATTCAATACAAAATCAGCAAATTTCAGGTAGGAAGACTGATCCTTAAAAGCACAAATAGTGATTCTTTAAAACGATGATTTTAGAATGTTAAATCCAAGTTTGTATTTGTTTCAGTGGTTTTGATTCTTATACATGGTTGATTCTTATAATCACTGATCCTTAAAAACGGCAGGCATGCTATTATTATTTTTTTATTACTGACTAGCTGCTTGTAGAGACAGTTACGTGCAATGACTGTTTACATATTTTTATACTGTATTATTTTTTATTTATTGATTTAGTAATTTTTATTGTCATATATACTGCCCGGATTATATGCAATTGCATATGTGCATATGCAGGTGTACATTTTAGCCCTTTTTAGTGTTTGTGCATATAAAAACGATGAATTTCCAGAATAAATGCATATTTTAAGGGTTTTAGTAATTTTAAGAATTTTACTGTTATATCCTCATCGGAAAAAGTTCACCATGATGCTAAAGTTAAACATTCTTCTTACTCATCTGAGCGGAAAGGCAATGGAATTTGTACATATTTGTCCTAGGGTGCCAAAAATGTTGTCATAGCTGAATTATAGCCACTATCCTTATTAGGAAAACTAAAGATTAGTTTTACTGCCTTAGGCTAGAAATTGATTGAAAGTCAAATTAAAACAAACACTTATTCTAAAATTCCACACCATTTTCTCTCAGCGATAGACATGGGTCTATCATCGATAAACTATCCGTAATAGATAACTCGCAAAAATTTATGTGCTGTCTAATACCTTTTGTAGCTCTGGAAGGGACACCTTCGGCCATAAAAATGTTATTACATGGTAGAATTTAACTGCTTAGAACAACGAGAGATACATTGCGATATACAGTCATAGGATTTGTGATATATAAAACATATGATTTAATGTATATCGAATTTTTCTACTTGGCGGTTAATAATATATCCACACGTTTTAAAATACTGGACATTAAATTTTCAAGCATTAAAAAAAAATGTAAGTACGTATTTATTCGTTTTAGGGGCATGTTTATTCATTTTAAATGCATATACATGGATATTTTGAGGTTCTTAGTGCACATTTTGAGTTTTTAGCACATATTTGCATGCACATTTTGCTGTTTTTTTTAGTGCATATAATCTGGGCTCTAGTCATATATGTATATATATATATAAGCATTGGCGCCGACGGCCTAAAAATATTGGGCGTGGACAATATGCCAGTAGAAGGCAATTTGTTTGAAATTGAATGGGGATTTGAATCCTAACACCAACTTTGGAGGGATGGGTCCCTCCTGTCCCCCCCACTAATGGCGCCCATATATATAAGCATGTAACTAAACTTGGGAGGGCCCCTGTAGTGGTGCAGTAGTAATACATCCACCTAGCATATATGTCGATAACCTAGGTTCAACTCCCAACAATGTCAAAACACCCTAAAAACCCACGTTTACCATATAACTGTTCACTGTAGTCCGGGGTGTTAGTTTCCTAAATCCTAAGGGATTTAAATTCCTAGGGGAAAATATAGGTCTACTGCCCTACAGTCGCCTAATGGTGATGCATTCGTTTCTTGTGCCATTGATCCGAGTTTAACTCTCAATGGTATCATGGAGTGTATTCCGTTTTTCTGTCTACTTAAGTCAGAGGTGTGGTTCTCTTGGTAACGGAGATTCGGATTTCTTAGAAAACCGTAGGTCCCGGTGCCACATGACCCAGTGCAGCTATCCTTGCACCGTAAAACACAATAACTGAACATGTTTCATTTTTGCCCAGCCACTATTTATGTAACATTAGCACTTCCATGGATTAATATATAATGAATTTCCGTATAAATGGGTCAATCTTATTTAATTTGTGATTAATAATTGAAATTAGGTTTCCATTTTTAAATATTAAAATTGTGCTTGTATGTCATACCCAAGGGTGGACTTGGTGCAGTCCCAAATCAAAATATCTGAAGGCTACAGCTTGCCGGAGCTACACATGGATCAAGACCACATTTTTGTAAAGGGGTGTGCCATTCAATGCCGCGTTACCACCGAAGACCCCGCCAAGAATTTTCAGCCAGACACTGGTCGTATAGAGGTTTGTCTTCTTTTTTAATACAATGATTGCATGCACTGTGGTAACTCAATACATTCAGAACATTCCGCTTCTAAGTTCACATTAAGGTGAATTTGTATATCACAGATGAAAATAGTTCCCGTTGACTAAGTCCAAGGTCCCATTGTGGTGTAGTGATAATACATTCATCTAATGTGCCAAGTTCGAACCCAAGTTCGATTCTAGTAATACCATAGAATGCGTGTAATTTTTTTGTCCACCATTGGCCAGAGTTCGTTTTCCTAGACCAGTGGCTCTCAACCTATGAGGGACCGCAACCCGGTTCCCACAAATATTGCAACAAAATTGCTATGAGAAAGTACACATAGTGATTTTCAGGATGTATGAGTGAAATGAAATTGTGTTTTATATGAAATGACTTAAAGCAATTATCCATCTGATAGGTTTTTCGAAGTGGCGAGGGGTTTGGAATTCGGCTGGATGGTGCTTCTGCTTTTGCCGGTGCCATAATTTCGCCATATTACGATTCTCTTCTAGTCAAAGTAATCGCTCATGCCAAAGATCTCAAAAGTACTTCTGCCAAAATGAATCGAGCGCTGAGAGAATTTCGCATTCGAGGAGTAAAGGTAATTGATTGCATAGTTTAAATGATTTTGTTCTTGGGTCTTATAACAGACTTTATTTCAATGTTTGTGTCACAATTGAAATCCTCCTAAACACCTTAACAACCAGCTTTGAGATTTCTAGAGGGGCTTTCGCAAGTAGTTAAAGAAGTTGTGGAGGAACTGATCATTATTGATTAAGTCTAATATTTCACTTTTTAAGGTTTATGCTAAGCCTATTTTTGGTATGTAAGAGTTGTGGAAAAGAAATTTTACCGTACACACATGGAGGCTGGGCTTGGGTAACCCAGTGTTTGCGTCCACCACCTTTGGGCACATGGGGTTGTATTAGACTCCCAGTACGCTTGTTGATGTGTAAATGTATTGTGTGTCAGAAGTCACATTAAGTCATTGGCTCTGTCCGAGATATCCTGTTAAGCAATTTTAGAATAAAAAATATGCAAACAAGCTGAACTTACATTACAGAGATCCTTGGATTTCAATTGTAAGGTTTCGATAACGAAATTGCTGAACACCCACACAGCTCTGTGTGACCCTTTTGAGATGGACCAAACAAGCCCCAGAATGGATTTTAATGGACACTGCATGCCCAAGGAAAAGTCCAAGATAAGATGGATTGATGCAATTATCAAATATTTATGTAATATTACGTTATATTATGTTTATTACCCTCCACAGGGTTAACGTAATTTTTAAATGGTCAACATTTACCGCCACCAGGGCATGTTTTTTGTCGTTTTCGTGCGGAATTTTATAGCTAATTTTTGCCATCCACGCATAAGCTCAAACTGGAGTTTTGTATTTAGAAGAAAAAGAGAACCTGTCCTTACCTGGAGCTGAACTGGGGACTCGACTTATGATCTGTTTTACCGAACAGGTAAAGGCTCAACAGGTCATATGTTGGGTCTTCATTTTGTCTCTGGGTCAAAGTGATGTCTCTTTATCTCTTATATATAAAGCTCTAGTTTAGGTTTCAGCGGGGGTGGCAAAAATTGTTATGCATATATGTTTTTGGAAAACACCAACAAAAAAAGCTCTAGTTTGAGCTAAATATACGTGGGTGGCAAAAATTATTGTATAATAAATTCCCCCACGAAAAACTCACAAAAATCTCGCCCCGGAGGCTTTTCTGTGTTGACCATTATTTGGCAATTGTGTTATCCCTGTGAAGGGTAATATCCTTATGATATGGAGAAATAGAGCATTGTTTCCTCTCATCATCCGTCTAGCGGTCTAAGACACTATAGGCTAAACGGAGGGACCCTAGTTTGAATCCAGGATATGGAAAGCTTCTCTTTTTCTCCAAAAGCAAAAAAAACAAAACTCTAGTTTGAGCTACATGTACGTGGGTGCCAAAAATTATTGTATAAGAAGTTCAGATTCTTCTGAAAAACAGATTCTGGTTTTCAGCATGACACTTGCTGTCCTTGAACTGAGAAATTAAAAAACAAAAAATAATTTTCTGGTATATAACTTAAGAATTAGAATGTCAATGTTGATTGTGAAAACTTTGGCTTGTAGGGACTAAACATGTGGTTATGCGTAAAAAACCATTCCACAATTAAATATCATTTGTGGCATTAACGTGGTATTTGGTACTGATGTTTAAGCAAGGTAAGTCCCAGGTGTGTATCCGATGATATGCGTTCTAACTAATGAAGTAATTAGTTGAAAATTTTCAAATTCAAAAATAATGTGTGTTAATTGTAATAAATTCTCCGAATAACGACGTTCTCATTAACAACTACTTTTGTTTAACAGCAATATTTTGCAGTTCTAGCAAATGATTCATAGTTACATTCTGATTAATGTTTGTTTTCTGTTTAACGACGTTTTCTTTTCTGCCCTTTGAAAGTCTTTAATGGGAGAGTTACCGTAATTAATAATTGGTTATAATTAATTTTTAATTTTCATTAGACAAATGTACCTTTTCTTCTAAACGTATTGGAAAGCCAAAGTTTTATGAATGGGACCATCGATACCAACTTCATCGACGACAATCCTCTTCTCTTCCAATTTGAAGCGACACAAAACAGAGCCCAAAAACTGTTGCGTTACCTTGCCGATGTCATGGTGAATGGAGCATCTACACCTCTCGCTACGAGTTTCAAGCCAGCAAATATCGAACCCCTAGTACCTGAGGTGCCCCCTGGTAGGTAAAACTGCCTAGACCATTTTTCTTTTGAAAACGGATTCTCGGTTTTCCAGTAAACCTGTGTTTGTTTCACCTCTTTCCTCACCTTTTCTTTCATGGGTAGGTTTCAAGCCTTCAAAAGGTTTTAGACATATTCTGCTAAAAGAAGGACCCGAAGGTTTTGCCAAAGCAGTACGAAATCATAAAGGTTTGTTACTGATGGATACCACTTACCGAGATGCCCATCAGTCATTGCTGGCCACTCGTGTGCGTACATACGATTTGCTGAAGATATCACCATTTGTAGCCCACAGTTTCAACAATCTGTACAGTTTGGAAAACTGGGGAGGTATGGACATTTGTTTATTCCGTAACCAGCTCTTCCCTTTTTCACAAAAAATGTTTACCTCGTTCGATGCGGAATGATGCTGTCCTTGCGCAGTAAGAATTCAAAAGACTATTCATAAAATTTTTCGGAAAAATCGACTATGCCCAAAACACTTCATTTCGGTCTGAAAAACGTTTCTAAAACAAACCAATTTTTTCAAAAAATTCGGGAATTTTCTAAAAATTTGATCGATGTAAAAACGTTTTTCAGACCGAAATGAAACCTATACCTAGTTAATTTTTACAAAACATTTCGAAATTTCTGAAAAAACTGGATAGATGTAAAAACGTTTTTCAGACCGAAATGAAGCGTTTTAGACGTAGTTAGTTTTTTTCCAAAAATTTCGAAATTTCCCCAAAAAAATGGATAGATGTAAAAACTTTTAAACTATAAAGGATCCAAATTTTGGTATAGGTTACCAAATGCACTAAAAAAACTTGAATCATTTGAACTTGAATCTTTTGTAGTAATCATTTGAACTAATCATTTGAACTTGAATCTTTTATACTTGGATCTTCTGTACTTGAATCTTTTATATTTAATCTTCTTTACTTCAATCATTTGAACTTGAAATATTGAAACTTTGTCTAGAACTATATTTCATAAATACTGTGTTCCAATTTTAGGGGCGACGTTTGATGTGGCCATGCGATTTTTACATGAGTGTCCGTGGGAAAGACTTATGATGATGCGAAATATCATTCCGAACATTCCGTTTCAGATGTTGTTACGAGGAGCAAATGCTGTTGGCTACACTTCATATCCGGATAATGTTGTCTATAAGTAATTTTCTGTTAAGTACATCCCGTTTCTTTTGCTTTGATTTTTTTATGGTGCAAGAACAAACAATCAACCAAACTTCATTTGCATTATAAAAGGATTTTGAAAATTGATTTTTAAATTTGAAGGTTCTGTGAGTTGGCGAAACAGTGCGGAATGGATATTTTCCGAGTTTTTGACTCCCTTAACTACTTGCCAAACATCATCCTTGGCATGGAAGCTGCTGGAAAAGCCGGTAATATTTAAATTCTCATTTCTTGCATTACCATATATTGCAGGGAGAATTAACGATCAATTGCCGAAATTTTCAACTGGATTCCCAGCGATTATCAACTTTCAAGGAAACATCCTCAGGGGGAGTGAGATAAGATATTGCTGAATTGTGTTTATGATAGACATGTATATATGAGATTTGGATGTATTGATAACAAATTGAATATGCTAATGTTTTAGTTTGTGGACAAGCAACTTTCACCTGTCTTGCAGTGGTGTAGTGTAGTAATGCGTTCGCCTAGTGCACAGTTAATCTGGGTTCAACTCCCAACAGTGCAAACAATGCTTACTCAAAGATCTCATAAAGATCGCACTGCTCACTGTAGTCTGGGGTTTGGTTCCCTAGGCCTTAAGAGGTTCAGATTCCTCGGAAAACAGTAGGTCCTGGCACAGCATGACCATTGTAGTCTTTGAGCCATAAAACCACAAACAAACTTTACACCCATTTTCATGTGACACAAAACATTGAATTGAGAAACTGTGAATTAAGAAATCTTGATTTTCTTTTTTAATATGCGAATTTTCATCACCTAATTCCAAATGAACGGATGAAACTCGCCAATAATTGTACTACTGCAACACAAAACCAAAATATTTTAATGCAAGATATAATAAATTTTTTATTAAACCCTGGGAGATTTTTCAACCTAAATAAAATTTTCAAAAGTCTCCCTTTTGAGAAGTGGTTCTTATCATGGTGTGTGCGTGTATTAAGAAATAAACTTAAAGGATTTATATGTGAATAAACCTGTACTATACTTTGAGGGATTTACTCAAGTAAAATATAATTATATAATATTCGATATTTCATCATCCATTTCAACAGATCGTTATTCACTTATGCGTTTTCACAAATTTCACAATGCCAAATTTCTTCAAAATTTGAAATGGTTAAATTTTCCCCATAATCTGCATATGTAATAATTCTTTTTGATTTTAAATAATTATGTATATTTTCTCATGAACAATTAAAATATGTTATCAAATAATACACATGCTTTCATCCTGCGGCTCTCATTTTTTTGCTTAATTTCTTAAGAGTACAAAAAGCATGTTTATGTCTGTGTGTGTGTGTGTACACACACAACAGACATACTCACATTTGTATATGTGCAGTTCCAGATCAATATTGTAATTTTAAAATCATAATTTGAAGCATTGTCCTCCTTCCTTTTTTTTGTGCATGTACTATCCCGCAATCTTCTTGTCCGTTTAACCGTATATATTTTGAAAAATAATGTGAGCCTACTAATTGGTGCATACTTAGCCTGTGTAATCTAATACTGTACTTTATAATAAGTTTTATGATTTACGCATGCTAAAATTATAAAATGGAAGTTAAGCATTCAGTCATATTTTATAATAACCCTATAATTGTAGCAACAACTTAGCTATTGTGTCAAAATCCTAAAGTCCACTCGAGGATTATTTGTATTTAATTATATTTCTGCGATGGTCCATTAGTAACCCATTCACCTAATGTCCTGTTATCCTGAGTTCGATTCTCGATGGTGCCAAAATAGCATGTTTAGCGACAAACTTCTCATTGCAGTTTGGGGTTTGGTTCCTTAGGTCGTAAGAGGTTCTGACTCCTAAGAAAAGTGTAGGTTCCGGTTCAACATTTTCCTTGCTGTCCTTTCGCTGTAAAACAAACTTCAAATTGTATTTTACTCTGAGTGACCGACTGTTCTTTGTCCATAGAAGTCCAACCAACCAGATTGGATTGAATTATGTGTCAGTTGAGAGTCAGAATTTCAGCAATCCCTTAAATGTCATCATAATTGAAGTAATAGTTGATTTAGTATTCATTTCAGCACAGCATTCATAAAGAAAATGCAACTGAAAAGTGTGCCCTGCAGTGGCACAGTGTGGGTGACGTATTCACCTAGTGCACTGTTAATCTGGGTTCGACTCCCAACAGTGCACAATTACTGAGAGATCACATAAATATCGCACTGCTCACTGTAGTCAAGGGTTTGGTTCCTTAGGCTTTAAGAGGTTCGGATTCCTCGGAAAACAGTGGGTCCCGGCGCAGCATGACCACTGTAGTCTTTGAACCGTAAAGTCACAAACAAACAAACTAAAAAGTGTTCAAAAATGGATGATAGTGATGTTTAGTGTAATGCTGATGCCAGCAGCAGCATTATGCTAATTAGGTGTCAGAACTATGATGTATCGGTGGTAATTAAAGTGTCGTAAATGTGAAGTATCTTAAGTCAGGGTGTGCCTGCTCGCCCCTGACTTGCAACACTTCATGATTATTATTACGTACAGTAAAACCTCTCTTATTGACTACCTCTATACAGTGACCACTTCCCTCAATAACCACTTCTTCTGGAAACGGATTTCTTCACCAGCCCCATAAGCCCAATGCTAATTTTACCTTCAATCAGAGACCACCTTCCTGAGCAGCCTCTTTTTCATGGCACCCTGACAGTGATAACCTGGGAGAGGTTGTACTGTATATATATATGTATGCATGCAAAAGAGATAGGAACTTACTGCTTATCTCTTAACTATAACTATTGTTATACAGGTGGTGTAGTTGAAGCAGCGATCTCATATACTGGCGATGTATCTGACCCTAGTCGCACCAAATATGACCTGAACTATTATCTAAATTTAACTGATGAACTAGTTAAAGCTGGTACTCACGTTCTGTGTATCAAAGTATGTTGTACATTTTTTAATATTTTTATTTCTTATGATTTTTTTTTAATAATTAGCTATATAAGCTACTTTTAAGGCTATATTGTTATGATTGCCAATAAACTGCCATACTCTTTAATTCGTTATTTAGAGAGAAAAACATATGTATTAAAAAAAATTTCAGCTCATAGTTTTTTAATTTTTGTATGTTGAAATTATTGTTCCTTTTTAAGACTTAGTTTTAAAACTTTGCTTAACAGTAAAACATGGTCCTTCGGTGGTGCAGTTGTAACGTGTTTGCCTAGCTTGCGGTTATCCTGCGTTTCATTCCCAACTGTGCCAAAAAAAGAATACTTACCGCCTAACTGCTCACCGCAGTCCGGAGGTTTGTTCCCTAGATCCTAAGAGGTTTGGATTCCTCGGAAAACTGTAGGTTTCAGAACAGCATGATACTTGCTGTCTTTGCCGTATAAAATTTGAACGAAAGCAAAAGCTTAGTGCAAATCAGCTAACCATAGGAATTGAATTTATAGGTTGTAAATTTAAAATCAAATATGAAAACACAGTATAAAAATGAATTGACCTGCAGTGACTCTGAATTAATAAATATGTTCATTTACTGTACCGTTAACCCTAGTTTGATTCCCCAGATAGCAGACATTAAGATTTCTCTGGAAACTGTAGGTCCAATCTCAAATGACCTTGGCTGTCTTTGTTTTTCAACATAAAATGCAAATATATTTAGCGCAGGATCACTCTTGCTATCTTTGTACCATAAAAATACAACCGACAGACAGATATAGAAATTAATCAATTTTTATGGTCTTGCAAGCAGTGTTGAGCTGGAGTTAGTTCGTAGAAATGGATTAAGATAATTTTGGAAACAGGAACTAGCTAACTTTCCTCCTCCTCCTCTCTCTCTCTCTCTCTATATATATATATCTATATAGGGTGATTCAGAACTAAGAGGGTTCAATTATTACATAAGCCATGTTTTGGTTTTTATCCCAATAAGCAAAAATTAACATCGGCCAACACAGGAAAATAAGCACAACAGTAACCCTCCGAAGGTGCTTACATAATATGAAAGTGGGAAAAAAAAAGGATGTCGAATAAGCCACATTTGGCGATATCCCCTTGTCTACAAAGGAGCCGATTTGTCTGTAGACTAAATTTATTATTTACATCTACATCGTTACTACGTAGACAATTACATGAGCAGAAAAAAATTTTGACACATAATTTAAGTGATCGACTTAATAATGCGGCAGAAAAAAAATCGGAAATTTCCTTCCCTGGCCCTGAGTAGTGTTGCCATTTAGCATTTATTCAAGCATGTGTAATAGGTGAAGGAAAAATTTGTGTGACTGTTTCAGTTCAAAGGCACCTTTAAGCACCCTTATGCCTACTGCCCTTGGGTCTATTGGCTCATGTTCGAATTACAAGAAGTTTGGTTGTGAAGGAACGTACCAGGGTTCAGAGGTCATATTATGCCATCATTCTTACCTTATACCTGATGGCTCATAGCATAGCCTTGACAAAATGTATAAACAAACTAAGCTTTTGATCTTGTCTTGAATTACCCATCAAGTACTTTTCAAACAAAATAACCACACTGAACATCAAATAAAAATGTTTTCAAATGTAATTTTTGTGGATGTTCATTGTCATTAATCTAAAATTCATTAATTTGAAATGTATGTAAAACCCTGTATGTTCGTTGAAATTTCTATGTGAGCGCAAAAGGTTTTATCAAGTTCCTTCCAATAGGATATGGCTGGATTGTTGAAACCTCAGGCTGCCAAACTCCTGATAAGTTCTATGCGTGATCGCCATCCTGATGTCCCAATTCATGTTCACACACATGACACTGCTGGTGTTGGAGTGGCATGTGCATTGGCTTGTGCAGAAGCTTCAGCAGATATTGTCGACGTGGCAGTGGATTCTATGTCGGGCATGACGTCTCAGCCGAGTATGGGTGCCGTTGTGGCATGCCTTGGTGGCACTGAACTAGAAACTGGTAAGTGAATCTGTCACCAGTGGCAATTTAAATTTGTCATGTCTGTGATATCTGGTGTGAATCATATCCATTAATAGGCATAACTGCGGGGTTTCTGAGCCCCTCTACATTATGTTTCATTTTCGTAGGAGACCAACCCCCTCTCTCTAGGAAATCGTTGTGATAAATAAATTCTATCCTCATACCTCAGATTAGATTCAAGGAGGAGAAAATTAATCATTATTTGAAAATTAGGTTTAGCCAGTTGTCCCAGCTTAGTCTTAATGTAATTTTAAAGTTTAAAATTCTAAAACAGTTGTCTACGTATATAGGAAGCTGATTAACGGTAATTAATACATTTGAATCTTTGAATAATATGTAAATTTAGAAATGGTGTTCGATTTCTGAAGTTCAATTTCAATTGTTATATGTATGGAACTTCTATAAGACGAAACAAAGAAGAGTAAAAAAGCTTTGAGTTATCGAGAGAAACATACATATGCAATACGTTTTGTTCATCGTTTTTTATTACTTCAACTTATAAAAAATTTTCACTCGTGGAAGTTTCACTGTCCATATAAAATTGAATTCACAGGATGAACAGGTATTTTTATTAAAAATGCTTTTAAAGTAGAGATAGGCCAGGATCAGCCTGGGCTTTAAGCAGGCTCTATATTTAGTATTGATTTGACTGAACTGAAACTGAGAAATGACTTTCTATATCGAAATTTCCCGAGAAATACAACGATATAATTCTTTTTCATGGATTGTAGAAATATGTGTTTATGAAAATTCAAAGAAAATTAAATAGTGTTGTTTAGAAAAATTTTTTAAATTTAAATCGAAAGGTTAAATTTATATTTGAAGTTCCAGGCTTTGGTGGGCTCAGGCTCAAATTCGTACAAATTATTTTTGGCTCAGACTGGCTCAAATTGCAAGTCTTCTCACTCAGGCCTTAATAAATTAATCTGAACTCATCTCTATTTTAAAGAACAAGAAATTGGTCATAATTACTTGGATGTGCATTTTGATCATTAATTAGTGTGATAATTACCTTTCATCATTTTCATTTTTGAACAGGTATTTCCTTGGAAAAAGTAAGTGAATACTCTGCGTTCTGGGAACAGACAAGGATGTTGTATGCTCCGTTTGAATGCACAGCAACGATGAAAAGTGGAAATGCCGATGTTTACGAAAATGAAATTCCCGGTGGCCAATATACCAATTTGCAGTTCCAAGCTTTTAGTCTTGGTCTCGGTGAACACTTCGAGAAAATCAAAAAGTCGTATGCCAAAGCAAATAAACTGCTTGGAGACGTTATCAAAGTAAGTCTTTTTCCATAAAAATTACCTGTATTTGCAGTTATAATTGAATTAAAATAGGGGTGTTCCATGTACCCAGAAAACTTGGAGCATCTTGAATTGTCTGAAAATTTGAAATCATCTTTAAAAAAAAACCGGAAAGAATTAGATTTTTTGATCCAACTTGAAAAAGGTAGGGAAACCCTCCTTAACTTGTGTTCTAAATAGTTGAATTTTATGCGAATGTGAAATTATTCCCCCATCCACAAATCAAAGTTCAGTTCAAAGTTGTATTTACATTTGGCCATGGAATTTTGTCGGGAAAGTCAGGGAATTCTTTACTCCGAGTGAGAGGGAACTCTGCTTATAATAGCTCAAAAAATTTTTTTAATTTCTTTTAGCCTTCATGGTCACATTTATTAAACAGGTAGGCAAAGTTATTGTATGATCATGTTTATTTTGATGCATTTTCTTCATCATCATCACTTTTACCTTCAGGTAACTCCAACTTCTAAAGTTGTTGGTGATCTTGCCCAATTTATGGTTCAAAACAAGCTGACTGATAAAGACATACTGGAACGTGCAGAAGAACTCAGCTTTCCTAGCTCAGTTATTGAATTTATGCAGGGGTATCTTGGTGAGCCACACGGCGGGTTCCCAGAACCTCTTCGCTCAAAGGTAACTGCTGCACTCAATCCCTCTTTTATGTTTTGTGGTGTAAACAAAAGATGTTAATTGTTTCGATTTTGAAGCAATGGAAAATCTTTTTTAGGTGCTAAAATGCATGCCAAGGATTGAAGGACGACCGGGAGAAAGTCTTCCTCCCATGGATTTCACAGCTTTAAAGGCAGAGTTGGAGGATCGGCACGGATTGGCAGTTGATGAACGTGATGTCATGAGTTCAGCAATGTATCCTAAGGTCTGTGATGACTTCTTGGAGTTTCGCAACACCTATGGGCCTGTTAACTGCCTCAATACTCGAATCTTCCTCACGGGACCCAAAGTCGCTGAAGAGTTTGAAGTTAGTCACCTTAAAGCTAATTTATATGAATATCGATATAATAAATATCAATAATATGTATCAGTATATAGCAAGTATCTATAGTAGCATGTCTCAAAATAAGTATCGATAGTAATGTCATGGTTTGCACGGTCCTTAAAAGTCCTTATTTTTGCCCAAAATCTGCAAAAAGTCCTTAACTTCGTTCTTTTATTTCTCAACATTTGTCTGAAGTATGTTTTAGTTAAAATTTTTATTACTGCCATTCTTCTCACAATATGAATCAATATAAAGAACAAACTTAAAATTTCACACCATGCGGGTTGTAATACGCCTTTTACGGACAATGGGAACATGCATAGAGGAGGACTAACTGCCTCTGGGCAGTACTAACTGTTCAGAACTAACTGTTTCCACTTCATGTCAAACTTGGCATCATGAAGCAATTTGTGAAAGCCCTGTCAAAAGATGGTGATATTTTCAAGTACCTGGAAAGTAAGTTTCCAGGGCTGTCATAAGCGAAGCTTAAAGAAGGGGTTTTCATCCATCCTGACATTCAAAAACTCATAACAGGCAAAATCTTTAAAACCAAAATGGAAAACATTGAGAGGTCAGCTTGAAAATCCTTTAAAGAAGTTGTAAAGAAGTTTCTTGGCAAGCAGAAAGACCCTGACTTCAAGAACGTCGTAGGAAACATGCTGGAGAACTTCAAAGCCTTAGGCTGCTCAATAAGCTAGAAGATCTATCCTTTTAACTGCTATCAAAACTATTTCCCAGAAAATCAAGGCTCTGTAAATGAAGAGCAAGGAGAGAGATTCCATCTGGATATAAAGGAAATGGAATGGAGGTATCAAGACCTGTGGCATGTCAACATAATATCCGATTACTGATGGATGCAGGCTAGGGAGCAGTCCAAGCAACGGACAAGAGAAAGGGTTCTAAACAGAGCTTCGAGGGGAAGGAAAAGAGACATTATAATGATTTTTGACCTCGTGGTGGCTTTGGCAGATATAACAAAGTAATAAAGTGTAAAATAAATCTTATTTTTAAATTTTTTCGTAAATAATGTTTTCAACTCAGCTAGATCTCCTATGTGATTTTCCTGAGCCTTCATCCTCACTTTATGGAAAAACCTTACATGATAGAGGGAAAAGATCGGCATTTCTGAAAGCTTACCGAAAAACATTAGAAAAACCTAAAACGGTGCAGAAACAAAAATTAAAAAGTATTATTTCGCAGGTCTGTATTATTTGGCAATTGTGTTATCCCTGAGAAGGATAATAATATCTTACAACCAGTAAGAAGTTTGAAAATTTTTGGTTCCAAATTTAGATGTTAGATTTATGATCTTTCAGTAATGCACCAGAAAGCTTTTATTTTGTTCAGCCACTGTAGAAATGACTTGCAAAATTCCTCTGTTGTAGAACCATAAATTTTGTGACATTTGTTCGATGACTGACAATTCGATTCACATTATTGTACAGGCTACTTGCTCATGATTTGCTAAAATACCTTTAACTATAGATTCAGGCAGCTGAAATTGTTTAACTAACTCTGGTTTACATTTTTTTTGACGATCATTTTTTTTTTTATCCTTGAATATTTCTTACCTTATCTTGAAGCATGAGATGTTTTCTTTGAGCAATCATTTTCCAACTACTAAAACTAAATTTAAAAAAAAATAAAATTGTTGAGCTCCTTACCTTTATACGAGAGAGAGTTGTACAAAGGGAGTGGGGTGAATTAGGAAAGGTGGCTGCCTAAAGCAGCCTTCTAATCCTAAACCTTTACATGCAAAAAAACTTATCAGTTCAAACAACCAATTGAGGCACTTGCCTTCAGTGGCAGGAAATTATCCACAACAGGTAATTGAAAAATTAAGACAAAGACTCCAGTGGGTAAAGAGAAAGGAGTGCTTAATAATTAATCACAAATATATTAATTCGATGAAACAATTGTGGGGACCACAAATTACCATGGTTATATGGACTGAACATACGTGCAAAGAAAAGGAAATAGTTAAATGGAATGAAATTATTGAGAGACGTTGTATGAAAAGGAATGAGAAAGAATATTTTTTGTTCGTGGTATTTTAGGTAAGTCTTCTTCTAGCCAACTCTGTCTTTGTGAAAAGTTAATTTAGAAATTTTTTTTTTTTAAATTTTGAATGAGTTACGTTGCATGCATTAAAGCAAAATTTTTATATTTATAGGTTGAATTGGAAAAGGGGAAGACGTTGCACATTAAAACATTGGCAGTCTCTGAAGAAAAAACAGCCACAGGTGAAAGGGAAGTGTTTTTCGAACTGAACGGACAGCTGCGTTCAGTTTTCATTAAGGATAAATCTGTCAAAGAAGTAAGTATATATATATTCTGACTGTATACGCTTCAAAGCTAGTCGGCATCTTGGTAGCTACAACATCTTTGGACTGTATTTGATCTCTAGTAAGTTTGGTTATACAAACGTATTGCAGTTCAAATAGACCTAATTATAATTCTTCTTAGATTTTAAATGCACTAATGGTGCTATAGATAATATATACATTCTTCAGCTGTCTATAGCCTCTGTGGCCACAAGTCATATCACAACCTTCAAGTACTTCTTACCGATAGTCTTGAAATTTCATTTCTTGGTCAATATCTTGAGATGTTCTAGTATTCTCTAAAAATAAAGAACTTATTTGGCACAAAATATGACCTTAGCTCAGACCTTCCACATATTCATAGCTGCCAACTATTACGGATTGTCCATAATGATTATGGAAAATGACAAGTTTTCAGTCATTACGGAAACTGTGTCGAAAGTTATGGTAAATGTAGGAATTTTCAGTCATTATTACTTTTACGATCTGTTTCGCAATTTTTGCACGGCCCCTGAACTGTAACTTCACGGCAATATCTTTCCGTCATAGGAGGAGCTAAAGTCACGCCTTTATTCCTCACAGCCGCGCCTGCCAGAACTTGTTTCTCCCAGGCTTATGGGAAATTGCGCCAGCCTCAGAACAAGTCTTTTTGGATTCCGGAATTAACGAGCGGTTAAAATAAAATCAGAAATCAGGCTTTTTGTAAAAATTCCGTCATTATAATCGGCGCTCGATGCAACCGATTTCCACTGCCTTTTTATGATTTGGAAAGGGAAATTTTCCTAATTCCGATCCCCACGCCGTGAATTCGCCATTACTACGGCATATTCTAATATCACGGTATCGAAAAGTAAAGTCACATGCTAGAAAATCATGCCTGTACTAGGGTGCCACTCAAAATTGAAGTAGCTCAATTTAATCACTACACTGTCTCATTTTGTTCCTTTTAGCATAAAACTAAACTCCTGAAAGTTTGAAAGCATTCTGTGAATATTTACTGCTCGCCTAATAAACAAAATCACTTTAAACTTAATAAATGCTATTGGTATTGGTTTATTGCACAGTATTAGTACAATATATCATTATTAACAAGTAACAAACTTCTAATAATAAATGACAGGAACAATAAAACGAGAATAAACATATATCGTATTTTCTGAATTTCCTTCATAATCGTGGATTTGCTCGATTTCGGATATTCTCAGCGATGTTTCTCCACGACTTGAAGTAGGAACTGCTTCTTGTCCTCTTAATTTGTAAGCACTGCATTGAAGGACTAGATCAACGCGACGTCACCTTCTGCTGCATCATTCACTACTTTCAGCTGCCCTAATTTGTAAGCAACGGACCCTTCCTTTATGTCATACTCTTCTTTGTTAAGCAATTTCCAGGAGTCAGAAAAATCTTTGGAAAAGTTTAATGTTTGGTCCACTGGAAGCTTCCATCAGCAGATCGAATACCTTTGTGACAATAAGCTCATGTATGTGATGCCTGCAAGCCAAACTCAGAAGGTCTTTGTTGAGCTTCTGTTCCAGCATTATACAGGCTCCTGCTTTGTGTTCGGTGTTGTTAGAGGTCATATCAAAGGACATCATCTGCACCCATTCAGCCAGATTCCATTCTTGAATTAACTCAACACGTTAAATGCCATGCCAGTTTTACATGCCATTCCGTTCACGCCATAGTTAGCCGTCAAGCGGGCCTGTCTGTCCGTACAGACTGGCGAGGCCTGAACAGAAAGTCTAGCACCGGTCCCTAGGGACTGGCATGGCGTTTAACGTGTTAAATACCACACTTACCTGTGCTTCTCCAGTTCCATTCTCAATTTATGGGACACCCAAAAGTTTCATGACACCTTCTCCAGATATCAGAACACCTAGTCAGTCAATGGTCTCTTTTGATGTGAGCGCCGGTAATATCTTTGCGTCCCAATGGATGGTAAGTGGAGTATCAGGTGTGAAAGAGCTTCTTATCTCTTTTGCTACAGATTCTCTGTGCTGTCTCTGAGCTTCCCTTATTGTTTCCTTGTTTAGGGCAATTTTTACAGGGTTGTGTCCCATGGATTGTGCTGCTGCAGCGAGAACATATGTTGCATTTTGTTCACTAATTTTTGTTCTATCTAGCGCAGATGCCAATTCAGGACTAACGATATTTGAAGGCCTTTAACGTTTGATTAGCAATGGTGTATGGAACTTTACTTTAACGTCGTGCTGGTCATCAGCGACGTCTTCGTCTCTACTACTGCTACTGAGAGTCACAGTTGCTGCCTCCACTCTTGCTCGCTCTGATTCCCTCCTCTTTCTAGACTGGCTCTGCATTTCTCTCTCTTTACGTCTTGTCTCTTGCCTCCATAAAGTGGTGTTAATTGAACCCATGCTTCCTCTCCTCCCTTTCTCCCATTGAGCCAACAAGTATTGCCTATCTTCTTCCAATGCTACCAAAGTTAGAGCATCAACATGTGCAATACCAAAGAGATTGTCAAGTATTGCGGTAAAGGTTTTCTCTTTTCCTTGTTGCATCTCTGTTCTCCTCGATGAGTTTTTCTTAAGTCCTTTCCAGGTAGAGTGTAGTCATTTAATTTTGGTAATCACATGACACTGTTACCTTGTGGGGATTCTTGCTTTGATCCAGAAAATACACACTTCTTTGTTGTCTTCATTGCATTCGTTTGAATGGAATTGCCATCATTATGTAAATGAAAAAAATCGTCCAAGCACTTGCCTATTGGAGGCAGTTTGTTTCCCTTAATGAGTCAAATGTTCGTCTAATTAAATATATACCACGATTCTTTATTGTCACAACTTTGGAAGTACTGGCCATTTTCACTTTAAACAATCTGTAAAAAAACCATGAAATTAATACAGTGTACGGCTTTTACACATTCGTTATTAGCGAGGAATATATGGAGAAATTGACGGCCCTTGAGCTACCTCTTAATATTAACTTAACTGAACAAAATTTTCAGCATTTGGTTTTTAACCTGAATGGAACAGATTGGGAGGGTGTCATTTAAGGAATATGGTGTTTCATTTTTCTCCATGCATTTCGCTGGCACCCTATATATAGCCTGCACATGGAGAAACCCATGAACCATCAGCCTTTGCACTGACACGTCAATATAAATGCCATGCCCATGGTTTCACACCATCAGCAATCGGCGGAAATGTGTAATAGGTGACTTTGTGCAAAGTTGAATTTCAGCCCCGCCCCCTCCCACCTCATAAAATGGGATTTGTAAATCAATCTGTTATAGAATTCCATCGAACCGTCATTGAAGAAAAAGTGCCCCAATTTTTGTCTTAATTTGAAAATCTAAAAAAGTTCATGAAACAAACCTCCCACTTGAACATCGGAATTTTTTTTTCATTGTTAAATAAAATTAAAATTATTAATAAAAATATCTTTATTTTATCATATAATATTGCACATAAAGTAATCATTTATGCCTGCCGCTCACCTACATACTCAATGATTTTTCATTATTTAAGGAACTGGATTGATGGAATTCATATCAGAAGGGGTGAGGGGTGCCTTACCTTAAATTCGAGCCATTCATGTACTAGTATGTCAAGATACAGTGGCTAATCCATCGTTTACCTTTCATTTTTATTGCCTTGCAGTTTTGTTTTTTTTACAAATACAAAATTTTCCTTGGTAAACGAAAATGCTTGCAATAAAAAGAAAATACGTAGACGTATTACACGAGAAATACTTACAAAACAATAAAATAAAGAAAAAGAACCTTAAATGGGTAGGATTTTTATGACTATTAACAAGGAATGTGGTTTTTGTCACTTCAAAAGTACCTGGATTCAATGCCAGACAGACATGCTGTAGTTTTTAAAAAGTGTTTTTCCTTGGTAAATGTAAGCACTCTCAAAAAAAGAAATATATACACATATTAGCTGAATACAATTGAGGAGTATTAATGAAATGAAAAGAAAAATATGTAGAGTTTTGATGATTATTTACAAGGAAAATGGCTTTTGGAAGCTGCATAAGATCCTGGGTTCCATGCCAGATTTGGGAACTTTTTCTTTAAAATTGGTCTCGTTAATCCGAACCATGTTAATCCGAATTTTTTTCAATCGGCTGCAACAGCAGCTGACCAACAAGACATAAGCAAACAACGCAGTGTGTGTTGCCAACTAATTGAAATTTCCTATAAATTAAGGGGAAATTTTCCATCACCTGCCTGTCGTCCGTTCTCTGTGACGCATGTACATCAAAACACACACATACATCCAGCCTTGGACTTAGTCCCAGGGGCCCCTACCTAGGCAGTTAACCAAGTTGCTTCCTTCACATTGTTTTGTAACGTTAAAAAAAACTTTTTGTTCATTTAACCTACTTTGATCTTCAAGGTCTATATACACACTATGGTGCCATTTAATTACAAGTTTTACAAATGACAGTGTAACACAACGAACTTTCTTCTCTGCAAAGGAACAAATGACTTCACTATAGTCCACAGACGGCATAATTTCTGACCCTATATACAGCACTGAAAGCAAATTAAGCCTGTTACCTTCTATGTTGGATCTTAAATAATTTTTTACTCTATTTTGATCCAAAAATGTCTGGAAAAAAAAAAAAGAGGGTGGGGGTCTTCGGTGCCAAAATCCCCTGTGTGGCAGAGGGCCCTAGACTGCTGCCTTGTACGTCTAGGCAGAAGTATTGTTCTGTATATATATCTAATAATTACAGCTTACATTAAATTCTGTAATAAAGATTTCCATTAATTTGAGTATGACCTGGTCCCATTTAGTTTGGGTTAACGAGATTACTGTACAAAATTTGATCTGATGGATGAAAATACTCAGAGAAAATAAGTACACGTATTAAATGAGAAATACTTGTAAAACACTAAAATAAGAGAAAAGAGCCTTAAATGTGTGGAGATTTTGTAACCATTAATGAAGAATGTGCCTTTTTGTTACTGCAAAGGGTACTGGGCTCGACACTAGACTTTGGAGCAAAGTAGTGGTTTTTTTTCTTTACTTCGTACAAAAATAAGTAATCTAAATGTGTTTAGCTAGAATTAGATTCTACATGCCCTTGTTCTCTGGCTCATACTAGAGGTTTCTTTTAATCTTAAACAAATAATGCCTCAGCCAAGTAATGAACCAGTATCTTTTAGCTTTTGATGCTAACGGTCTGCCTACTGAGGTCATCCAAGCAGTGTCTCAACTTTGTATTTATTATGTCAAATTTGAAACAGTTGCATTACTGTGAAAAGCAGAAATTGTGAAGGTACAGAAATTAATTACACGAATCTTAGTTTAGTGCAGAACCACTTTCGATGTCCTCATGTCACAAATATCCAACCAACTAACCTAACTGCATGGATATAATTCTCCTATATCTCTCCCCCCCCCCTCCTCCCATTCCTAAATTTTAACCAACAATGGTCACTAGCTTTTAAACTAGATTTTAACCTCAGTAAGGTTTTATATAATTCTTTTAATCGTAAAATCACTTTTGAATTTTAATCACTCGTTGCTGACTATCATCTTGTTTTAATGTATATATAGCATTTTTTACCTTCGTGTAAAGTCTATTTTGTGTCTTAAAAAAAATTATGTCCA
>QLNU02003225.1:39630978-39648525 GCA_006491805.2 Dysdera silvatica | reverse complement strand
TCTTGTTTGCAGTTCAGTTTTGTTGAATGGATTTGAAAATAAGAAAATAAAAATAATAATCGTTGGAAATCTTGTTCCTTTAGCTTATATATATATATACTATATAAGTGTGCAACCTCTAAATATTACCCAATCTTCCTTAAATTTGTTAGATACCTATTTTATTTGTTAGATACCTATTTGTTAGATCAATAGGACTAAGAGTGTGAGCAAAGTCAACAACCATGTAATATTTTAATTTTTACCTAATCAAATGAAGTATCCTAATATATACACACACAAATGCTATGATATAATTCGTCTGCCTTTTCTGTTGCAGATATTTAAGTTTGTCGTCGTTGTGATCTCCATGACAGTCTGGATTTATCGCTTGTAATCTGCAGGGTGAGATGGGTGCGAGCGCGTCCTCGCCAGCCTCCTGCAGCAAGCCTCAGCCAGAGACAATGGCCTCTTCACTCCAAGCACAGAGCGTGTGTACCAGCTTTTCCTCTAGCAACATCGACCAGTATGGGAAGGAAAAGAAACGGAAAGTCGGATCATTGTCCACTCTCCGGAAGCGATTTGCCCGCCGTCGGAGAACGAGCAAGGGATTTGACCACGCTCAAGTGTTTCGGGAGTTCATTGCTGACTGGAGCCCACGAGATGTGGTTGCCCTCGTTGAAGAATACGAAGCAACTTCGGCATTGAAAGAAATTACTTTGCAAGCAGAATTGGCCCGGCCTCCATCTAGTTCATGCAAGCAGGACCTGGGCCTTCTGTTTGAGAACAAATATTGTTCAGATATCAATCTGATTTATCAAGGGACGGTGTTTGCAGTGCACCGAGCAATTCTGGCTGCCCGGTGTCCCTTTTTCCGTGAGATGCTCAACAGTTTGTCTTCGATTTGTACAGAAGTTGCAGTGGACATTGACATAGCCGGAGTTAGTGTGTCAATGTTCAATGAACTATTGCGTTACTTGTACACCGGAGAACTCTCTGTTTCCGAGAGCTACGGTGGTAACTTTGACATTCTATATCAACTTAGTGAACAGTTTGGTATTCCAAATCCTCTTGAGCAGGACTTGAAATATTTATTGGAGACTGGTATCTACAGCGATATTTCTTTGAGTTTCACTTCCCCCGGAGAATCTGGGCATTCGATCGTACGGGGACAAGCAGCATATATCTGTGATCACATTTTGGCAGAGGCGGAAGGCAAACCTTGTAAAATATGCCACGGAACAAATGAGTTCTGGTGTCACCGTGCCATCCTCTCTGCACGCTCGCCATTTTTTCGCAATGTTATACATCGGCAGCAACGAAGAACTGCAGAGTTGCAAGATACTCATAGGACACGCATACTTTTAGATGATAGTATCATTCCTCGTCGTTACGCTTGTATATTGCTCCGAGCAGTGTATCAAGATGCCTTGGAGTTTGGGGCAGTGTTACCCGAAAGTTCCAAGAAGGGCAGTCTAACAGATGTCCACGTTCCTCAGACCACAGTGGAAGAAGCCATGCAGCTTTTTGAAGTGGCACGATTTATTGAGATGGATGCTTTAGTTCAAAGTATGTTATCATGCAGGGTTTGAAAAATACCGGGAGCCAGGTCGCCTTGACGACTAAAAAGTTGGATCTGGCGACCCTAATTATTCTTTAAATTATTTATTTTTCCTCTCTGAGTGATGTTTTCTTTCCCCTTGTGTAAAGTGTGGAAAAAAAAAAAAGTGAGGAAAGGGAGGAGAACGAGAGAATTCGTTTCTTCCTGAGGCTCACGGGAAGTATTTTGTCTGCCTTGTTTTTGGCATGGGTTGACTCAGTTTTCTGAAAGCCGAAGCAGCCACGATCATTCACTATACAAGCATCTGGAGACAGGACAGGAGTCACCGATCTCCGCTTTTTGCTTATGTGCGTGGACTGATGTCTGTTCATTGACAAAACGGATAAGGTAAAGGTTTTTTGTAAATATAATCAGGGCCTATGTAGTCATAATTGGGGGGGCAAAGGGACTTTAAAATAGGGACAGATATGTCCTTTTAAGAAGGAATTGTTTAATCAAGCATGGAAAATAAAAAAATAAAAAAAAATGGATGGCAGTATTTATGGACTGTGAATGGTAAAATTAAATTGCGAAAAAATTAACATAGTTCTATAATGATAATTAAAGAGTATAGTGATCTTGACAGCTTATATCGATATTATGTATAGAAGTCCTTGCTAGAATTTACCGACATGGCTATGTTTTCGCTTAACTACTGTTCACATGCAGGCACAGAAACGCGACAGAAAAGGCTCCTCCTTTCACAAGGCGCTAGTAGATCTAGCTAATTTATCGTGTATTTCGGCATTACTATAGCTTACTAACTTAGCGGCAATGTTCTTGCATTTACAAAGTCCATGCATATGTGCAAAACGCGGAGCCCGACAGCTCCCACTCTGTCTCTAGATGCTTGTATTCCTTATTGACAATTTAGCTCATTCCAAGCTAGATCTATTTTTTTAAGACCACTTGACTTGAAATATGGGCAAGCAATCCACCTTAATTAAAATTAATAGTTTATATAAAATTATTAATTAAAATTAATAGCTTAATAATTAGTTGTATTTAACACAACTTTAGATGGGAAATTCAAAGTGATACTTCTTACAAAAATTGATATAAATGCTCTTGAAAATGACAAGCAAAATATGCTGAAAGATGGCATTCAATTGTTTAATGAGAGATTTTTAAAAATTTCAACGATTACTAATATCGTTGACGTACTTGACACACTTCAATGGCCGGATGGTACAGATTTATTTAATTCTGGAGAAAGTAAAATAAAAACGTTAGGCTTAGATTATAGAAAGTTTCTAAGTAGTAAAGATGAGACTGAAGAAGAATTTCTTGGTGATCTTCTAACAGAGTAGTTTGATCTAAAAACACTTGGAAAATTTTTTAATATTGAACAATTGTTCAGAAAAACTGAAATCATGAAAGATTTCCAAATTTAAGTTCTCTATTCAAGATAGTAACTGTTACACCAGTTTCCACAGCATCATGTGAGAAAGGATTTTCTCACATGAACCTGATAAAAAGTAAATTAAGAAACAAATTGGAAGTAAGCAGTTTGCAAAATTTATTGATAAATTTGAATGGACTTTATTTAAAGAACTTTAATCCTAATAAAGCTGTTGACCATTGGTATTTTAAAACAAAAGCTGTGAGGCATGTCGAAGTACATAAACCCGATGCATAAAGTGTGTTTAAAATGAATATTTTTCTATATAGTATGATCTTATTAGTTCTAAATTTTCTTTCATAAGTTAGATTGTGCTGTTTTTCTGGCTCCTAAGTTTTCTAGCCCTAACGTTTCCTAGGATTTTTCAATCCCTGTTATGTAACATGCTGAAAGCAGATATTTTGATTTTCTATTTTATCATGCATTACACATAATGAATTATTCCCCCCCCCCATCTTTTCTATAAAATGGAAATACTTTTCTGTTTTACTGGACTGATATATATCATCATCATCATATTCAACCATTATCTATCCACTGCTGGATGAAGGTTTCTCCAAACGCTTTCCACACAAGTCTATCCTGGGTCATTCGTTTCCATGTCACCCCAACCTGTTTTCTTATCTCATCCACCCATCTAGTTTGAGGATGTTTTCTAGGTCTTCGGTGGTCTCTTGGAATCCAGTTGAGGATTTGCATTGTCCATCATTGATATATATATACAGGGTGGTCCTAAACTATATGTCAAAAATGTAAAGGCAGGTAGAGGGGACCTAAATAAGCAGATTTCGTATAGGAATGTGTGTGCGGTAATGACACATTAAAGCGCTAGCTTGTAAAGCAGTATGAATCACAGGAAACTGAAAAGACAAGTAAAGACAAAAGAAAACAAAAATTTATTAATAGTTTACAAGAGGTGCCCGAAAGAGCGGCCACCAACAGCGATACAAGATTCACAGCGACGGCGCATGGATCGGCGTACATTAGAAAAGACGTCAGGCATGTCGATCACATGTCCAGCAGCAACAGACAAGCGGGCAACAAGATCTTCTTCAGATGTGACGGGACTCTCGTACACCAGGCTTTTAATATGACCCCCAAAACAAAAAATCCAAGCAGGTTAAATCAGGAGGACGCGGTGGCCAGGGACCTGGACCGCCCCGTCCTATAAAATGCTGGCCGTAGACAGCGTCCAGGTGATTCCTGACGTTTCGACTGAAGTGAGCTGGGGCTCCATCGTGCTGGAACCACATTCGTCTGCGAACAGCTGGAGGAACATCGACGATCCGGCTGATTCCTATCCGGGAATCGCTCCCTGTACATCCTTTGAGCAGCTAATCCATTTCCTTGTGCAGCCCCATACATGAAATGCATGTCGGCCAGCTCCGCATTGGTGAAACGATGCATGCTGCTCGAGATCCGTGCGGGAAATGATGAATCCAGCTAGCGAAGCGCTTTTATACGCCGCAGTCATCAGCGCTCTCTACCGGCTCAAGGCGGCATTACCACACACACAATCCTATACGAAATCTGCTTATTTAGGTCCCCTCTACCTGCCTTTACATTTTTGACATATAGTTTAGGACCACCCTGTATATATATAATATAGTCATAGGGAATATGTTGGTAAGTCAAAAATGGCAAAAATGAGTTAAGTGCACTGTGATCATCTCCCAAACCTTCTTCTTTAAGACACATTGATGCTAAATTATTTTTTTTTTTCAAAAACTGTATATACAGGAAAAGTACATAGGTAAAAGAGGGCTGCTCTGAAAAATTGTTATTTTATATTTATCTTATCCCTGTGACTGCAGATATATACACACACACATATACAGGGTGTCTCAGCACCAGGGTTACAAACATCTAGGAGGGGTAGGGTACACTTAGAAGAACAATATGTGTCATAGAACCTAGGGTCGCAAACCACTCACAGCGCTAGTTCTAAAATCATCCAGCATGCACAAATATTTACAACCAGTGCGTAAAAGCGCCAGATAAAACTCAGGTCAGCTGCTCAAGTGCATAGATGATTAGGACATCGCATTTTGCGCTTCTCATGCACTGGTTGTCACTATTTGTGCATGCTGGACGGTTTTAGAACTAGTACTGTGAGTGGTTTGCGACCCTAGGTTCTATGACAAATATTGTTCGTCTAGGTGTACCCTATCCCTCCTCGATGTTTGCAACCCTGGTGCTGAGACACCCTGTATATATATATAGTGGAACCTGGTAAAGTGACCACCTGAATAAAGTGATCACTTTTAAAAGAGAGAAATGGTAGACTTAGTCAATGCAGGGTTGCCACAGGTGACTAAAAAGCGACTATTTGCAACTATTTTTAACCTTAGGTGACTTTTTTCGTTGAAAGCAGCCTTAAAGCTACTATTTTCGTCAGTGGGAACTTTTTTCATGTTCTGGTGAATATTTCTTCCTTTTTCGTTTATTCTCATTTTTTCTATCAAGGTTTGCGAACATTTCATAGTTTTGACAAAATTTAATTATGTGATGAAAATGATCCTCAAATGTCCCATTTGACGAACGGCATGTTTAGACAATGGAAAAGGGAAAAAAGTGTGGAGTTTTATGAATAAATTTTTGTTGGAAGACAACTATTTTTGTGACTAAATTTTTTGCTTGAGGCAACTATTTATAAGTGTTTAGGCTACTAAAGCAACTATTTTCAACATAAATTTGAGTAGCAGCCCTGTCAATGGTGACCTTGTTATAATTATACCAAAATTTGTTGCGTATAGTGTCCATGACATTAATTGACCATATTATATGTTATATAATGCAGTATATAACCATATTATATGTTATGTCAAAGGTTCCAAAGGTGGTCATTAGACAGGTTCAATTGTATGAATGCATTTGCATGTATTGGTGTATTTTTAGGTATAAAATGAAACTGGTGTAATACGGTTGATGATTTAAATTGTTTACATATTTAGTCTATAAATATTGTAATTGAAAATTATTAAACCGGTATGTAGGATGGTACATAAGAGATATTGTTCACCTAATAATATTTTAAAATTCCTGTTGTATATTTCTAATTAATTAGGCTATTATGTTTGTTTTATATAAAAATCATCAAAGTTATCTGTGACAATGTAGTCAAAGGATTTCACACATCCAAACTAGCTAGCTATGCTGATTTTAAATATTGGAAAGTTTTTTTGTTTTTTTTTGAAAAGTAGCCAAGGTTCAGAATTATTGTTGTCTCACAAGATGAAGAAATAATTTTGGTATCCTTGGTTTTGAAGCTTAGCTTTTCAAAATAGTATAAATTTTAGGTGTGGGTAAAGAAGTTTTAAACTAGCTATTATTCTTAGATAATATATATATATATATATCAGTGGCCGTTTGTGGTGATATATAGGGTGTAAGCGTGAAGGCTAATTCACCAAAACACATCAATTTATGGCCTCTACTCGTCAAGAAACTGGTTTTTACCTCATTCAGTAAATAAAGAAGAAATTTATGGTAACTTTGGGTTTTGGTGAATTGGCTTCATGCACATACCCTAAAATCTCACCACGAGTATTCCTGTGGTATATATTCCACTGGTATATATATATATATTCCTGTGATTTATCTTTCATTATATTAAGAGAATAAAGATAATTAGAACAAAACATTTAGGGATATAAAAGATGCAAGACTAGTTAGTCGAAGTTATTTTTTATTTATAAAATCATGTTTATTTAATTTACAGACAAAATATGTAGTATTTTGCGACCACATGAAAGTGGCTCCCTAATGAAAAGAGCCCTGCTGGCTAGTTGCCACTAACCAAATATCTGAGTTTTAAGCTTTACATTGATGTGGTGAAAGTTCAGTAATAGTGGGTGGTTGGGAACACTGTGGTATCTTGTTTAAAAGCAAATTTTATGAATCGTATTTTTCTTCAGTATTTTCTAAAAAGTCTTTTGAAAAAACCAAAGAGTCTAAAAAATGGTTTATTCTTACTTGATCTAAAATGATAACACACACACGAACGCTGGAGCCCTGTGGTGGCTTAGTGTGGTAACGTGTTTGCCTAATGTGCCATTAATCCGGGTTCGACTCCCAACGGTGCAAAGAATGCTTACTCAGAGATCTCATAAAGATCACACTGCTCACTGTAGTCTGGAGTATGGCTCCCTGAGCCTCGAGAGGTTCGAATTCCTTTGAAAACAGATCTCGGTGCAGCATGACCATTGTAGTCCTTGAGCCATAAAACCACAAACAAACACAAATGCTGGAGATGGAATTGCTTTATAGTTAAAGTTCACATTTTCTTAATACTTAATTGCATTATTACAAATTTTCATTACAAAAACATGTTATAGCAGGATTTTGGGTTTTGTATGCATTTCTTTCTATTCCCAAGTTAATAAAATATGTAAGTACTAATAAGGAGGAAACAAAGTGACATGAAGATTAGCATTGATTTGCTACCTTATGATCTTATACTGAGTTTCTGATTTAAAAGATATGTGTGTCAGAATTTATTCTTGTGGTGTGGTGGCTAGACTGCTTGTATTATGGGATCCAGGTTTAGCTAGCATAAAAAGCCGCTGTAGTTGAGTAAACTTTTCCAAGTGCTTGGAGTGTCCTGGTGGTTCTAATTACAGCCTTGGAGTTTTATTTCATATATCTAAATCCAAGCATGCTGGGCTATGTCTAAATGTGTAATAGTTTGGAGGTCATTTTAAACCATTAATTTCATACCATAGAATGCAGCCATAATGATGCCCAGATGATGTCCAGCGTAGTAATATGGCAAAACTGGAAACAAATCAAATTACTCAGATAGCATCTGTCCACTAATTATCTGTCACACTATAATCTCAGTGTGTTTTTTTTTTCAAAGCTTTACAAACCTAGTCGCCCAATTGCCATTGCTGACTAGATTTCTGCAGCTCATGGGTAGGAAATTGTCACTTCCTACTAGGTTCTTAGGTTTTCTTATTGAGGCAGGCGAGTACCATTCTTGTTTGGCGAGTATGGTTCACCTTGCGCCATAAAAATACAACTGCCTACTAAGAGTATGGTTCACCATGATTTGTCAACAAGCTCCATTTATCATTATATACAAGGTGCAATTGGAAAGTTTCAAGATAGGGCTTGTAATTGGCAGTACTTATAGACTATTGCGATGGATCTTCTTCGAAGTAGTCCCCTTCTGACTGCAGATACCAACTCCAATAATGTTTTCACTTTTGAAAGCATTCCCAGAAATTTTTTTTTTTCTTAAGGATGTGCAGAACCTTCTCGGTATTTGCTTGTATGTCTTCAGTTGAGTCAAATCGGTTCCCTTTCAGCGAAATTTTCAATTTAGGAAACCGCTCAGTTGGGACTAGATCAGAGGAATAGGGGGGTTTTGGAAGCACTGCCATTTGGTAAAAAAAATTCAGTGATCAAGAACACACAATGCACTGGTGCGCGTTGTCGTGGTAAAGGACCCAATTCTTGTCTCGGGAGAGTGCAAGGCTTTTCTTCAGCACATTTTTGCACAAAAGCTGAAGGACACTTCTATGTATTCCTGGTTGACTATCTGCCCCCTAGGGGAAAATTTGTGATGCACGATAGCCATAGAATTAAAAAAAAACAACCCACCAACACTGTCTTTACATTTGAACGACTTCGTCGCTGTTTTTTCGGTGGTGGTGAACTTGGACCCTTCCACTGCGATAACTATGCTTTTGTTTCTGGGTCATAGCCATGATTCATCACCTGTAATTACCCTATTTAACAAATATGGGTCTGTTTCGTCCAGATTAATCAGTTCTTGGGACACCCAAGTCAGTGTTGTTTTTGCTGGGCTGACAACAAAACTACGGTTTTTCTGCTCCGAAGGTGCTCCAAATTTGGGTTGACCTATTCCCATCTCTTAAGGTGCATACCAGCCATTTCCACATTGGTGAACTCAGCCATTATAGTACTTCTGTGGACGGTTTACAAATGATGGTGTCCTGAAAAAATGTATGAAAAGCATTGCAGCCACACGAAGATGATGTTTCTGACCCTGCATTTCTATACGATTCCCATTTGTTTTTCCGAAACTTACCTATTCTATAAGTTTGTACATACTTAGCTGAGTCACACTGTTTAATGTTAGTGGATGATATGACCATATTTGTTATATGTGTTTGTATATAGGTAAATTATATATGTGTTATATGATTTAAAGGCTGCGAGGACTTTATCGTTGAGTGTTTGAGTTTGGAAACACTCTTGCCTGTGTTGCGGTGGAGTAGTCAGCCTCATGGATCACAGTGGGTTTATCGACAAACCATCCATTTTATCCGTGAGGAATTCATGGCCGTTTCTGCATCTCCTGCCCTTTTTCAGCTTGAAAAAAACCATCTCATCGATGTCATCAAGTCAGATTTCTTGCAAGTGAGTACGATTTGTTTTAGCTTTTTCATTTTTAGAAAAAATAGAAAAAAAGGACAACCTAAATTGAGATAACACTAAAGAAAGTGTGTTTACATGCATATATTAAAACTACTATTGTGTAATTAAAAATGTGTTAATTAACCTGTTAACTGGGTATGACGACATTTTTCGTCATGCCCGGAAGATTACACATATTTAACAAAAAGTATCTCCTTAACCTGTTAACTGGGTATGACGACATTTTTCGTCATGCCCGGAAGACTACCAAAATGTCTCCCCCCAAAAAAAGTCCTCAGTGTGAAACGAGTTTCACAAAATTTTATTCCCCGGTTAACAGGTTAATGATTCCAATTTACTGTGTTATCTTTTGGTGCGTGTCTTTGATCTTTTGTGTACAATGCACAATTTATGTACAAATCAACTGCCTTTGTTAGGCTGGAGAATTAGAGGTGTTGCAAGCAGTTCTCAAGTGGGGTGAACATCAGCTGTTCAAGCGTGTCGAAGAAAGAGGTAACGAATAAAATTTCGTGCCTTATTTAAGTTGAGTATTATTTGTTTTGTGTGGGAATGTATCAGCTAACATGCTATTGGTTTTTTGTTTTGAAAATTTTGTTTCTTTTATTCTAAAAAAAATTGGTGTTCATGAAAAATGTCTGCAACTGATTTCTATTTTAATATTACTTCATTGTGGTAAATCTTAATTCATGAACTGGATCCTTTTTTTTAGAACCAAATCTCGTTAGTCATACGGCACACAGCGTGAGCAGACGGGGTTTGCGACGACGCGACCTTAGTGACGTTGAACTTCGTGACCTTTTGTCTGACCTCTTGAGCTGCGTACGCATTAACCACATCTTGCCGCCTGACAGCGAAGCCCTTGTGTCAGCTGTAAGACGTGGCCTGATAAGCACACCACCATCGTATATGTTGGGCGATGACTTATGTGTGGGCCACAATTCTAATGTTAAACCCAAAGCTTGGATCAGAGGTCGAGGCAACCATGGATTGTACTTAAAACCTCGGTTATTTACTCCTTTTGTGGAAGAAGCTAAGGTGAGGTATTACATTTGCTCATCATTTATGTAGCTTCTGTGGATGACATAATTTGGAGATTTGAGTGGAATAAGTTGATTATGATGTGTGCATATATTGTCAATGTTTGACCGGAAATTATTAAATGACATTGTCAGTTACAACAATAAGTTATTACTGTAAACTTTCCTTTTGCACCAGAATTTTTGACTTTTATAAATCCAAATAAGGTATCTGTGGTTATTGGAGCAAAACTAGTGATTCGGTTTTTTCGTAAAAAAAAAAGTATGTAAAACGAAGCAAGTGAACTGCAAACCTTGGTTTAAAGAAAAACCGTGAGTTTTGGCCAAACACTGATGATATCATGATATTCAAGCATTACCTATCCATCGTATGACAAAGATTTTTCCACTATATTCACACATGAAAGTCACATATAACACTGGCTACATAGTCTTAATGCTTTGTTTCTGATTTTAATATTGTTTTATTAGGCTTGGTTGGAAGAGCAACTTGGTCAAGACACAGATATTGTACGACAGCAAGTGTGGCACATCTCGCACATTCCAGATACACTGTACATGGTAGAAAAGCCTCTCTCGTTTAATGAGGGACTCCTGCCATTGGGTCACTTGTGTCCACTGTCAAGTCTTGATTTCATGAAAGATGTGATACTTGGTAATTACCCTATATTTCCTTAAATAGAAATGTGTTAGAAGAAAAAGTCTCACAAATTTTACTGGTACAGTTATTTATAAAATATAATAATAATAATTATGTTGCTAATAGCTATTTTCGATAGCATGTGGCTGTCATCATCAGAGCATGGTGACTTCTGCTTATGTCTATGATGTTGGTAAGAGTTACCATCACATTGGTTGAAAACTTGATTGGATTGATGAGGAATTAAGTGTATTGGTGGTATCATCTCCAGCCGTGAGACACAAATATATTTCCCCAAGTGGGCTAGATAGAATTACTCAGAAGTTGGTCATTAACTGTAATGTTGATGTTTGATAAGGTAGGAAGTTCCTTAAAGAAATTGAGATCAAGTATTAAGTTTACATTTTTAATAGTGTGTGCATTGGAGTATAAGATCTTGTCAGCATTCCCAAGAGTGTGTTGCCAAAGCTGATTTATAAAATTTTTGCTTTCTGACGAAAGCGTCATGTTCTTTTAATCTGAGGTGCAGTCCTCTTCGAGTTTGGCCATTAAATTTGGCCACATTGACATGCAATGGAATATATACCCCACCTATCAGAATCTGGCATGATATCTTTAAAATAAGAAAACCCTATTTTGTTGATTGGAGTAAGGTATTGTAGTCTTGGTATGAGGCGATTTCGAATGCAACGAAGTTTGTTGATCAACACTTCATTTGTGGATGAAAATTTATTTGGTGTCATGAGACACCAACCATTATAAAATGAGCTCATTTTTGGCTTTGTGGATAAGCAGAAAGACTGCACCAGTAGAATTTATGTAACTTTTACTTCTATTTGATTAGTGCAATGTGTCGCCAATGAATTGATGAGAAATGGGTTGACTGGTCAAGTCACATTTAATATTTCGGGTGTCTCACTGATTGTATCTGGCTGCTCTTAGATAATGTAACCGCTCTAAACATAATATATTTAATGGATCGTGAAGAGGAGATATTTCAAGCACTTGCCTTATATTGGCATAGTGATAATGTATTGATTTATTATATCGTTAACCTAAGAGCTTTCGCGGACCCACAAGGGTTCATGGACCCACAAGCATTGTTTTCGAGTGGAAACAAAATAGTGAGAAAAATGTTCTGTAGTTAGAATTGACATTACTGCTCAGAAATTAAAAACGGAAGTACTGGTTACCAGCAGACGATTTCCTGTGTACTACTGGTGTGGAACTACTCTTCTAGGCAACAGCGGTTTGAATTCTTTAGGTAACTGTAGAGCCTGGTGTTGTTTATTAATCTATACTTGTTTGTATATATCTTAGTTTAGTCTATCCTTCCTTGCACCATGAAACATAAACAGATTTATGCATGCAATGATATTCTTAATAATACTTATATCCTTTGCATGCAACGACATGCCAAAAAATGCATTTTAAATTATATATAGCTGAACTTGGTTATAGCGAACGTGAAGGAACTGCAGAAATTTCTTTAATGTGGCAGTTATCCAATATAACCATGTATATTAAATCAAACTGACCAGAATAATTTGATTGCCATAACTGCGAGTTCATTATATTCATGTCCGTTGTAACCAAGAGTTCATTATATTCATGTTTGTTGTAACCACAAGTTCATTATATCCATATTCGTTGTAACCACGAGTCCATTATATTTATGTTCATTATAACCAAGTTCCACTGTGCTTGTATATTCATATGTGTATTATGTATAGGGAGTCAAAGAAGTTGGTAGTTTACATTTGCATAGGTAAATAATTTTATCGCTGTCCGGATCTGCAAAATGTAATTTCTGTAGAATACATTTATTTATCAAAAATGCTTTGCACCGTAATATGCTGTTTACATAATGTGATTTTTTTTTTTTTTAGATGAAGCTACTCTTCGCCGCATGAAAAAAAGAGAAAAAGAATTGCGACAAACCCAGAGTGCTCGAAGAGCATACACTGTGGTTCGGAATCATTGTGACGTTACGAAGTTGCTCCAGCTGAGAGTGGTACGGGAATTTGGATTACCTGACAAAGTGATGGAAGTTCTGCATCGCACCACGTATCAGTTCTTGGAAGAGTATAGTGGTGAACATCACCATTTGGCTGCTAGTTCATCGTCCACCATTGTCTCTGCTGGTCATCAAACATCCCGCTACCCAGGGGACCAGTCTAGTCATACATATGGGTTACCACACAGGAGTTTCAAACCCTCTCGTCATTTGAGTCTTGAGTTATCCGAGACGAGAGACGATCATCCTATTCATCGTCCTCCAAGTAGTCAAGTAAGGCATTTAGAATTGGTTTTGGTTCTAGTTTTTTTCATAGAATGTCATCACTTTTATGTGAAATTTATAATTATAACTTAGCTGAAATGGCATCCCAAACAAAGAAGGGGATGTTAAATACATTAAAGGAAAAAACAAAACCCAAAAACATTAAGGGTGGAAAAAGAATACGAAAAGTGAAACGAGAAACTAAAAGTAGGAAGAAAAAGCAGTGGCAGATGCATTGTTTTGTGAAGGGGGTAGAACTCAGCTTTGATAAAGCATTTTGCCCAGTTTGAATCGTATTGGTTTAGGGCATAGCCTCCTCCACCACTTCACTATTAAGGAAAGGTAATACCGATAGCCTAAAAGTTAGGAAGTGTTGAGACCTATTTATCCCTATGAGTGTTCATAATTTTATTTGATAAACGAAGTGGTTATTCTTGAAATTTGACAACATTTTGGCTGTTGGTATTAGCCGTGCTTTTATTTTTCTTTCGTTATTCTATACAGTAGACCTATGTTTTGCAAACTTATAAAGACACCAAAAAATGTGTAAATAGGAACTTGGTGTTCAAAAATGTTCGTGAAAAGTGTAATTTTTAGTAACTTTTATTTTTATTTGTTACAGGAGGGGAAAAAAGATTGTTCCGTAACACTTCGATAAATATATGAGTTCATAGAGTTAGTGTTGGCAATTACTTCAAAATTCCTATTTTCTTAAAAAAAAATTCTTGATAGATGTTCTGTATTTTCATAGATTGTAGGTCGTGAGATGGCCTCAGCACGTTCTTCTTCTTTCTCGTCAGATTGTCCTTCAACATTTACATTCAATGGTTGGTGGATACATTCATATGTACAATGGATATTTCTTTTGTCCATGGTTTTGCATTCAAGTTTACATTTGAAAAGTTCTGAAATTTCGGGTCTTTGGAAACTTGAGGGTTCCACTGACAAGTCACAGCATCAAAGCGTTATCCATACTGGGATCGTGATCGCTCTATGAAATATCATGCACTACAACCATTTTATCGTTTAATAAACTTGGTGTGTTGCAATGAGTTAGTAACCTGTTCTTGAAAGGCTTCATTTCATGCATTAACCGACAGGTGCATTGCACCAAGTGCATCTATTTTATAGTGTTTTCATTCTTTTCAAAAGCATCCACCTATATTTGCGTTTGAGAAAAGGAACGATACTCTAATTTACAAGCTGAAAAATGTAAGATGAAATTTGTGTGAAAAAACTCAATCCAGATCGTTTGAAGTCCAATGACTTTAATATGAATAACGTAGTTATTCACTGTAAGGTGACATTTTCATTTTTTTTTTAAAGGTTCATTCAACTGTTTTAATCACTTTTCATAAATCTCACCAACCATCCATTCTCCTTTCGTTTGCACAATTCCATTATAAAGTACTTTATTGTGTCATATTTTATTCTTAATATTTCATATGCTATAAATATTCATGTTTTGTGCATACAGAGCCCATCTGATGGAAGGGCCTTTATTAGAACTAAACAATACGGTAAGTAGGGACGAGAGGTGAGACAGGCTAAGCCTGAGCTTGGGTTCATTAGATGCAGGGGTAGTTTTGTTCTGGGATTTCCGTAAATTTCAACGTTCTTTTAACGGGATTTCTTTTTAAAACATTACAAAAATTTTGACTTGTTTTCTATAATTTTCTATATTCCTTCGGAAATCAGTGTTTTTACCAAAAATATTACGCAACTTTTTAGGGAATTTTCTGGTATGTTCAGGGAATCTGGTTTGGACATATATAGATATATATATATACGATCACCCCTGTAGGTGAATGCATCTGAAGCTGAAAACTGATTTTTCTGTATCGAAATTCTCCAGGGAATACAGCTATGTGATTCATTTTCGAGGATTGTGGAAATACTTGCATATGAAAATTTGAAGGAAATTAAATAGTGTAGTTTAACAATTTTTTTAAAATTTAAATCATACGTCAGGGGATTAAAGTTCTATTTGAAACTTCGTGCTCACATTCACAAAGTTTTTCATGCTTGAATGGGTTCAAATTGCAAATCTTCAGGCTTAAAACCGTATACACGGTCTCACCTTGATTGGCGCAGAATGACCATTGCTGTCCTTGCGCCATAAAACTACAACCAACCAGCCAACTTTTCATGCTCAGGCAGGCTTAGCTTTAGTAGGGGCACAGACGCAAATGAAGTTTAGAACTTGGTCCCGAATAAAAAAAATTGAGAACCTATACCCTAGGTGATAGAGGTTCCAGGTCCCTTGAAAAACTGTAGGTCCAGTAGCAGCATAATTTGAGCTGAGGGGGTGGGGAACTTTTTCATGTTGGAAGGCCGCATTAACTTAGCTGTTAACGTTAGAAGGTTGTATTAGGTTATCTGTAATGTACGAAGGTCGCATGTGTTTTTATTGTGTCAGTCAATCGAGGAAGATTATTTTGTTAAATCTTCTACGCTTTTATACTTTACTTGGGGTCATTTTAAGCATTTTGAGATTAAAATGCAAATAAAAAATTGGATGAACAGAATCATATTAATAAAAATAAAGGGATTTTTCTTCAAAATTTTAATTCTGTCCAAAGATTGCATCTAAGGGCCTCGAAGGCCATAGGTTCCCCACCCCTGGTCTGTGGTTTATAAAACACGAATAAATGGTAACGCATTTACATACGCATTTTGAAGGTTTTGATTTGTTTTGTCCAATTTACTCTTTTTAAATATGTATTCTGACAGCTTGCTGGTTGACACATTAGTATTTTAAATTTGTTTTCCTTTCTTAGTGCCCCCCTCCCCCACCTCCACTAATGAATTAGTTACTGGGGATGGAAACAATTCATCGTTGAATATTAATCCATTTTACCTAATTACCAATTCTATAAAATTATATACAGTCAAACGTAGTTCTAATGAACAACAAGAGGCTATAAGAATTTCTTCGTTAGGCCATTGTTTGCCATAACTGTTAATGTGCTGTAATTGTATTTATTATACAGTGGAATCTGGTAAAGTGACCACCTTGGTAAATTGACCACTTGAATAAAGTGACCATTTTTTATAAGGGAGAACTGATAAGGACTTATTCATGCCTATAGTCGGTCTTGTTCAGTGACCACTTATTTGTGACCAGTTCAGTCCCAAAGGTGGTCGGTCACTTTAGACAGGTTTTACTGCATATACATATATATCAGTGGCATAGCACAACTTCAAAAATGGGCTATCTCCAATTATTCCTCTCCGAAGATAGATTGCCGCGACGTATGTATCAGTCGTCAATTCTGCGACGTGATGTGTGGATGGCTGAGTAGCTTCCAGGTGGTGTACATCGTGTGGCATAGTTTGACTGTTATCTCAGGAGGTATTTTTACATGGCTTCGAATGCAGATAGACAAGAGAGAGAATGCACATTAAACATTATATTTATTTAGAGGTTGAAGACTGTAGCGTTACGGTGAAGAGACAGAAAGCATATACAGACCACGGCATAATGCTGGACATTCGTTAAGTTGCATAAGTTACATATTAACTGGTCGTTATTAAGGCTAGGAATGACCGCCTTTGCTGGTCGAAAATTAAGGAGTAAGAGAGTGTTGATCAGTCCGAAACTTTACTTCGAATGAATTTCTAGGACCGTGATGGGATAATTGAGTTCTGACGCCATAATTTGCGTTTGATTCTATTGGTCAGTTTGACCCCACAGAGGGGAGAACTTGCTGTGAGTTATGTTAACGTTGAGCTGTCTTTCTTGACAGTTTTTGCCCATTAAATGAAAATATATGGGAGAGGGTTCGAAGTTGGATAATGCCTGTATCCTTCGTTTTTGGTGGAAATTCCAAGGAGTTGGTTGTACGTGTGACTCATTGCCAAATGTCCATGAGAATGGAATTTTGGCGCGAAACAGAGTTAGAATGAGCCTGTGGAGGAATCGCTACAAGATCCAGTTTCTTACATATGTAGCATGCAATTGTATACATTAATTGTTAATCGTTATCATAATCTGTAGTGCTTCCATGCTGTGCGGTAAGAGCGTAAGCAAACCGTATGGTCGTTGCACATGTGTATCTTATCAACATGCTAATTTAAATGTTCATTACACGAAGTTTGTGTGAGCACGCTTTCGATTCTTGTTGTTCTTGCAATAGATTCTAGCACGAGTGGATGGCTAATCAGAAATGTTCTGTAATATTTTATCTAATGAGTTTC
>QLNU02003225.1:39594527-39626604 GCA_006491805.2 Dysdera silvatica | reverse complement strand
AATTCCCTCATTGTACTTGACTGCTATCAGTCCATTAAGCTAGTTGTTCACTGTATTTTTGATGTTGTCATTGTTTTCAAAACTTTTTCTGCTCAGGAACTCTTTCAGCTCAGTGAAGAGGTGGAAGTCGCTTGGAGCAAGGTCAGGACTATATATAGGGAGGACGTTCAAAAACCTCCCATCCAAATGTGTCCAGTAGTGGACAGGTATTGTCATGAAGAAGCATAATGCCACCAGAAAGCATTCCACACTTCCAACTTTGGATAGCTCACCCCTGTTTTCTCAGTGTCCCACCACAGTAGCGATCTGCATTGACTGTAGTACCTTTTGGCATAAAATCCACCAAGAGAACACAATCCCAAAAACAATCGCCATGTTTTTTTTGTTGAGAGAGTCTGGTTAAATTTGCATGGTTTACTGAGCGATGAGGAGGTGATGCTACTGGTGTGATTGGTGCTTATTATCTGAGGTGTTGAGGCACACCCAGATCTCATCATCAGTAACAATTGTATGGAGAAAGGCATCCCCCATCTGTCGGATAATGCATCAAAAATGTTAGTATGAAGCCCATTCTTTTGTGATCAGTCAAATATCGGGGAACCAATCATGAACAAATTTTGTTGTACCCAAGGTGTTTTGACACAATTTCTCCAAGCAAAGAACAAGAGTGTTTGGTAAAACAATGTGCAAATCGTAGATTAGATCAAATGTATTCATAGGTCATTACTTTTTAAATGATCCTCGCAAATTTGAAATGACAGAAATCCTTCTGATTTGTACCTGAACTGACTATTGTAAAATTCAGTTATAATGAACATTCCACATTAAAAATGTACTTTTGAATTTTATCTCCCATAAATGATCGGATAGTATTGAGAAAAGTTTTTTTTTGATAGTCTAGTGGATAAAAAATTGCAGCTTTGGTTTCAGAATTTCGCATTGGCAATAAATAGTGTGTCTATAAGCAATCTTTCTATTAGTTTTGCTCAAAATTTGATGCCACTACATGTCCTAAAATAACTACTAATATTAAACACTCTTACCATATTTATGTTTTTGTATGCTTAGCACTTTTATGTGATACTTGCATTACTTAATGCATGGACAGTGTGCTGGAAATATGAACGTTGCATTTTTTCAAAATGTGATTTTATTTGTTAAAGAATTTCTTATGAGAATTTCTTCATTTTAAACATTTGCATAGTTTATTATTGTTAACAAACAGTGTCGAAATAACTGTTTGTTATGGAATCTCCTGGTGAAACTCTGTATTTATTATTGTTATTTGTATATAAAATGGGTTGGAACCTCGAATTATTTGTTCCGAAATTTTTGTTTTAAAGAAATTGTTGATAACCAATGTTATTATTTTTTTTTGTTAATACTATTATATTTAAGAGGTTTATTATATTTAATTGTAATGAGAAATGAAGGGCCCTAACTGACCACCCTACATGTTTGTAATCTCTGGGATCATACTGGTTTGAGAGTAATTGGTTTTCACCGACAGAGTATCAGAGTTAAGCATGGTTTATTGGAGTTAATGTCTGACGGATAAGGCGAGTTGCTGTACCCGTCCAATTACAACGTTCTTGGCTCGCAGATCAAGAACAAACTTCGCAGAACGTTTGTGATGTTCACTTCCCCTGGAAAAAATTAGGATCATCCACAACACTACGGGACCACTGCCATCTCAAACTGATTAACATTTCATATAGGTGTCTCTCAATTTCAGCTCGCGTCTTCGATTCATCATTCGACGCGTTTTTAACAGATCGTAGAATTCAGCCCAGATTTCAACATCACCTTGTTTCTTGTTTTGTTCTGTAACTATGGGCTGCATAAACATATTTTTAGTAAATGCCAAAAACTGGAGTTGACTTGCTGAGGAGTATAAAGGCAGCTATGTTTAAGAGACAGGTGCTCTACCGTACAACAATGGTTGCTGTATCTTTGCGCTGCTGATGCAAACATTTGTAAATATATATGCATAGGAAGTCCAAGGATTTTCCAATGCTGTGTAAAATATGTTCCAGCAACGTCACTAATGACGTGCATTATTGTGAAAACTACAGATTTTGTATATAAATAAAACCAATTTTTTAATTACGAGTTTTTATTTCTTGTATACATGAAATTCATAATCTCCTACATGAATAAATAGTACACTGCTTAAAACTACACACGACACTGACATCATGCGTTTGAGGTCACATATATGTATATACATGTATGTGACTGCAACTTCCTTACTCCTAGTTAAAAGTAGTTCTATACATATTATTCAGAAAGAGTTCCCGATGTTTTCTATTCTTCACGTCCCTAAGAAGCGTTTGAACAGTGTTCAAAACTATTTTTATTAGTCTACAAAACTAATATCTCATCTGAATTTTTGAATCACATATGATACTCCAGGTGAACAAATTGGGCAAAAAGAATAACCAACGCGCTCGTAAAGAATGGCTTCTCAGTGAACAGTTTGATTCGAATTTATTTAACGTACTTTTCAAGCTGACTGATTGATGACCCATCACCCAAGAACATAACGTACTCTTTGTAGCACTCCTCGAAATTCCATCTCGCAACTTAGGTTGGGAAACCATTTTACAGCATTCTAACTCCTGGCCCGTTCAATGCGTGACAACCTCCAAGTAATTCGATGGTAGGCACAATGTGTGACCTGCTATCCTTGTGTCACAAAAACATGCACACTAAATCCAGTTGTTATAAGAAGTTCATTATACGGTATTATTGTGGATAATGTCCTATTTATGTCTGCTGCCTTCAGGATAATTGGGTTAGGCTTAGTTACCAGCACACACTTAATTGTGTGTAAATATTTCATGATTTTTTTTTAAGCCAAGGTTGAATGGAATTATGCTGATGGCGATTAGGAAACTGTGTCGCTAATAACCTTGGGACATCAAGCAAAACTCCCGACTGTAATTAGCCTTCTGTTTACAATGGAGGTGATACAGGTGGTGACCTCTATCTTATTGCTCTCTAGTTGTTTGCTGATTTGTGGACACTTCTGACGAATCTGATCAATTTCACGATATAGGGCTAGGGTTACTTTGGTGTGTTACTCAGCTAATAGCTCAGACAAGTCTAATTTAACTTATGCTGACGATCACAGTTCTAGGATTCCATGACAATTAGTATCAGCAGTGGAACTTGGAAACACTGCTTCTTCACACTGAATGCATTTTTCTGGTCTCTCTTACGAGCCAAAGACATAATCAAAGGCGTAAGTATCTTTGAGCTTGGTAAGCTCAGTTTTATCCTGGCACGTCTCCTTGACTTCCCAATGGCTCAGGTGTAGTGAGTGGCAAGAGGTATTGCTCAGAAACCTCTACCCCTCTTCTGCAGCTTAAAGGGGCAGTTAGAGGGTCAGTAATGCTGATGTGCTTATCTTTTATAGCTAGGCTTTATCACTCTTGCAGTTGGTCATCATTAAATATGGATTTCTGAGCAATAAGCTAGACATTGGTCTTACCCATCAGGAACAGGCGAAATTAGTAGGTAATGCTTCCAGGGACACTACACGTACGGAAGTGTGGTGCCCTTGGAAGCACTACAGGGGCATCACACTTCCGTACGTTAAAAATTAGTGACCATCTGATGTCCTTACTTACATAGCAACCAGTTTTCTGTATATTGGATTACCACACTTTTTTTTGTCGGTAACCTCAATATTTTCAACATCCACAGGCTTAAGATCATGCTTGCTAGTGAATTACAAAAACCGGTTAAGGTCTCTTTCTGCATGGAAGTTTTGTGGGTGGGTGTCCCTAGCACATGGCTTAGATGGGTTAACTCTTATGACTCAGTTTAACACTTGTGAATGGTGGGCTGTTAACCATTTCGTTGATTTTTAAGTAATCAAAGTATTTTTCCAATTGACCTTGACTCTTTGCTAATGCTCTGGCTGATTGTAACTATGCTGTGTGTACAGGTATCAATAGAGGAACTTTCAAAATTCTACATGACCCTGACAAAACACAAGTTCAGTCCTCAGGGACTGTTACCGTTGCAGCTTAAGAGGTCAGTTTCTCTAACATTGTCACATCATCGATCGCTGTGGTGACTTCAGTTCCAGAGTAGATAGATTCACATCATACAGTAGACTAAGGAGTTGAGGGAGACCACGGTGGATGATCCTAATTGTACAGTCTCTTCTGTTGCGGGACTTATATTCCTTGTATGGGCATGCCAGTTGACACTGTTTCTCTGCTTTCATACCATGGACAACCAAACTATATATGAGTAAAGCGAAAGCACCATAACCATATCTCCTATCATCCCTAAATTCCCCTTCGATGTCCTTTTGAATTCCCCAAAATTATTAATTTCTCTCATCTGTTCATTTAATTTGTTCCACAATTTTGGCCCCTGTAATCAATACCATTTCATGTTTTCTCTCTAATCGAATTCTTCATGTTTTCTCTAATCGAATTCTTATTTCATGTTTTCTCTAATTGAATCCTTGGCACACAAAGATCCCCTATTCCATTAGTCTGGGCTCCCACTCAATCTTTGTTTATGTGTTATGTCTATTATCTCGCTGTGTTTATCATTTTTAATCTTTCATGAATTTTAATTAATACACAATAATCATTCAACTTGTTCATTGACAAAATACCTGTATCCTCTAAAATTTTTTTCCAATCCCTATATTGATTCCCATACAATACTCCAATGAATTTTTCTTGTAATTTTTGCATTAATCTTAGGCTTGTTGTACTCATGTTCCCCCATAAGCTGTTACAGTACATTAAGTGAGAATGAACAAAACCATAATATAATTCTATTACAATGGATTTTGGCAATGACCTGCTACCTTTTTTATTATTCCCAATCCTTTACTAATTTTCTTTATTTTATTTATATGATCATTCCAATTTAAGTGTTTATTTATTATTACTCCCAAAAATTCGAAATTTTCAACAACATCAACATATTCACCATTTATTAATGGGCAATTCCAGCATTACGGATGTAACGTATTGCACACTTTAAATCTCTATATCTAGACTCAGGATAATTTAAAGCAGCAAGTTTTTTTAGAAATAGACTGTGGTGGTATTTATGTTATCCCCATTTTATGTAAAGTTTCATCTATTACGGAAACTGGTCATAAAAAAAAAAAAACCTGTTACAGACGCAACTCAAAAAACAGTGTAAATTCCACATTGTAGCACTAATTCCTATAATTCTGTGAATTATGCATGATTTTTTAAAATTTACTTTCCTATGTCTGTTCAGAAGACTTTGATCTTTTAAGAATAGTAAAGCTTTAGTAGATGTGACTTTTAGTAATTAACATAAAGACAATTTTTTATGGATGGGCATAACAATTTGGTATTTCGGACATAACGTTCTCTGCTGTCAATACTGGGTGGGCTAGCTTGATGCTATAAAATTTCTAAAAATAAGCGTTTTACAAAAAAACGTTTGAAACAAAAGTTGCTTGTCTTAAGGGAGAAAGTGTTTTCCATCATTTGTATTTTACTGGGGTGGGGTGTCATTTTCAAGGTCAAACTATTTTTTTTGAAGAGAAACCTGTATTTCTTATTAGTATTAAGAGTGAAAAAATAAACGACTTTGTTTCAAACTTTTTTTTTTTTTTGCAAAATGCTTATTTTTTTAGATATTTTACAGTATCAACTGCTGGTTCATCTTGTATACTAAGTACGAGAGAGACAGAAATGCTTAGAGAGTTAAAAGCTGCCATTAAAAAAACATCTTAAAATCTAAAATATCAAGAGACAAAAGCTTCAGGGTGTAATTTGAAAATTATTTACCCGGCTTTTAGATACATGTAAAGGAAAATTTTCAAGAGAAAGATGAATTTTACAAATCTCATTCAGAAAAACTGATTTATTTCTTGTAGATCTGTGGTAGATTTAACTAGTACTTTTCTTATTTGAAGCTTATCAATTACAGCAATGCTTTCTTCTGTAGGACAAACAAATTTAAGACCAGATTTCTTAAAAAAACTGTTGTAACTGTTGCGGTACTATAGCTTAGTTGCTCAACGATCTGTCTCACAAACCAAAGTGCACTTTTACGTTCTGAAGTAATTTCCACCAATATTGTTTTCCAAATTGAATGATTTCATTATGGTCATCTGTGCTTGTTCCCATGTAGCTATGTTTGATTACTTGTTTACAAATCATCAATCATTTTGAAGCAAATGATATCTCTTTTATCTAATGTAGTAGCAAACCTCACTAAATTTGTTGCATACGAGCACAATGTATCCGATGTGTTTTTGGCAAATTCCCAATACTCTCCCAACACTTCTCTAATTTTTCAGTTTCGCTTTTGATTTCTGCTTCAGGTATATAGATAACATTTATGTTATTGATGCAGCACACTGCGAAAAAGACAAAGCATTACCATAGATGTAGGCAGAAAGTTCATAAGGGAGGGGTTACAGAGCTACAACTCATATATTCCTATATTAAATATACAAAATTTCATTGCGAGGGGGTGGGGGGCTACACCTATGAGCATTACTGACAAACGCTTTTCTAGACTTCACTTTTTGCCATATACGATTCTTTATCATTCCATCCACTCCACCTATTGCTCTTTTGCCATAAGATATTGCAAAAAAGTACCAATTAAAATGCAAGTTATAATCTTGAATTCCATATGTTATATTACATATTGTAAATCATCGCTTAAAGTGCTGGGCAGTACCGTCAGATAAGATTTCGACATATTCCAGTTATCTTTTTTTTTCAAGTCCTAAAACATTTTGCAGTTAAAAATGTGAACTGCAATTTTATCGTACTGCATATAATCTGAAATTAAAGCATATGAATACGTTTTCGCGGATATATATATGCAATTCCTATATATATAGAGAAATTTGGTCATTTGTCCAGTGGATGCTTTGCACTTCATCTTTCTGCGTAACAGTGAAGTTCTCGTTAAAGTCAACTTGAAGTACGCATTTTCTCTGACACTTCATTTTTACAATCTTAAATATAAAGGCTTTGTCTATGCTTTATGAAACAATGCTCTAAAAATGTAGAACCTTTTCTTCTAAATCTTAAGTGTTCCAAGTTTTCAAGAGTTTTCGGTTCTTAATCAAAAGTTTCTTGCTTCATCATTATTTCTGAATTAACATCCCAAACATATTAGGATATTAATTCAGATCAATTTTGAATGCTACTTTTCGAGTTTTCATACTGACCTTCACATGCGACACATTTGCCTAACATAACATTCTTCATTTTCCTTTTCACATACCAAGTTCTCTACCGATTCCTTTGATCTACTGGGGAAGGTAGATAACAGTTTGTTTATGCTACAAATAAGGAACTCAAAATTGGCATGATATATATATATATATACAAGCAGCTTAGGAGGAGTTTCAAGTGAAAGTTGTGGTCTAAGCAAAGCAAAATATGAGAACACAATCTCAATGTTTTTTCACTTTTGAAAAGTTGAAATATCTCAGTCAAAACCATGTCTTTTTTGGCATTTGATTTTCTTTCCACGTATTCGAGTGACGATCGTATCTTTCTTTCTTGGATTGATTATGAGTAATTATATTGTCAAATTGAAGAAATAAATAATATTTTCAAATACTGTTGCCAATTATTTTTGTGTAATTATTGCTCCCGGAATTAAGAAATTTGGTGCACTATTTATAAAAAAAAAAAAAAAAATTAGAAGCACAGATATATGTATTTGAAAATATTCAATATATACAATTGTTTTTATTAAATTACTTCGTTTTAATTGATTCATATAGAGAATTTTAAGCAGAAAAATATCAAATTATGGTTTCCCTTAGCGTTACATAGTAATTATGGTTAATTCAACATGTGTTTGCTTAAATTAAGTTCTATAGGTATGTGTTACGGACGTTACGTTAATCAAGACGTTACCTTTGTGACACAAAATGTTACATCTGTAACATGATTTTTTTTTTAAAAGGAAAAATCTTTGAAGAATTTAATTTATGGCAAATCATTTACTTACAGAAAAGTTAAGAACACCAGAAAACATTTTAATATTCATTGATTTTTTTTCAGAGATTTTCTTGATTTTTGTTATGGACGTAACGTAAAGATTCTAGTAATATAAATTTTAAAACTATTGAAATTTCTTTTTGTCAAAAAATATAATTTTTCCACAGAACTGTAAGATTATATGAGCTATACAAAATTTAGTATCAGTTGATTTCTGTTGTTTGTTTTTCTATTAAAAATGGGCAGGAGAAAAATTAGTTTTGTAAAAACAAATTTTTGAATGTTTCATACAGTCACACTTCTAAGGAAATTTTTTTTGCATTTGACATATATTAAAAAATGGATAGCCTATATAGAAAATAGAGATTTCAAGCTTTAAAATGATATATAATATAGCTATATTCGCACTGTTTGAAATTTTGACCTCTTGGTTTCACTTTTGGTGGAATTGCCTTAATATATTCTGTCATCTAACTTCGATTCATTACAGTATGAGGTAAAAGTATATAGTTCATCACCTATTGATTTTTTTTAAGTGTTTCCAAACTGGCTGGCAACCAAGGGCAGACACAGAGGGGTGGTCACAGGACCCCCCCCAAATATATTTTTTCACTGTAAAAAATTCCAACTTTCATGATAAATGAAGGGTGTTATTCCAAGACCATGGCAAATTCTGTCCTTGACCCTCCCCCAAAATGAAAGTCTGTATCCGCCATTGCTGGCAACTGACGTGCTGCCATGTTGTTTACGCTGGTTTTGGGGCTCTGTAATTTTCCTGAATCAGTGAAGGGGATGTATCAGTAACGGATAAGTGGGGCAGAGGGGATCCCCTGTTCAGGCTTTGTCCTTGCTGTCCATTCAGATCATATTTGAGTTATATCTGAATCTTAAAAATGTTGAATGCTTGGGAAAAGATCGTTTTTCGTAACTGTTGTGATTCAAAAAGGAGAAGAAAAAAAATAAACATAAAGTACTCACATATGGTCAGCCATGTATGGCGGGAAAATCTTTTTGATGGTGTTAAGAAATGCCAGAAACCAGTTCTCTGGTGAATTTTTCTCCATTTTAAGTGCCATTATACATGCTAAGGAGCATGGGTGCTGTTAGTGGGGGGGACTCGACCCCCCCCCCCTCAGTGTTGTTATTAGGGTTCCATGTCCCCTTCCGATTTCAAACATAATGCCTTCTACTAGTATATTGTCTCCCCCCAACATTTTTATGGCATTGGCCCCCATGCTAAGGAGACGCCTAAGTATGACATCACAACCAGATCTACTGAAATTATAGAGTATTTTTAGGAGTAGAGGAAACTAGGTAATGAACCATGCAATTGTGCTCAATACAAGAATGTGTAGTTAACATGATGTGATATTGATGTTAAATATAAATGCAAGCCACGTCCATTCATCCAATCTAAAACAATATTTATTGAAATATTTAAAATAATTAAATAAAATGCCAAAAGACAAAATAATTAGAATACAATGTTAAAAGAATTTAACACTTCATTACAGTGTAGCCTGCAATGTGGTACATTTTGACGGTAGAGCGAAGACTGATCATTTTCAGAATATAATTACATATATTGTTACCAAATATAAAAAATTAAATATTGTATAGTAGTTGTAAAATGTAAAAAGGAAATTTGTATTAACAAATGTTAAAACTGTAATCGTAAAAGTTGTGTTGTCAGGCTACTCTAATGGTAACAAATAACGAAACCTGTAAAGTGAAGAGCTCACTATTACCTGATACCATTTTCTTACTGGGTACTGTAGAGAAAAACGCAATGGATTAGCATAGCTACTGCAGTAGCAGAGATGTATTTCTACTACCCCATAGTTGACTTTCAAGGTGCAATGTATCCACTGGGGTTTATATTTCTTAAAAAAAAAAGAAATCATAGGTGTCTCTCCTTACTAAGTCTCAGATTGAGCTCCTAAAAGTTGGAAAGAAAAATCCAATTAATTTCGAGAATACAGAGGAAGGATTTGTATAATGCGCAGAACTTAAGTGATTGTAGTAATATTAAAGCATTAAAAAGGCTGGCTAATTCTGTAAATATATCCATAAAACAATCTAAGATCGTGTACACATTGTCAAATTTTTCACCAAGATGCTGGTGTTTTCATCTGTATAGTTTTCCGATCTATCCAACATTAGTGTCGGCAATGTTGCTCTTCGTTAATTTCTGTTCTTTTCTTAGTCTGCTTTCAATTGTTTAGTCTCATTCCATTTTTTTTTTATCTTCCAGCTATGATCTTTCTGGCTGTGTGTACTATTTACTATCATGTATGTCTTCTTTGAGGTCCAATATATAGTGCATTCACAATTTGGAGCATTTTTTTTTTGGCGCAGTATAGCCCAGATGCTCTTGCGCCATAAAAAAGCCAAACAAACAAACAAACAAACATTCACAATTTTATGAACTTACATAGACCCCACCTCTCCCAAAAAAGTAAAAAAAAAAAAATTGTAAAATTGAAAATTCATAAATAGTGAATCGACACAAACACACATTCCACAGAGTATTTTTCAGGACCAACACAATAATTTGTAAAACGTGCAGGCTTAATTCATAAATTGAAAGTTTGTAAAAATCCGATTATAATTTACGTTTGCATATAACTGAATAGCAGCATGGCATTTCCAAACCAGGTTAAAGAAAAGTTAGTTACATTGGGAACAAGGGCAGACTGGGTCCTCTCAAAGGGCGCATATCTTGGATTATCTGAGGACGCGAGTCCTATAGCCCATGAGGGCAAACCGACCCGGGGACCCAGTCTGCCCTTGATTGGGAAAACTGAAGCTTAATTTCGCTTGAATAGTTAAGACAAATAAGCTTCCTACTAAGGGAATATGATAACCTTAGCCTGGCCCTCCATGCAAATCTCATTTTATGCTTATGTCTAAAAGTGTTTCTTTGTGTTATAAATAAACCATTGTGGTTCAAACCCTCAGTCGTAAAAGTAGGTGCAGGCAGAGACGTATTTATGATTTTGTCATCTGTAGGCTGACACATTTCACTGCCTAATCTTACCAAATATAACTAGAGACATTACAGAAAGTTTGGCACTTTTGTCAAATTTTCAATTTGATGCCTGTGATAGTTATTTCAAACTTGTCTTTTCGTAAGTATTCGTGAATTTGGTATGGTTTGAACCTCTCTCAAGATGGTACCTATGGCAATTCTCTCTCTTTGTCAATGCCTAGTTATGCTTTTGGACAACGTTCTCTCAAAGGGCACATACCTCGGTTTATCGGAGGGTAAAAGTCCTATAGCTCATGAAGGCGCAAGTCCTATAGCCCAGTCTGACCCTGCTTCTGGACATAAATAAAAATTAGTAATTCAATTGACCACCAAAAAATTCCTGCCTTTGTAAACGTTTCGGCGGAAAAGTTTTTGTCAAGAATATGCCACTGTAGGCTTCAGCTTAATTAGCCCGTTGGTAAATCCACCATTAGATGCAGGTATTTGCTAGGTCTATGTTCCACACTGTACAACAATTCTACTTAAAATTTTGACATAAATTCTAATCCTACTAGAATAGATTGCCTTCTCTAATTATATTTTTTACAATTGAGTTAACTATCAGATGAAGATGATGATGAACAATTCCTCTTAGATCTACAGTTCTGACTTGGAATTGTATTTTCAAATATTATTATTGGTGAATCCACATCCATATACTGTTCGCTATCTTCTAAACTATGAAAAGTTCTGCCACACGATGTACTTTCTACGGGAAAAACAGTTGGTGCATTGGTGGTTATAACAGTTGCTGGAGTGTCATCCTTTACTGCTCCTTGTACGTCCACTGGGTTTATCGTTTCCCGGGAATCTGAATTATCGTCAATTATCAGTGTCCCTTTAACAGTGAACGTTTCGATAAATTGATCTATGTATTTGATAGCTAATTCTTTTGAACTAAAAGTACACTTCAATCCCTCTTTGAATTCCCCCTGGCCGTTATATTGGAACTTTGGAGTCACTGTGAAATTACCTTCCTCTGGGATTTCTTTGATGCTGATACTAACACATTGAATATTCCCTGTTTTCTCTTTGATTTTTATATACCTCTCCTGAAAGTATTGGGACAGAGATGCAACAGCATCATTAGAACATTTTGGAATATCCAACACTTTCGGAAGGATTTTAGCAGAATCCACAATAGGGATTTCTACTTGACTCGGGCAATATATCTTTTCCGGAATAGGACATGCAAAATTCTTTTTTATCTTTGACAACACTTTAACTTGCTGAAGAAAAGGTGGTAAAGGTAGATCTTCAAGCTGCGTTTTTCTATTAACGGAGACTTGGCTTTGCTTGGTAGCCATCTGCCTGAGAGAAGGACGATGAAGGCTATTCTTACAATACTGCACCCGATTGGCAAGAACACCAACAGCCGGATTAGGATCTAAACACAGAGGCCCCGCTGTTGCGCACAATAGTTCGGACTCCAAACGTAACCGATCATCACGAGACCATTCGTTCTCCGGGGCAATCGCATCCAAATCTGCAAAAAACGTTTGTGTGGTGGGCTTCAATACAACAAAATGTGAATTATATGGAGGGCTTCTGTCAACAAGAGAGTCTTTATTGCGTCTATGATCGCGGATTTCTGCAAGAACACAGCCGTCATAGAATACATCGAGATGTTTTATCTGATCGACAAAGGCGGGATGAAGTTCTCCTCTATCGATACACTCTAACAAGGGATCCTCATAGGGTATAAACATCGGCTTTGGGGACTCATATCCACTGACTTCCACGGTTATTCCAGAGTTCATCGGATGTAAGTTGAAGATGACGATATTCAATTGATGTTTACGTATTAATCGCGGTAATGGATTAGGCATGAATTCAGGATTTTCATGATTCAAAGTTTCACTGCGATAAAATTCGCTTAATATGTCACGGAAAGATTTCCTTCCCTCCGATGGTTGAGTGGGGCTTTCATCAGTCGGTTTAAATGGCTTTAACGTAATTGTTTGAAAAAGGTGTTCACCATATTCAATAGCTGTCTCTTCTTTCTCGACCTGTTTTAAATTTTGTTGACTTAAAAATTTACTGTATGGCATATCTATTAAAGCAGATCTTTGATTAGCAGTAAAAATAACCTTAAAACCTATATCTTAAAAACATAGGCCTTATCCTTAGCACCTAGGTTTGGGCATTTTAAAATCAAAAAGTAAACATGGAAAGTGAAACAGCATGTGTATGTGGAAAGTTGTTTACATCTTCCTTTTTACCTCTGTTGCCAGATGGTTGAAAAAAGAAATATGAGTAAATGAATATTTTTTTTCTCTGCTGGGAAACAAGCACTGGCGTGTGTTTTAATCACGTCGTATAAAATCACACAGTGTACACAGCCAGGGCCGTAGCAAGCGGGGGGCGTAATCTGGACGTTTTTGCCAGCGGCGCAAGATTATCTAAATATGGTGCCGCACACAGCATAAGTGGATGTGGTTTGTCGCGATATGACCTTAATTTAGTTCAACGGTTGCCAACCGCTCGTCCACGGACCACTGGTGGTCCGCAAAAAGTTCTCGTCATTATTTGCATTTTTAATGTTTTATTAATAATATAACAAAAATAATATTCTAAGAAATTCTCATATTCTGAATGACAATTTTTGCTTTTATATTGCACTAAATTCACGAAATGTGGTCCTGGGGGATTTAAAATTATGAATTTAGTGGTTCATGAGGTCCGAAAGGTTGGCGACCGCTGGTTTAATTGATTTTCGTGACCTTTTTAGTTATATCACCTACATCGTGCTATTTGATGGCTAAGCTGTTGTGTCTGCTTTAAGTCTGGACTAAATAAGCGCCTTGTCAATGTATACGTTGGGCCTAAAACCGACTCTAACAGGTGCAGAGTTCAACTTCGATCAACATTCTCCCCCACTCACCTCAACGAGTCCTGCATATATATATATATACATATATATATATATTATTCTGAAACAATTAACCACTTACGATTCATTTTCCTAGCTGCGCGCTTTCTGCGCATTGATAATTACAGTATCGCGTATTGTGTTGTTATAGTGGCATAGAATGTACACTCTAAGAAGACATTTTTATTGTTTGAGCCTGAAAGGTATTGTGTAAAGACGTTTTAACGTTATTATGGCAAAAATTGGGTGTATCTACGAAAATCCGCCTTTAAGTTGATATTTTCGGTAGCAGATACCCTTTTCTTCATTGCTTTTCTTCGACCTTTTTAATATGTCTGAAAATTATGGTTGTCTTAGGCGGATTATTATAAAGGTAATGATATTTTTAAAGATAAATTTATTCCATTTAACAACGAATTTTTTGTCTCGTTGAATTCGGGTGAGGAAATCGACTGTTTTCTACGATAATAATACGAAAATCCAAGTGCAGTAAATGATAAACATCTGAGAAATTATCGTTTAGAACAAAGTTTTGTACCAGTATAAGGTCCTGAGTCCTATCCTGGAAGTGCAGACGCCATTTTTTATTTACTTTGATTAAACAAATCATTTTAATCCTGGTAAATGAAACCATGCACCATAAAAAGAAACCAGAATTGCAATAACTGAGGATATGCTTAGGAATTACCTTATTCTAGGATTTGTTTTGTGCATAGGAATTATCAAAATCGAGTTTCCACCCTGCATAGGATCCTAATTTTGATCGTTGAGGTGAGAACGCATTTTTTTAAAACTTTTTTTTAAATAATTAGTTTTGCCGCGGCAGATGAAATTATACTTCATAATAAGAAAGAAACACATGTAATACATAGGCGTAGCCAGCTGTTGGCGCGGGGAGGTGCCCATATTAAAAAAATTCAGCGCAATAATATCATATATAGACATATAAATCAAGCCCGTGCATATATATACATATACTAGGGCCGCTTACAACAATTGAGATTGTTCTCAGTATTAATAAAGAGACCCTTCTAAATTACTAAAATATTGTTAAACTAATTATATTCTGGGTTTATACTGTTTTTAGCTAAGTTTTGGTCAATGCTGGTTTATTCAGTATTGATCACAAATCTCAATTATTGTAGTCAGAAAAAGCAAACCAATAACAGGGATTTTGTGCGGTCCCTGATGAAGAACAAAATTCTTGGTATTGTTTAATCTTTTACTCCTCTTCACCTTTTACTACTACATGTCAATTTTTATTCTGAGATGTTTCTACTACTTAAATTTACTTGGGTTTACTACCTTGTGTGATATTACTTTACAACTTTAACTTTGTCCAAGTTAATATACATTTAGATATGTGTATTCATGTATATTACATTAGAAGGTACTACATGTCACAATCATACTACAATTTTGCTATATATATATATATATATACAGGCCCTTAATAAAAATAGCCCTTCAATCTGGAAATGTCCTGCTGTAACTGAAAGGTTGTTTTACTCTATTTTAGCCATTTAAAATATTTCCTAACTGTAATTTTCTTTTGTGTATATTATCAAAAACATCGATTACACTGTCAATTGATATATTTTTGTAGTAGTGAATATGGATTAAAGCAAGGGAATTCTTTCTTTCTTCAGTCATCGTATCTCTAGTGTAATTATTCAGTCTCCTCAAACTATTTGCGGAACGTTCACATTCACAAGATGTCACAGGAAGGGTTGCTGCAATACGAAATAAAACGCTGATATTTGGAAAAAAATTTTCGTCTATATATTTTAAAGCTTTTGCTGGTATGTTTGGAAGATATGATAGGGAATTGGATTTGAAATATGTACACCAGCGCTTCATTTCTTCAGCTAAGAGTTCTAGGTATGGCAATTCATCATTTTAAATCTCCCTTAATTGTTCCAAAGCATTTTCTTTAGTTTCGTTCAATGAAATCGAAGGTCAAATGGATAGTATAAAGCTTTTTTTTCCCAAGTCCAGTGAATCGCGATTTCAAATTTGATATTTTTCTGTCAAGTAACGGTATGGCTAAATTTACTTTATAAAAATTAAACGATGAATTGCACGTTACTTCGATGAACTTGTTTTTCTGCAATTCTTGGCACTGAGTGTTCTATATTGATTTTTTGACCCATCAAAACCACTTGCTGATAGATACTTTCATAACTTTCATCCACTCTATTTCTTTCTGAAATGTACAAATTTATTATTTCTTCAATCTGATTGTAGGTATAAACGATGTCGGTCGCTCGGCCTTAAAGTTTGACGGTTATCCCTTCTAAATATGACAAATACTGGTAGGTGGTGACAAAAGTCGCTATAAAATCAAATGTTATAGAATTGAGTAATTCTAAGGCACCTCTTTTACACTGAGCACTCCAAGTAGTGTCAGAGTCTGATTCTGACTTTACACCATATACGATGCACTCAAAAGCTTCAACTATATAAATGAAATTTTGATAGAAGTGTTGATAGGCTTTATGAAATGATGGAGAAATATTTGGCGTTTTTAATTTCTTCTATGATACCTTTTTGTATTACACGATGGGCGATAGTATTGAGTAACTAGTTTTGTATACTGGGAGAATGTTCTTCGCTCAATGTTGTTACGTTTGTGTCGATCAAGATGTACATCGACACAGTGTTCTTGGGCCTTTCTCGATTGTATGAAACTGTTAACACTGACTAGAGAATCAGAGTGGTATGAAATTGTCGATGGCAATTGGGTTTTTCTTTCATTTTTGCCCAATTTCTAAATAGAGTAACGAAGAAACTCCTTTTCAGCTCACGATTTGGACAAAATATAGAGCATGGTAAACAAAATGCACCATTTTCACTTTTGCTATAAACCATTTACTGATATATATATTCAGCCATTCAGATTGAAAGCTTCGCTTTTTACCATCTCGCATTTTTGTTTTAGGAAATCAAAAAGTATTACTCGGTCTTTAGTATTACAGAATTACCAACTTACAACAATACTGAAAAACCGCTAGCAAGCTGTCGAAATGCTGCAATAACACCCTTTTCCAAGTTAAATTGAAGGACTAGTGGCGCCACCTGTTATTTCGAATCACAATTACAAAAATCGAACCCGATGCGCGTAAAGAGTTTTATTGTTCTTTTCTTCTTTTCAACGTTTGATTTTTTTTTAATATATATATGGTGGTCAAAACTTTTGGTGATTGTCGTATTGAAGAAATTTTGTGGTAGTCTTTACCGGAGGGGGGAGGGGGGGTTGCCCGGGCACCCAGGGCACTAGCTACGCGCATGTAATAGCTAAGATACATCTCTGGAATTAACATTTGAAGTCGAGTTTTACCACAACATAGAGTCAGAAGTTATTTCACCCCTGAAATGTGAACCTCCTTTTTTTCAAAACAAATCCGTTTTGCCCCGGAAAATGAAATCATACGCCATAAGAAATAACCAGAACATAAAATAACTCATAAATAACTGAGCAAAATTATCATCTAAAGTTGAATTCTACACCTTAATAAAGTTCGGAGTTTGATCCCGGGAATGCCACCGTCGTGTTTTTCGGTTAATATTTTTGTCACCCACGTTTGCTTTCAGCTTAAACTAGAGCTTTTTTTAGTTATTGAAGAAAAAGAGATACTGCACTGAGCCCAGGCCTGTAGCCAAGCCGGGGGACGGCCCCAGTTGCCCCAGGCTTGTACCGCTTTTCTCACAGACTATTTGTGTGTGTGTGCGTGCGTGCGTGCGTATGTATGTATGTATGTATGTATGTATGTATGTATGTATGTATGTACAGGGCGTCTCAGCACCAGGGTTACAAACTTCAAGGGGTCATAGTACTCATCAAGGTGAACGATAATATGTCATAGAATCTAAAGTCGCAAACCACCCACAGCGCCAGTTCTAAAACCGTCCAGCATGCACAAATATTTACAACCAGTGCATGAGAAGCGCAATATGCGTTATCCTAATCAGCTATGCACTTGATCAGCTGACCTGAGTAGTATCTGGCGCTCTTCACGCACTATTTGTAAATATTTGTGCATGCTGGACGGTTTTAGAACTGGTGCTGTGGGTGGTTTGAGACCTTAGGTTCTATGACAAATATCGTTCACCTTGATGAGTACTATGACCCCTTAAGGTTTGTAACCCTGGTGCTGAGACACCTTGTATACAGTAGAACCTTCATATAACGAACTTACGTAGCGAAATTCTCTATATCCTTTTCATTTAAATCCAGTACGGCCCTGCGGTGGCGCAGTGTGGTAACGCGTTCTCCTATTGCGCGGCTAATCCGGGTTCGACTCCCAGCAGTGCAAAAAGAACGCTTACTCAGAGATCTCATAAAAGATCGCACTGCTCACTGTAGTCCGGGGTTTGGTTCCCCAGGCCTTAAGAGGTTCGGATTCCTCGGAAAACTGTAGGTCCCGGCGCAGCATGACCACTGTAGTCTTTGAGCCGTAAAACCAAAAAACAAACAAACAAATCCAGTACTACATAGAATTTCTCTGTGTCGTCTTGAAATGTGGTGTGGTTTCGCCCACTTGCTTCTGTTTCCGCTTTTATTCTACGCCTATGTTATGGCTTCGTCACCAGTAGCGTAGCAATTCAAAACTCATGGGGTCTTAAATGGTCATAGAGGGCTCAAGTGGCTTTAAATAAGATTAGATGATGCGGCCGTGGAGTAAATAATGTGTTTTGATATCCAATGGGAAACTTGAGCCATTCCTAAGCCACTGTTCGTTGCGGTTCTACTTTTCTAATCGTCTGATGTCCATGTACATAATTGGCTACTTCCAATTTACCGATTTATGAAATATGTTACCTAATTGGTGGAGAGCTTCGCAACAAGCTTTTGCTTTCTGCTCTCCTCCATCTCTAACCTATTATTGCCAATATTCTCAAAATTTAAAGCAATTTCAATTGTATCGTCAGAATGATATCGAAACAGATGTATCCACAATCACTATATATATCGGTTGAATAAAATTATTTCTATTTCTACGTGGGTTTCCGATCTTACACTTGCTCCCTTTGAAGTCCCGTCTTAGGAATACAAAGCCATCTGTTATGGCCATCTTTCCCATAACTTACCTGCGCAATGAGCGAACAAAAAGATATATTTATATTTCTTCATGAGTGGGATGAGAATTTTTTCAAGAAAGCAACTACATTTAACATAAAAAAAGTAAACCAGCATTGAAAATGTTTGCGCAAAACGCTTTTCTCCTCCTGGAAAGTGGTGCGTTCGCCCTCGTGAAAAAATTTCCCTTGGCCCCAATGTCAAAGATTACATTCCTTCCCACCGTATTTCATCGATTGACAAAATATAATAGAATATTGGATTTGATTGAGCGAATTAAGTATGTATTGAAATCCAAGTGAGTTAAAACTAATATTTTCCACGTATACCCAGAGCCGTGCTTGGGGGTGGGGGTAGGTTTCGAGCTGGGCTGCCGTCCAGGGCCGCTAAAATTTAGGGCTGCCAAAAAAGTGTAGTGCAAGTACCAAGAAATCAATACAATACACATTTTATTTAGAAGAATCAATTGCAGTTTCAGATGTATTACATTTACTATCGGTTTTTAGCGTCCCATATACTTTCGGCAAAGTGTTTGGTCCATTGATCTTTTTCGTGTTACGTCATACTTCCCATAATGCAACCTCTAAATGGTGGTCAGAATACATACGTGTTGTGTTATTAGTCAAATGCGTTCGCATCTGTAATCTACGTAGGCTATCACTTTTATTGTGGTGGCCATATGACCACTGCAGAGACCCCTGGTTTCTGACACTTGGCTGCACAAAAAGCTAGAAAAATTACTTTGTAAGTTCTAATAGTATAATAAAAGCGGCTTTGTTCATTGAATTAGCTTTTCATTAATTCGTTATAATTTATAATGATTCGTATTTTATTTAATTTTTATTTTTAATTTAACTTCATAATCTTCTTTTTATCTTTACCCATAGCTTTTAGACCAGATGGAAGAACTTCATTTTGTAATGTTAAACTCTGTTCAATCGTTTTTCGTTGTGTTATGTCAAAGCTTTTCTAAGGGCCGCTAAAATCTGCTTTACCCAGGGCCGCTAACATCGTAAGCGCTGCCATGCATATACCTTTTCACAGTATTATTTTAAATATTCTTTCAAACAAGCTGTACATTTGGCTTTTTAAATAAAACAATACAAATATTTAAGACGATTTGCGGCGATGCTCCAGTAATTAATATTTTTTATGTACATAGGATGCAAGAATAGCTTAACTTATATCGCGGCAGACGCTACTTTTTCCTGGAATCCGAACTACTTTAGTCAGGGAATCGAGTTTGTTTCACCTCGTGGTAGAGAAATGCACCACCTCCACTCCGCCGTACGATGTTGGCATTTCCGGATATCACAACAGTTACGACTCATCTGCTTATTTTTACAATAAATGAAGAGGATTGTTAAAAAAAGATAACAATAAAAGCTTTTCGTTACTTAAAACGCGGATGGGAAAGACTGCTGTACAAATACGGCACATCCTAGGGTCCACGATAACATGGCAAAAATTCATTGTTAAAGAACTCATGAGGCATGTTGGTAATTTAGTTCATTTTCTGCTAAAAACCATCTGTGTGAAAATTTAAGTCGATACTGTAATATTTAGGGGTCACTCAAGGTTATCAAGGAACCATGATCTGAAAATTTTCTAAGGAATTATGATCTAAAAATTTTCTAACTCCAAACTTAAAAAAAAAAACCAACAACGTGAAAATGAGGACCACTTTTCTGGATCCAAAATTCAGTTTTAAATTCGCAAAATTAGCTCCTATTTAAAAAAGAAAATTCTTTCTTTATTTGGTTTGCTTTTAATTAAAGTTAAGACTTAAATAAAAGAGAGAGAGAGATTGCGGAAGGAAAAAGCTATGATGTGGAGGACGTATTTGGGAAAATAGCGCCTTCCCGTAACTCCGTTCGGCTTGCAAGAATACAAGAACGGTCTAAAACAGAAGCTGTTCTGAAGAATTTCTTTATCAGTGAAGTCGAGAAGAAGGATGCTTCCTTGGTCCTCCACTGGGATAGCAAACTGTTACCTGGTCTAACAGGTGAAGAAGAGGGCTTAAAGGGGGGACTGTTTGCTTTTCTCATTCTGGTTTCCAGTCCATACATCAAATATGAGAAATTAATCGTTGTACCGAAGCTGTCGTGGGGTACCGGAGCTGCCATGGCAAAAAAGAAACTGTCTATATTATTCGGGAACCGAAGTTGGAGGAACATGTTAAAGTTCTTTCTTTTGACATGACTGCTACAAGCATAGGAATGCATTCAGGGTGTTGCCATCTTATTGAGGAAGATTTAGGTAGACCGCTCCTCCACCTTGATTGTAGATATTACATCATGGAGGTGATCTTTGCTGCAGTTTTCAAATCTGTAATGGCATCCTCCTCTGAACCAGACATCGAGACATTCAAATGTTTTCGTCTGTAGTGGCCTTTAATCCCAAAAGACAGTTTTAAGGCATTTCAAGATCCAAGATTAGAAGCAGAAGGCCAGGAAAATTGGCGAGACGCTACCGTATCCACCCTTAAGATTATCCTGAAGACAAAGAATACATGCTACGATTTTGCAATCTATCGTTGTATTATCTCACTGGGGAACTTCGCACTCCAATTAGGAAGCCCGAAGCCTTCCACTACGTTCGGTGAATGGCGAAGGTTATCTATATGCTCAAGATTTTTATGTTCAGGAATCACGTGAAGCTAACACGGAATGAGGAAGCTGGTCTCTGTGTCTCTCTTCATTGTACTTATCCGCAGAAGAATATGGATTGAGGCACCAAAAGCCTCTGGCGTTGTTGTAAATGATCTTAATGTAAAAGATCGCATGGAAAGTGAAGTTAGAGTTAGGATGAGAATGGAGTCAAGTGGGAAAGAGATTGATGAAGTTGTTGAAATGCTAAGTGAAGTGGGACAAGGGTTCCTCGAATCTGAAGAAGTCGACGTTAGGTTTGTGGGAGACTATAGGCAGGTGAAATGTGTGATGGCTCTCATTTACAAAGAGGTTCAGAAACGGGCAAAGATGAGTCAGGCGTTGAGATCGTTGACATGCAGGGAAACACGCAATTGGAAGATGAGAAAGAAGTAAAAGCAAAGGAGGGTTTGAAAGCTGAAATCTGAATTTGGTCTTACAGGATGATGTAATCTGATAACTAGTTAAACGAAGTGTGATAATTAAAACCGAATTTTGTTGCTATCATTGACAGTTAATGTTCTGAAAGTTTTGTTTTTGCAGTATAGATTATAAATGTTTGAATAATTTCAAAATTTGTGTTTTTCCTATTTTGGAGGTTATCAATGTTGAATGCATATTTGTCGACTACCTTAAAATGCACGTCACACCGCTTAATTTGAAGTAATAAGTTTGCAAAGAGTATTAATAGTTAAAGGTAGTAAATCATGTTGGTGCAATTATGAAAAGACAGATGTTATTGGATTTCTTTAGTTTTGAAGATTACGCTGTGTTGTAGTTTGCTAAGTTGTTTAAAAAATTTGAATTTGATAATATTAGGGAATTCGGTTTTCGTATTTACAGATTAGTGATCATGGCAGAAGTAACTATTAAGGAATTAAATTGTGTCGTGGTACATAAAAAAAAATTGTAGCAATATTGTGCTTTATTTTAGGTTGATTAAACTGTAACGAATTTTGTATTATATATTGTGGGTGTCTATGTTTTTTTTTAGTGATATATAAGCTTGTTAAATATTTTTTTTGTCTGTGTGTGACTATACTAGTTAGATATTTTAAAATTTTGAATCACTGGCTTCGGTGTAATGTCTTGGTATCACTTGATAAAATATTGTATAATGCATACTCAAGTCTGAGACCATGAAAATCAGGACTTTTCTCATGTTTCGCTAAGGAAAGTCCACTGGAAGAAAGGAGGAGCTGTGACGTCACCGATATCGGTGCATGGAACTGAAGTTGCCATCTAGTACATTGCTATTATAAACTCCACAATACGTGATGAATTCAATCTTTATAACCTATTTTTTTTTTATGTAACGACAATTGATATTTCCAGACTCGTGCTTCAAAAAGTTGAACGTGAATGGAAAACTATAAAAAACTTAAGTTAGTTTGTCTGTAGTTGTTGGTTGTCCCTCGACAATCGGTAAATTTTGTAAGTTGTAGCTAACCCCTTGATGGCTCAGGCATTGTTGTACTCCCAAATATTGAGCGAGAACGTGTAATGTGTAACCCAGTAATAATTTTGTAAATAAGCTTTGTTTGAATTTGTAAGCTGTGACATCGTTTCGGTGCCTTGATACCCACGCTACCCAAAGTCCGCCAAAATAAGTCTAAGACGTTACACATGCCTATGAAAGATTTTAACTTTTTTTGTTTTTGGACCACACCCGTTTCAAACGAAAAGTCTCAGTACCAGATTTAGTACCAAATTCCTTGAATGGTCGACATTCTCAAATCCCACTTACCTTCACATGCTATTTCGAAAAAAAAAAAATCCCTAATATTTTTCAAGCACGCATTCTCGATCAGAATTGACACGAAAACGCTGAATCATTCGCATAATCTTAGCTATCCGCCAAAAAATTTTTTGTTCTCAATATATGTAGAATTTTTTTTAAATACACGGACTGTTTGTTAAGTTTTTATACTTAAATTCTTCTGTTTTTATCAATTCACATATACTTTTCTTTATATTATTTTCCATTGTGGGAAAGGAAAGAATAAATTTTTTTTAAGCTGTTAAGCCAACTTGGATTTTCCCCAAATTGTAGAGAAACTAAAACTTGGGGAAAATTCAGGTTGGCGGAGCAGCTTAAAAATAATTTCTTTTATTCTTCTCTTTCCTTTCCCATTCCTCTACTTTTTATTTTATTTTTTTAATTATTATATAAAAACTCGCTTTTGAATGGCGGACATTAAATTGAGGAATAAAAAATACAAGTGGGGAACTACTTAATAGCTAAAGATACTGGTGTGGGCATGGGGATTGCTGGGGATCAAAACCCCCATTGCGATGCTAATTTGTACAAAGGGTCAACCAAAATTCCGTATAAGCATAAAAATATAAACATTATATTGAAGGCGGTTTAAACGGTAAGTATTATCAGGTTTTTATTTTAACAATAAAAAATGTAGTTTAAAGGTCACTGATAGGTGGCGCTTTAGACATTTGAAAGCAATGAGATGAATACTGTGTGACAATTTCTCTAACAAAACTTGGTTCGGCAAAGTTAAAATTTTCGCAGAAACTTGTTCTTAATACAGTTTATTAATAAATCGAATAAGTGAAGAATCCACCCAGTATTGAATTTTCATATAACAAATTTATTTGCGTGCTTATAGCCAATGGGTATGTATCAGCGCCATCTATCGGTGATTTTAGAATAAAAAAAACATTATCCTTTTGATAAAAGCATATCCAGGTAATATTTATCACGAAAAACCGCGCTTCAATGCAGTGATTTTCCTTTTTTGTGAATTTTTAAAGTTTATTAATTTTTGCGAATCCACGAGTGGGGGGAATTAGCAAAACGTTACTTTCTGAATCCATAAAAAATGCGGTGTAAATCTGTTATAGCAAAAGACAATTATAACGACCAACCACATATAAAGGTAGAATTTTTACAAAAAGTTTGATTGCTTATTTTATTTTTTAAATTGCTCGTTAATTTCGGGGTCCAAAAAAAGACTTATTCGTTAAAAGCGGTAAATTATATTGAGCTTAACCAAATTATACCAAACAAAATCCATATTTTCCTCGCTATATCTGGAAACTCGTTAAATGCGGGTGGTTCGTTATAGGTGGATCCCATTGTATTTTATATCCGCCCCACAAATTCCCATCTGGATAAGTTAATTATCACTGCCTCACCCCTTACATACTTCGTGATTTTCCTCCACATCGGGATGGGGTAAAAAAAAGTGCGCTTCGCACTCAAAACCTAGGCCTGGTGAATTTTCTATAATAGCAATGTAGGGCATGTGGGTCGCCATTGACGTTAATCGTTTTCCTGATTTCTAACTTTTAAAATTTTCGTTGTTTTATTTAGAAGTGTAAAAATTTACGATTTTGCAACCCTACTTTCCCACATGTCCTTTACAAATGCTCAACGAAATCGTAGCAAGAATATTTATAACATGACGCCTTTTTAAATGGTTACTGGATTGTTTTTAAAACTTAATTAAATTAATTTAAAATTGAGTTGGCATGGTTCTCTGTAAACGTATTTTGTGTTGAATCTGAATAACGTATTCGGTTTGCTCTTAAATTTATAAGCTACTATAGAAAAATGGCGTCAAGTAGGATTGATTGATTGTTTGGCTTTTTTATGGCGCAAGAGCATCTGGGCTATACTGCGCCTATAGGGGCTTTTGTGTGAAGGAATGGAGGCGTTGTGCTTATTCGTTGCAAAATGTGAGTTATCATTGGAAGATACTTAAATACAAAGTCATAGAATAATGCTCTATGCTAAATATACAGCAATTTCTCTCAATATCGTCGTTCTAGGAAATTTTCCGTCTACAGACCGAATTTCGCGAACCTATCAAAGGTTTCATGGTCACCCCAATTAGCGTCGTTTTCACCATTACATGAAATTTACAACTAAACTCGTGTGGGAAAAATCACTGTTCATACTAGCGCCCAGATTTAGTACCAAAATTCCTAAACTGGCAGTTACCTCTTACACCTACTTTGACACAAACACATACTCAATTATTAAATACGAGATCCTTATGTATTTTTTAAACGCATTCCCGATCAAGAAACCTGACACAAGAATGCTTTAACCAGTCAGATGATCTTAGCTGTCCTACGTAGAAATTCTTAATCTTAGTATATATAGACATTTTTTTAAATACACATCCTGTTAGCTAAATTTATATTATAAAGGTTCTCCATTTTTAATAATTAATATATATTTTTATATTTAAGTGTAAATTTTTTACCAAACGGAGTTTTTTTTTTCAATTTCAATGAATTGCATCTTAATTTGAGAGGCTTGTGATTTTGTTGCGAAAATTAACAATAAATTGCAGCGCCATCTATACGTATTTTTAACAACTAATTCCTGTAGTTCGAAGACCCGAAATTACAGTGGTCGCTCATCTTTAAAAACTGCAGAACTGCACCACCCTCTGCAATTTATTTAAAAATATAGAATTTTATTCATTCATCGGTTTTGTAATATTACCTCAATTTCTTATCATAAATAAAAAATCATTTCTGTAACTGAAAAAAATATGATGTAAGTTAACAGTATCCATAGATGGCGCCACATTCACTTTTGATTTATTTATCGTATTTTCAGTGTAGTGCAAGGCATTCATCGGCGATATAGAACGCGTTACTGGCAGTGGTGGAGATAGATATTTTGTCGCCCAGGGCGAGTGACCGTCATTGCGGCCCCACCATGGGGGTAACAAAACAAAACAAATAAATTTTGTTTTTTAAAGGCTAATTGCCGCCCTCCGAATTGTGGCGCTCGGGGCGACCGCCCCTTGCCCCTTCCTTAGCTACGCTACTAGTATCCAGTGGTGTACGAAAGGAAAGTACTCAGGGGCTCAATTCCCCCCACTGAATAACAAAATATATTGTTGGCGTTAACACCGAATCACTCAAGGTAGTCAGGATTTAATTTCGGGGTGGCGGATTCAAAATTTTTTACAAAATAACATTGAACAAAAATCTGTCATCTGTATGGTAAAGAAGAAATTTAAATATATCATGCAAAAGTAAATGGGAAAAGATTGTTTGTTTTGTGGTTTTACGGCTCAAAGACTACAATGGTCATGCTGCGCCGGGACCTACTGTTTTCCGAGGAATCCGAACCTCTTATGGCCTAGGGAACCAAACCCCGGACTACAGTGAGCAGTGCGATCTTTTTATGAGATCTCTGAGTACAAATGGGAAAAGACCAATTTTGCTTTCAGACATCATTGTAATTTTTGCTTGTAGGTTTGCCATCAAAATTAATTTTTTTACAATGTCCCCCTTTTAAAGAAAATGGTTTCTCTCCGTATTTTTTCCTTTAATATATTCTGAACTTAGTTAGTGGTCTAAAAAACGAGATCTTGCGGTCAGAATTTTGTTAACTATTCATGGTTTGAGATTTTATTTTTTTCTCTCTCCTCCATCATACAAGTTTTACAAGCAAATACTGTACGGCGGCAAGGCTCTGTGGGCTTTCTTGGCTGTTATATTAGGCAGTTAAAGACTTCGAATGGCGGCTTGCCAGTATGTCGCCAATGGAAATTATTCGTATAGAAATAATTACTTCTCATCTTATTTAATATATTTATTTAAAGCACTTTGCTTCAATATTAGCGTACTGCTAACTTGATACGAATCTTGGTTACAATGGTAACGTAATAATAAGAGGAATATTAATTTAGAGGTTGGCCATTTTGACGTCTGGCCTCCCTGAAAGCTCCGACGCTTCTTCACACTTTTTTCCGTGAATATACTCGTTACGTCACATCCAACGGCTACATACAGATTTGGCGCGAATTGTCGGCCAATTAGAGATTTTCGTGATTAACGTATATTCCCCCCCCCTCCCCCCCCGCGCGTGTGTGTCCTTGACTTAAGGAAGAAGGGCAGTCCGTAATGGCGATATTTGAAATGCTAAAAATTGATAGACGCGGCCGGACAAATACATACATATTATTGAAGTCCTATTACAAATTTAGTTTCGGGGGGATTAATCCCCTAAGATCCCCCTCTTGATACGGGCATGACAACATGGGTCGGCAACCTCTGGCACGTGGACACTTTTCGATAGCACGCAGAGTGATTTTAAAATAATACGCATTGTAAAAATTCCCTCCCTGATTACAGGTTTTTGTTCTTTAACTTGATTAATTATTAATGTGCATTATTTTAAATTACTAATTATTAAATTCTATCTTCCTAAATTATTAATTTGTGCGTTTTTTAATTACTAATTATTAAATTCTATCTTCTTACGCTACTAATTACTAAATTGTATCTTCTTACGTTACTAATTACAAAATCGTATCTTCTTAAATTACTAATTAATAATTTGCATCTTAAATTACTGTATTCGAAATTACTAATTATTAAATTGTGTTTTAAATTACTAGTTATTAATTTTATTCTTCAATTAACTAATCTATTCATATGTATTTATTTTATATAAATCGAACACTACGCAGATTAAATCAAACAACAATGTCAATCAATCAACGTTTATTGGCGTAGTGATACCAACGCCGATGGTATGGCGTGATTAGATGGTGAAACGTTCGAAAGAAAATAAATATTTCTGCCTTCGGTGGGACCTGAACCCACGACCTTCCACTTGCCGGGCGGAGGCTCTACCCACTGAGCTACGAAGGACATCTATTCATTTTCATTAATAGTTAGATGGTTAACTAAACTTTGAGAATTTGGGCGCGCGGAAGGAGGATGCAATATTACTTTGGCACAACACCTTTAAAAGGTTGCCGACTCCTGCTCTACTCCATAAAAAGAAAGAATGTGCAAGAACACATGTGTGAGTTGAAGAATAATCGTTCAAAATCGTGTTTGATCTCACCACACGTTTCCATGTTACTTCGTTCGTCGCCCCACTAAGCTTTTAACTTAATGCAACTGCCTAATTTGCCATATTTTTTGTACGACTTGGCTCAATAAGACTGAAACTTTTAGAACCACGGATTTAATCAATGTGTTTCATGAGCAGATCCGGAAAATATTTTCGCGGGAGTGGGGCGCAAAGCTTGAAAATCAGCGTAGCAACTCATAATAAGTTACGCCACTGAATGGTATTAAGAAACTTTCTGCAGAATAGTCTATTCTTTTCGACAAATATCATTGTTTGACATAGAGGAGACAGTCTTAAAGGACATTCATTTCATAAAGCTCACCAGAATTTGTTTATTTGAAACCAGCTGCAGAGCTATAAATATATGCAGTGTTTTCGAAACAATTGTCGACTGCCAGAGAAAATGGCCATTTGTGTATTTTCTGCAGATGGTATCTCTGTAATAGTGGAATTTACATTAAAATCCACGTACCGGTTAATCACAGGCAATTGCTCAATCCAATATCGTTTAAATCCATTTTGATTTCGTATCGTTTTGCTCCTTAAATGTTCATTGTTTCGAAACGAACACAATGCGTCTTTGTAAAATATTATAGTTTTATAAATGATGAGAAATTTGTTACAAAATAATGCGCCTTGAAGACGTGTGCAATAAAATAAAATTGTGTTGAAGGATTACAATGGGAGTTGTGTAAGGTTTGAACGCCGAAACCTTACTATAAAAGGCTAGAGTACTACATTTCTGTTCAGTTTAAATTTCTCTAAGAAAAGGTAAACTGTCCTTCCAAGAATGGCCACCAAGATGATCTTCGTTGCACTTTGCTTGGCGATTTGCTTGGTATGAATTTTCTACTCTCATTTGCGATATCAATATTGTATTTAAAATAGAGTTGGAATGCTAGTTTAATATATCAATTACGCAAAATTTATGACTTTTTTTAAAATTACGATTGCTAGCCGTGCCAATTTGCTGGTTATATGTTGTGTCTTAATTTGAGCTGGTATGCAGTATGATCTAGAATTTCTGTCTTCAGATATGAATAGTTAGAGTATAAGAGTTAATAACCATGTTTATACTTGTTTTTCTTAAAGCACAATATCAATGTATCGTCAATATTATCAGCGTCCCTTCGACAATACATCGCCAAGTAAGGATATATACTCGTGCTTATGAAAATTGCAACAGCAGGAAGAGAATGGTTAGACCAGAATGAAATACATATCACATATGAGGAAAGATGTTAGAAAGATGTTATCAACTTTATAGACGAACACAACTACATCAAGGGCAGAAAATCAGAGTTTAGGGAAGTCGCTCTGAGTAAAAGCTCCTAATAAGATCCTCCAAACTTCTTGGCACTGAATTAAACAGGGTTTGGATGTATTCCCGGGGTATTGCCTGCCAGGTTACTTCGATCCGAGTCCACAGTTCATCGTTAGTGACTGCCGGATGGCCCAGTCGAAAATTGACCGTATTCCTAATACGTTGGACTTAGACCATATGATATATAAACCCATCACGTGGGCACACGCCCACGTTGTCGTTGTCGTTGCTATATCTTTCCACAAAGCCCCGCACTTATCACGTGATTGTGGGATAACTAGGGTAGCCATACGTACTTACCACATGTTTACTACTTGGTCTTCCAATAAAGAGATATAAAAGGTTACAACATAGTGAAATTAAAAATTGTAGTTGTAACGTTATTTAAAATATTCGTTATAAAATATGAAAATACGTTATTTAAAATATATAAAGTTGAAATAATAATACGTCAATGAAAACGCTGAAAATGCAGAAAAAAATGCTGTATAATGCAAACCAAGGAACGGTATAATTACATAAAATAATAAATTACGCCGAGAAATATAATTGACCTCCTTAGATAAAAAAAGAAAAAAAAAAGGAAGAAAAAGAAAATGTTTTAAATTTTGAACGATGTTACCTATTATAATTTTTTTTTTTGAAATTGGGGGGGGGGATGGAACCCTAATACCAAGATTGGGGAACAGGACCCCCTGTTCTAATATTGTTGTATGGTCAACTTTCATTCTGGCAGCAAATTCTCTTGTAGATACAGTTGGATTCGTTTCCACCAATGCTTTCAGAGCATCATTTTTCACAGACGTTTTGGGTCTTCCACGCGGTTTATTTTGTAGGAAAAAATCACCAGTCTGGAATTTTTCAAACCAACGCTGCACTTTTCGATCGTTAACAGTATTCTCCCCAAACGCCTGATTTATGTTGCGTGCAGTTTTTTCAGCATTATTACCAAGTTTTTACTCATATAAAAAAATTACACGAATATCGGTTGAATTCATATCCTTACGAAATTCAAAACAATTAAGAAAATGGAACACTTTTGAGAAAATCTTCTTTGTTAAAATGTGATTCTGGCAATGGACAGTATGACTATAAACGAGGTTATGACAAAAACAAAAGCATAACGAAAACAGGGAGACAAACGTTCGCATGTAAAGAAAATCCGACATTTCATATACACCAACCTAATATTCAACCTTATTCATCTAATTCGCCCTATTTTTTTTATTTTATTTTTTCTTCCTATTTTTTTTATATGCACCATTCATCTTATATATATGCATTTGCTATTTTGCACCGCAATCTAACAATTATATAGTAGCGGCTCAATGCGCGCTATATTTGGATAATTACACATTTATTTCTTCTTTATATTTTTCTTTATTGTTCTTTTCTCCAATTCTAAATTTACTATATTTAAAATCTCTCTCTCTCTCTCTCTCTCTCTCTCTCTATATATATATTATAGATGTGGAATGTGTAAATGATCGATTATTAAATTTTAATTTAAAACGTTTTGTACTGACATATTTTAACAATTTTATGTATATAATGAATAACTTTATATGTTTTAATAATAATTAAATTTTATACAATTATTACTGCATGCGCCGTTTTTGTATTAACAGGTCCATTATGGGTAAATAATTGAATTATTTAAATACATCCATATTTAAAAAAAAAAATATATACAATATAATATAAAATATAATATAATATACAATACAATATAAAAACAATTGTTTTGCGAAAGCGAAATTTGTGCCTGTTCCTTTGGGAGATTGGGGGGGTGAGGCCGGGCTCGCCATTTCACCCGTTCTTGAAGTCACGAGCCGCCACTGCAGCGTGATAACTGTTCAATGAACCATCATTGATATGGACTTTCAGAGCCAAAGGCCCACTCGTGTACCATTGTTGACTGCACGGCACAAAGCTTTACGCCTCGTCTGGGTCCGCCAACACCGCCATTGGACTGTTGATGACTGGAAACACGTTGCCTGGTCTGACGAGTCTCGTTTCCAATTGCATCAGGCGGATGGACGTGTACGGGTATGGAGACAACCTCATGAATCCATGGACCCTACATGTCAACAGGGGACTGTTCAAGCTGGTGGAGCTTCTGTGATGGTATGGGGCGTGTGCAGTTGGCGTGATATGGGACCCCTGATACGTCTAGAGACAACTCTGACAGGTGACAGGTACGTAAGCATCATGTCCGATCACCTACACCCATTCATGTCCATTGTGCATTCCGACGGACTTGGACAATTTCAGCATGATA
>QLNU02003225.1:39569725-39594427 GCA_006491805.2 Dysdera silvatica | reverse complement strand
ATAGTGAGCCGTATTTCTCTAATTCTCTAAAACTAACTAGATGATAAGGGGGTTTTCCACAAATTGTCATATTCCAAATTACCAAACACCCCTGTTCTGAAAATGAAATATTCCAGATTTATGCAAATAAGGATCAAAAGTATCCGAACACCTGCATGTTTTGCTTCTCCTTTACAGAAGTCAAAAACCTTGCTTGGTGCAGGATGACCATTGTTGTCCTTGCGCCATAAAAATTCAACAAACCAACAAGAAGTCAAAAATGACTATGAAGTGGGACCACCTTTTGTTGCAGTGATGACTGCCACTCTATCGGGGAGGCTATCTACTAGTTTCTGGAATTTTTCAGTGGGAATTGCATGCCATTCTTGCAAAAGAATATTAGTCAGCTCTTTCACTGATGTGGGCCATTTTGGCCTAGCTCGTAGTCGACGTTCTAATTCATCCCATAGGTGTTCTATGGGATTTAGGTCCGGGCTCTGAGCAGGTCGGTCCAATTCCTTAACATCCATGTCAGCAAGCCAGCTCTATACAGCCCTTTCTGTGTGGATAGGAGCACGATCTTGTTGAAACAAGAATGAACCCACTCCAAACTGTTGCTATAATGTAGGCAGCATGGAATTGTCTAAAATGTCGAGATAGCCTTCCATCTTCAGAATTCCCTTCATAGGAAGCAGAGGGCTCAGCCCGAACCATGATAAACAGCCCCAAACCATTATGTTTCCACCACCAAACTTAACTTGCGGCACAATACAGTCAAGTAAAAAGCGTTTACCCAGCATTCTCCACATCCAGTCTCTACCATCTGATTGCCAAATAGTGTACTGTGATTTGTCTCTCCATAACACTTGATGCCACTGCTGCAGGCTGCATGCTTTGCACCATTGTAAGCGACGCTTGGCATTGGTTGCGGTAATGCTTGGTTTATATGCAGCTGCTCGGCCATGAAAACCAAGACTTTGCAGCTCCCGACGAACTGTCTTTGTGCTGACGTTGCATCCAGAGGCTTCTAAAAATCCACAACTTTTTCGCCAATTTCATGGTTCTCTTTCACAACTTCTTCTTGACTTGGGTATCTCTCTTCGTCTGGCATCTATCTATTGACATGCCCGGCTTGGGAAACCCTACCAGTAGCCATGCTACTGTCGGTATACACTATATGCCCAAAAGTATCCAGACAATTTGGATTTTTTATTTTTTTTCAAATTTCTAAAAACTACTCTGCCAATTATTCTCTAACTTTGGAGATATATAGAACATGCTTGAATGCACACTTTCCAATAAAGTTTCGGTGACTTGTGCATTTAGGGGACCACCCACATATTGACAAAGTGAAAAAATATATTTGATCACCCTGTATCATAAAAAGCTGGAAATTATTTGTAACTTTCAGAAAATATTTAACCAGCTATGCTTAATGCCTGTGTGCATTTTTGTAAAACAAACATGTATATTCATGAAGATAGAAACGTTTCTTTAAGAAAACCCAAATTTTGTCACATATTTTTTGCTTATAATATCCACAATTTTCAGTCAAATTTCACAAAACTTACAGAACATTTGTCAACGTACAAGAAAAATATTATACTTAAATTAGAAATTAATATATTGAATACACGATGAGATATGAGCATTTGAAGAAAATAATTTTTTACTGCGCATGCGCGAAAGATATGAATAAATTTCTTTCATAATTTTGTAGTCAATAGTATAGGGCAACTTCAAAAAAAAAAAAAAAAAAAAAAAGAAACGAAAAGTGAGATATCTTGAAAATTTAGGAAGTTATTGACGATGTAGTGAGATCTAGTGAGCTGTATTTCTCTAATTCTCTGAAAGTAGCTAGATGATAAGGGTTTTTTCCATAAATTGTCATATTCCAAATTACCAAACATCCCTACTCTGAAAATGAAATATTCCAGATTTATACAAATAAGGATCAAAACATAAGTATCTGGACACTTGCATGTTTCGCTTTTCCTTAAAAAAAGTCAAAAACCTTGATTAGTGCAGAATGACCATTGTTGTCCTTGCGCCATAAAAATACAACAAACCAACAAGAAGTCAAAAATTAGTATGAAGTGGGGCCATATTTTGCTGCAATGACGGCTACCACTCTATCTGGGAGGCTATCTTCTAGTTTCTGAAAATTTTCAGTGGGACTTGCAAGCCATTCTTGCAAAAGAATATGTCAGCTCTTCTGCCGATGTGGGACGTTTTTGGCCTAGCTTACATTCAATGTTCTAATTCATCCAATAGGTGTTCTATGGGATTTAGATCTGGGCTCTGAGCCAGTCCAATTCCTCAACATCCATGTCAGCAAACCAGCTCTGAACAGTGCTGTGTGGATAGGAGCACGATCTTGTGGCAACAAGAATGGACCCACTCCAAATTGTTGCCACAATGTGGGCAGCGTGGAATTGTCCGAAATGTCGAGATAGCCTCCCGTCTTCAGAGTTCCCTTCAAAGGAATTAAAGTGCCAAGCTCGAACCATGAGAAACCACCCCAAACCATTATGCTTCCACCATCAAACTTAACTTGCGGCACAATACAGTCATATAAAAAGCGTTCACCCGGCATTCTCCACACCCAGACTCTACCATCTGATTGTCAAATAGCGTACCGTGATTCATTGCTCCATAACACTTCACGCCACTGCTGCAGGCTCCATGTTTTGCATGCTTTGCACCTATGTAAGCGATGCTTGGCATAGGTTGCGGTAATGCTTGGTGTATATACAGCTGCTCAGCCATGAAAACCAAGATTTCTCAGTTTCCAACGAATTGTCTTTGTACTGGCATTGCATCCAGAGGCTTCTTAAAAATCCACACAAACTTTTTCCGCCAATTTCATGCGGTTCTTTTTCACAACTCTCTTCTTGACTGGGTATCTCTCTTCGTCTGGCATCTATCTATTGACATGCCCGGCTTGGGAAACCCTACCAGTAGCCATGCTACTGTCGGTATACACTATATGCCCAAAAGTATCCGGACACTTTGGATTTTTTAATTTTTTTCGAATTTCTAAAAAACTACATGACCAATTGTTCTCTAACTGTGGAGTTATATAGAATATGTTTGAATGCACACTCTTTCCAACAACGTTTCCATTGATTCCAGCATTTAGGACCACCCACATATTGACAAAGTGAAAACATATTTCCATCACTCCTGTATCATAAAAGCTGGAAAACATTTCTAACTTTCTTCAGAAAATATTTAGCCATCTATACTAGTTCGCAGTATTTTTCGTAAAACAAACATGTATAAGAACATATTTAAGTGAATTATGATATTGTGATAAATATAAATTATCATTCATATGATCAAATCATTTTAAAGGGCGTAAAAAGTTCCATTGTTGTGTGAAAAAAACATGAAATTGCCTCATGCGTTCGTGAGAAAGTACAGGGTGTCCATAATTAAAGTTCCCCCTATTCGGAGCTGCCTACAGACATATCTATTTACCAGATAATTATAAAACGTTGGGTACCCCTTAATAAAGGGATGGGGTAAGACATTTAGCGAAAAAAAATTAAATATCGCCACGAGGGGACATTTTACTGCAAAATCACCCAAAACGCACATAAATATAAATTTTTGCAACGTCACTTACCAGCTTTTGTATTGGAAAAGGTTGAAACATTCGACGAAAGATTGCTCTCAGTGTCTTGGCCACCCCGTGTGGCACATTGCAGAATTTCAAATAGCAACCCGTGTCTTATGATATATCATTTTAAAGAGCATGAAATTTCTATTCTGTGAAAAATTAGTTTATTGTCATTTGCCTTTAAAAATACAAATTCTTCCCTGTAATTAATTTTGTTTTGTTTTAGCTTGATAGAATTTTGCCAGATGCATTTAACACAGTTATCGTCTCCTTAACACCTGGCCAACAACCAGAGACGTTTGAATGTGTTTTACCTGTAAATATACACCACAAAGAGAAAGCCTTATTCTTGCTACAGGAATTTCAGATGATGTCATTGACGAACTGGAGAGTGGATAAAATATACAAGGAACCAACTAGCAAAATACTATTCAAAGTAAATAATATTAAGAATTTTCAATAAATTAGTTATTTCGCATGAAAACTTTATTAAATTTCTGTGTAGTTTAATTTTTCAAACTTGAACCTTGTCTGTTGTAATTGTCATATTAATATAAATATATAAAACGGATGGTAAAACCAGATGTGTAGTACGCAGCTCAGCAATTCCCCTTAAGGTTTCCTTTGGCTGTGAACGCCTGAACTTAAAGTTGTTCACATAAAAGTAAAACCAATTATTTTAAAACACAATCTCTCAAGTTAAATAAAATTTATTAATTTAAATTACAATCTATCAATTTAAAATGAAATCGAAACATATAATACAAAAGCTAGAATATTAAATGCCGCAAGGTTGTAAATTTTATATATGCATTTTTAAGGAAATGAAATAGACCACTAATTTAAATATGAAATAATGTTATTTTATGTGATTAGACTCACATAATTCTTTTGTGGTAAATCTTTGGAAATGTCTACATTTTCGCTTGTGGACACAGGGAAATCCCCCCCTTTTTTTTTGGAGTGACAGAAGCGAAAAACGAGACCGCGCCCTAAATTCAAATGTGCTCTGGCGAAGCGTCCACCGAGAACGACGTAATGCGCATGCGCAGATGTCCCTTTCGCGTTTCCACCACTTCAGATCATCCGCTTTTTCCTACCTCTTAACATTGCTGTACTAGGTTTGGAAATCTCACCTCTGTTGCCCTGTTGCCCTCTCCTACGCTCTCTTCCGTTTAAGCCTAACTTTGTTCACACCTTGTTCGCTGTATCGTTATTCCGTCTGCATCCCAATGTATATCCCCCAATTTTTTATCATTTTCATAAATTTTATTCGTTTTAATTCGGCTCGTTTTTTGCTCCTGAAATGTCGTGAGGCGTGGAATTTTTTTAAATTAAGCTATTTTCCATACAGAAATATTCCATTACTTAGGGGCCATGTGTGTGGAGCCTCCCTTGAAAAAGTTCCTACACGTGGTGTCCCTTTTTTCATTTTCCATTTGTTATGCTATTTTCGTCAAATTCTCTCCGTTTCTTATCTCAAATTGTTGGTTTTTAATCACTTACCCATAGGTGCCAATCCTTCCGATTTACCTTGAAGGCTTCCGATTTTTTATCGATCTTCCAGTCGGAAAACGATTTCGTCCGATTTTCGGAGATTTCGTCTAAAATCCCCAGTGTTTTTTAAAATACTGATTTTTTTTAAAAAAATTAAATACCTATTTTTCTTGATGCATGTTTATTTAAATTTTTGCGCATATGTGCATATTTAATGATAAATATGCATAAATAAACTCAAATATCGGTAAGAACACCAGAAAAATTCGTCTGCCGTTGATGGCACATGCGTGGCGTGACGTGGAATTTTAGCTCCAGCTGTGACGTAGAGTGATGCCCCTGCACAACGAAATCATGCATCTGTATTTGTAGTTGTTGGGGAAGGCAAGAAAGAATGCGCTACACCGTTAAGGTTTTGGTCAAGCACGTGACTTTGTGTAGGGAAGCCATGTGTTAGACATATCTGGTATTTCTTTGCTCTGGAAAGAAAGTTTTGTTTTTAGGTGTTTTTGAAAACAACGTTAACGATGTCGACTGTTAATAAAAGGTACTACCAAACGTTTAAAGCCAAATATATGAAGATGTTTAATTTTATTCAAAACTCAAGACTGAGGCCAAAATATGCTTTCTGCACGTGTTGCGGTAAAGACATAAGCATTACTCACGGTGGTGAACACGATATTACTTTGCATTCTGAGACTGTTGAACATAAGGAGGCATTCAAGGCTGTAGAGTCTAATCATAGTATCAAGCCTTCATTTTTTGCATTTAACGATACCTCCATGATTAACGCTGAATGTTTATTTACATCGTTTTTGATCGAACATAATTTGCCAATGAATTGCAGCGATCATGCGTGGATGCTCTTTCGGAAAACGTTTCCTGACAGCAGTATTGCAAAACAATATGGATCTGCAAAGACCAAAACTTCTGCAATTATGAAAGAAATGTCCGCAAAGGAATCCTCATCACTTGTTGAAAATTTAAGGTGCTATCCATTTTCAATTGCAACTGATGGAAGCAACGATGTTGATTCAAAGCTGTATCCAATAGTGGTAACTTTCTTCGATCCTTTATGTGAAAAAATTGTGAATTGTCTTTTATCTATGCCATCTTTGAAAGAAGATGCTACTGGGTTAAATATTGGAAATCTTCTGGTAAGTGCTTTACAATCTAAAAACCTTGCGATTTCTAATTGTGTTGCCTTTAGCTGTGATAATGCACCTGTTATGATAGGAAAAAAAGCAGGTGTAGCAGCAGTGTTAAAGAATCATCACCAAAATATTGAAATTATGGGCTGTTCCTGCCACCTTATTAACTTAGCAGCTGAAAAGAGTGCTGCATGTTTGCCATTTAAAATCGATGAAATTTTGGTAGACATTTACTATTACTTACAAAAGAGTTCGAAAAGAAAAGATAGGTTGAAAATTCTTCAAGAATTTCATGAGACTGATGTAAAAAAGGTACTAAAACACGTTAGCACTCGTTGGTTGTCTGTTGGAAAGTGCTTAGAGCGTATAATCCAGCAGTGGCAACCTTTGATCAGTTTTTTTAAGGAAGAGGCCATGAAAAGGAATCAAATCACCCCACTTTCTTTCTTTACTATTCCCTCTATCAAAGTTTTGGTTGAAAATGCAGATAAAGTGAAAGAACGTAACAGCAAAAAAGCATCACAGAAATTAAAAAGGAAAGCTCAAAATTATGTGGATATTTCTAAGAAACAAAAAACTGAAAACTCCATGTCTCGTGAAGAAAGGTTGTTTTATTTTCTGTCGGAAGATATCAATAAGGCTTTCTGTTTATTTTTATCTTATACTGTGCCTATATTTTAAAAAGCAAATGCTCAACTTCAGTCTGCGGAACCGTATATTCATATGCTAAAATCTGTTCTCTTAAAATTTTAGAGGGGAATGCTAGTGAAATTTATAAAACCAAGCGTCACAAAATTATGTAATAATATTTTGAAAGTCCACTATCATGAGAGGAGTAATCAAAAAGATGATGTTGATATCTTAATTGGAAATGGAACACTGAAAGTAATCCAAGATTTTAACATCCATGATAAAAATGAATTTTATGAAAACGTCAGAAGCTATTTCATAGCAGCATGTGACTACATGCACAATAAATTTCCTTTTGAGTTAGAAGTGTTACATCATGCAGAGGTTACACAAATATCGAATTTTGAAAATGCATCATTTTCCAGCTTAAAATATTTTACAGAAAAATTTCCTGTTCTTTTGTTCAATAATACAGAAGATGAAGCTGTTGATGCTTTACAAACAGAATTCAGTGAGTTCCAGGCTTTCGAAGTTCCACAAACTGTGAGTAATGAAGGTAGCATTGATGCACAATGGGCAGCCATAGGTAAAATAAAAAATGATACTTGTGAATTAAAATTTAAACGACTTTCTCAGGTTATGCTGTCAATACTTACGATCCCTCACAGTAATGCAGCATGCGAGAGAGTCTTCAGTCAAGTGAAGAAAATTAGAACTGACTTCAGGTCAACCATGTCTGATGACACATTAGAAAATTTACTAATAGTTAAATGCAGACAACATGTGAAATGTTACGAGAATGTATTTGACAAAAAATTTCTCAAATGCAAAATCTTGCACTACAGCATTTGTAAATTCTAAGAATTAATATTGCGTTTAATACAGTTTAATCCTCTATTATTATTAATTTAATAAATACTTAATTTCCTCATTGTGCCTGTTTTTCATAAATTATGTATGATTTTGTTTAATTAAAAAATGGTGGCCGGCCCACGCATGCACAATTGACTACAGATTTTTCACTTCTAGAAGTTGGCACCTATGCTTACTGTATTTTTGTGTTTCTCATGAAGTTGTTAAACTTATTGGCAGTGAAAATATTTTTGCTAATTTATTGTTATTCTGTTTTTATTTTTTATTTTTAATGTTTTTACTGTGTTTCTGCTATCTCTATTTCTGTCAATTTCCTGTCATTTCAATTTTATATAATTTAATTACATTTCTAAAAATACTATTTTCATCATAAAAAATGCACTTGCTTTTGCGCAGTCACCTTTTATGAATTGCTTATGCTTCTTTTAATTTAATTTATTAAATTTTTTTAATTTATTTAATTTTTTAATTCCTTTAATATATAAGTATGTATGTATATAAATTTATTTTTATGTTATTTCATATTTTCCTTATTATTAATTTACTATATACATATACATATATATGTTCAATAATTTCGTAGAGGAAACAAAAATACAAGTTGACAACATTGAGCTAGAAATTGCTGATTCATATATTTACCTTGGCCAGCTGATTTCAATGGATGGCAACATTATGAAAGAACTCAACAGACGTATTAAACTTGGCTGGAGTGCATTTGGAAGAAACAGTTTTATCCTGAAGGGGAAATTGCCTTTGTGTCTAAAAAGAAAGGTCTTCAACCAGTGTGTATTGCCAGTCCTCTCTTATGGATCAGAGACATGGAGTCTAACAGTTGGAGCAATACGAAAGTTACAGACAACGCAAAGGAGCATGGAGAGGTGCATGCTTGGAATAACTAGGAGAGATCGAAAAAGAAACACTTGGGTGAGAGAGCAAACTAGAGTAGAGGACATCATTGTTAAAGTAAAAGGGCTGAAATGGCGATGGGCTGGGCATATTGCAAGAAGAACTGATCAACGATGGACAACAGAAATTCTGAACTGGATTCCAAGAGACCACCGAAGACCTAGAAAACGTCCTCAAACTAGATGGGTGGATGAAATAAGAAAACAGGTTGGGGTGACGTGGAAGCGAATTGCTCAGGATAGACTTGTGTGGAAAGCATTTGGAGAGACCTTCATCCAGCAGTGGATAGATAATGGTTGAATATGATGATGATGATGACAAATGTAATATAAATCGACTATAAAATGAAGTATTATTTTATGTAGATTTATGGCCTTATTTGAAAAACTGATAGAGAATAGTATGAATCATTGAGTTGATGCAAGCATTCCCACTTAGACAAAGGTGTCTGCTAGAGCCCAGATGCAGAAATTTTTTAATTTATTTATTTTTGTGAAACAATTTCGACGTGACTTTTAAAAGGTTGTATCATTTTAAAGGGTATAAAAATTTCTATTGTTGTATTGAAAAAAATAATGGAAATGGCCTCGCGCGTCCATGTGAAAACATTTAAATAATACCTTGGTATTTGTAGGGCAAATGAGACGTAACAAGGCACCGTTTCGACACGGCCTATTGAAAATGAAAGAAGAGAGGGCTTTTCACACTTAAGGGTAATTAAATTTTAAAGTATGAAGGTGCCAATTATTGAGTGAATTCGAATTGGGAATCTTCACATGCGCCAAAAACTGATTTTGTTTTTTTTCGCTTGTTTTAAATTTATCAGTATTCTTTAAAATATGATTTATATGGTTTTCTATGGTTCTATTTACTTGTTTTCTCAGGAACGCATGAGCCGACTTCAATTTTTTCCATACAACAATAAAATTTTTTATATACTTTAAAATGATATCTGGCGCGACTGGTTCCCAAATCGTCACATACGTTCAGCGTGTGGGTCTCCTTCCAGTTAGATACCAGCAACCCTTTTGCAGGCCAATTTAATGTGTAAGTGAGATAAATTGGTGATTTTTGTGATGGAAGATATTCTTGTACATTAAACATTTAATAATCAAATGCCATTTATATGCTTTATTGCAACACGATAACTCTAGAGGGATATATATAACAAAACCAAATAGTACATTATATATTATTATTATTTAAAAACTTCTCAGCTGTTTCGTCATTTAATTATAGGTGAATTTCTGAAGATTCTTCAGCGAACTTCTTATTCTGCTTCACACTTACACCTAGCGCTGCATTTCTGAAATAAAAGAAAAATCATAAACTTCGTACACTTTTTGAATATATTTTGAAATTAAGTTTAACCCAAAATCAAAATTTTGCATTTGTAACAGGACATTCGAGCCTGAAATCTTAAATTTTTGCAATACTTATCCTCCCCCACCCTTTTTCATCGAAGAAATAATTATACCATATATCCAAATGTATGAATTTCAAATACATATATGAAACAACCTAAAATTTGAACAGTCTTAATTTGCACGTTTTGTTAATACGTACAGTCAGAAAAATAATGTATTATTAAGAATGCAGTGCCTTTTACTGTGACAGCTGATGTCTTTTGCAATAATTATCTTTTATGTTTCTGCACATCAGCACAATAATCACACATGTTAGTAGATTAATTCGATGAGTGTTACGAGCTACCTTTGAATCCTCTATATTTTAATAAATACCACTAATTATAACTATCTGTCTCTAATTCACTGATTTGCATTTCAATGATTTGCCGTTTAAGTGCATACACACTTCATCTGATACGATTTTAAGGAGAAACTGACTTGCAGATACGATATTACATTCCTTTCTTTAAGTTTTCTTTGCCGTAAGTAAATTTATCAGAAAAATCTATTTATTGAAATAAAACATTTTTACTATCGTTATTCACATGTACTGAGCTACCGATTATCTCTTATCAGTAGACTGTTTTTTATAATGTGGATGCTACACTTCATTGTCTCAGCAACCCTTGGACTGCCTAATTTCAGCCTAAATAATACAACTTGGGTATATGAGCTATAACAAAGACGTATGTTGATGCAGATGCTCTAATTAATTCATACTCTATGGAGACATTAGTACGATGGAGCATATAATTGACCGCTGTTCTAGAAATAAACGTTTTTTTAAATTATAGTTTTAATGCTATTTCTTATTACAGTGAAGTCCGATTCTAATAATAAACAGCCAAAAAATGTTTTTCGCTGTCCCAACGTATTACCTATATTGCTGATGATTATGGAATTTGTCAGTATGTACCGCGTATTCTACGCTTTAGTTTAGCTGTGTCTCTGGGACTGCGTAATATTATCCTAAATCGTACAGCTTGAATCTATGTCCTGGTGGAGGAACTTGCATCCTTATAGCCACATGTGGCCTTCGAATTCTTTAGGTGCGGCCTTTTGATTCATATGTTTCTATTCACCCTTTCTATTTGGACTATAATCATAAAATGCTTAAACTGAACCGAAGTAAAGTACGAAAGGGTAGAAGACGATCTAATAAAATAATTTTCCTTAATTGACTTACACAATCAAAACGCATGCTGCTTTCGTACATTATGGCAAGTTAATGCCGCCTTCTGACATCAGCAGATAATTTAATGTGGCATTCAACATTCAAAGTTTCCACACTCCTGGTCTAATTTTCTATTAACCCTTGAACTTGCAGATAGACCTCTTGGCAGGGCATTTTTGAGATGTTTTCTCCTGCTTGAAAATCACAAATTCAGTTCAGGGCCAGACTAAGAGGCCCATTTTTGAATTGAAGGGGCGATACATTGGGTCAGCGGAAACTACCCTTTGGTGCGTCCCTAAACTGAATTTATGATTTTCAAACAGTAAGAAAACACCTTAAACATGCTCTACCAAGCGATCGATCTGCAGGTTGTAGTTAAGCATTAGCAGATTACAGTTAAAGGCGCAGACTGATAGGGGCCTTCAAAGTGATTCAGATGATAATGTAATGACGTTATGATTAACAGTATACATATGAGAGTGATAGAAATCTTTTGGAAATAAATAATATTTTTTAAAAGAATTAAAATTTTAATCAATTTACAGTTAAATCTGTACACTTTATTTGTATCAATAAACCTGTACGAAAAGATAATTCCTGCGTTCTCGATAGATTTCCAAAAGTGCAAAATATTCTCGAACTTATCTATGAGGATAATCGGTTTTGAAGCGAATTTGAATATGATGATATGGCTTTTAAACTTTAGTCTAACTTCATAAAGAAGGCTTTACAAAGCTTTTTACAATCCAATAGTAATATGGAATGTTGCATACATAAATGCACATTGTCGTAGAATAGGGGAAAAAAATGTGCTAGCTTGAGTGCAACATAGACATTAGTCCCCTTGAAAGGATTTTTGAAATTTTTTTATGGTCATTCTTTAAATCGACGGAATATTGCCGCACCTTGTACCTTCCTATCCATCGTTTCCATTTGTAATATGTATTGTTATTTAATAAATTATTTAACCTGGTACTATTAAAACAAATACCATATCCACCTTACATGTCCTCCATTATAGAGTATACCTGGTAAAAAGTTTGCTTTTGACTGACTGCAACGATATAGTTAACTAGTCCATAGAATATCGTTATGGACTAGTTAGCAATATCGTTAACTAGTCCATAGGATATCGTTATGGACAGACTTCTCTTTATTAGAGAAAATAGCATGAACATTTGCAAATTTTAAAAGTATTCTTCGCTTACTAAACAAATATAACATAAAAATTAGTGGTACTAACACCAGCTTGAGAAGAGTCACCGTCAGGCATAGTACAAACAGATCCTTCTTTTTTACACATTCTCTCTTGAATGGGAAGCTTTTTTTTATTCTTATTCATGTAAATGCAATAGAAACTGCAGTCATCAGATAGCGCCTGTAAGTACATTTTTATAGTTTTGGTTTGAACTATATGACACATTTACATGTACAGTTTTTAAGTCAAATATTCTCAAATTTTAACAAATATTGATCTTAATATTTTGAAATAAATGCATGTCTGCAGTAAGATAACATCCATTTGGCTTTAAAACGAACGTAATTCTTTCTGGAATTTAGGCATCATATTAGCTGGATTTTAGGCATCATATTAGTAGCCTTTAAGCCAGTGGGGTTCTAATTATTTTTTTCCCATTTTACCATAATTCCAGATGTTTTACACTCCTCCGCGACCTTTTTAAATTTTTTTGCTGGAAATTTCAGTATTGTTTCAATTTGAGTTCGAAACTCGACGTCTCCCGAAACCCTGAAATCTCTCATTAGGGAAATTCCTCTCCCCCCCCCCGCCCAGTCGCGAACCCATTCCCTTTAGTTTATTGCTTTTCATAGTTGTCGCTGTAAATAAATCTTTTTTAATTGTAACATGTTTTGCACATCCTAGTAGCAAACTTACCACGTTTAACCATTCAAAATCTATTTTTACTAATCATTTATGATTGTCAAAAATTTACAACGTTCTTGTATATTTATTGAAGACAAGATTCATGAGGATTTTCTGGAAGCGGGACTGAGCTATTTGCAAAAGTATCTTATTTTTTACTGAGGGAGAAAAGTGGATTTTCTTAGAAGTTTAATCCATCGCACCAAATAATTATAGAATTCATTGTACAGAAACTTTTGTCGCTCGGCGGTCTGCGTAGAACATTTTGAAAAACAATTTATTCGCTTTTTCGTGAAACAAAAGTAATAAAATTCTGCTCCAAAAATATTTAGGTTTCTTGGGAATATACTATATAAAAAATAAAGGTATTCATGCAAAGCAGAATTAAAAGAACATAAATGTACAATATCCCCAAAACTTTATAGAAATTATTGCTGTAGTGTTCTCGGAAATTTCTTTCAAAATGCTACAGAAAGACGTGGATTATCGTAAACATTTTAAGATACAAAATATTTTTTAAGACACACCAAAAAATTATATCGGTTAAAAGTGTGGAATAAATGACTATCTCAAGGTTTGAAGGTGGTAATTTTACAGAAAACCTTTGATATTAGAACCGACTAATGCACCCATAAATGAAGTATATAATATTTTAAGCATTAAAGCAAATTTTAAAGCATTATCATGATATGAGTATTTTATCAGAAAAACCTGTTTTTTTAAAACAATAACACAGTTTCATTTAATTACGAATTCAGAAAACTGTTGTCTATATAATATTTCTAATTCTAGTTTTAATATGTGTTTCAAAAACCCATGTTGAATAATCAAACTTGAATTTACTGGGCGGCATGTGGGACCCTCTTCGTCCTCTTTAGGTGGCCTGCATTGCTCTTTATCTTCGTCACTGCACTCTTTTCCTTCAACGTTATTCAAGAATACCTTAAGCAGCAAAGAAAAATCAAAAGTGAATTCGATAAGGAAAAAATATATATTTGAAGTCTTTTGTCAAATAAAATATTTCTTGAATAGTTACTTATAATTTTTTTGCATAAATGATAATATAACTTTTTGCTTTGAAAATCACTGACAGAATATTTAGGCAGCATGGGCTTTATCAGATGTCAAAGGTTTTTTCTATTGCTGCCCAAAAAAAGGTTTTTCCATTGCTGTAAAATGTAAATAGTTAGGTTATAATTTAAAATAAATTCAACGACTGTTTGTACATTTAACCTGAAATAAAGTTTATTTATTTAATGTATGCGTAATTGCCAAGAGATTTTAAATGGCCTATTTAGAATTATGCTACATAACACGGTCGTTCATTAACATATTAAAGCGATTTTTATATCTCCCAAATCTACATATTCAACTATAATCGAAATAAAACAGAAATGCTTTAAAATTTTCTATTATTAAACAGGATTTAAAAAAAGTAATAACGTACCATGGAAAGTGCCAAGCAAACTGCAACACAGTTCAGTTTAAAAGCCATTTTGATGGAAAGTGAAGAAGAACCTTGTGTCAAAAATACTCGAACTGGGAGATTAACGTGAGATGCGCGCGTTTAAAGCGGTCTCCGGAAATTTCGCAATCACCATTTAAATTTCAAGAAGTAGAAAATATTTTTCCACCTGCACGAATGGTTCCCGGAATTGAAATTTATTAACCTTCGTCACTCTTCTCTGAATGTTTAATGTTTTAAAAGCTCGTCCGATTGGCTTCCTTTCATGTTTACAAACACTATAAACATAGTCGTATTGGAACAGCACGAAAGAATTTCGCATGAACGTAATGGAAGTTTCTGAGTAATCCATGCTGTGCAAATATCAATAAATGTCTCCGCATTGCGTGTGGATGGCATGAAGAAATGGGTGTTTGCATTATGTCCCAGACCTCGAGTAGGGATTTTAAACTAACTTGGGAGCGTTTTTTATTTTTGAAGCTGTTCTTTAATGATATGCAAATACGTGTATGTTTTGATACACATGTCCTTGACTACCCATGGCCAGAAATCTTCATTATATCTTCTACTTAACGGCATATTCCAGTAACGACGCTGATTTGTATTTCCTCGAAATATAACTGGCTGTATAAATATAATATGAAGATAGTTTCTTTTGCGGGGGCGAGGAGAGTAGAATGCGTTAACTAAAATAAATATGATTCTTTAAGCAACAGAGATCTAGTTTTAAAAAGTTAAATATTTGCAGTCAGCGAAATATATACAAAATACTTTTTGTTTAACATGCCACTAACATGTTGTGTTTAAGAAATTAATCAATCATAGGCAAAGCATGTAACTATAGATTTTTTAAAGCACGTATGCATTGAAGAAAATTACGTTACTGTTCCATAACTGTTATATTAATTGATTTAAATATCATTATAATATTATTATTATATTTATATATTATTATAACATTATATTTATATATAATTATTATAATATTATTATATTTTATATATATTATTATTATTATATTTTATATATATTATTATAATATTATTATTATTTTATATATTATTATAATATTATTATATTTATATTTATATAATATTATTATATTATATTATTATTATTATTATTATATTATATTATTATTATTATTATTATTATTATTATTATTATTATTATATTATTATTATTATTATTATATATTATTTATTATTATTATAATAGTTTATAACTACAATAATGTTGATAAGTAGAAATCAACGTTATGAGCTTATAACGTTGATTTCGAAGTTTTAACTGCGTAGTGTTACGTTAAATTACCTGGTAATAAGGTGGTTTTGCATATGTGACGGGACTGTGTTATATAAACAATCAGACGCCTTTTGTTTGTTTGGAATATACAGTAGAACCTCCATATAACGAAATCGACGGTTCCATGAAAAAATTTCGTTATATAGAAAATTTGCTATGTGGAAACGATGTATTCATGAACCAGGGTAGTACAATATGATACCACAGTTAAAATCCCGCTTTACAGTAAAGGACTGTTTGTCATAAATAACATTCAACCATTTAAAAATAGACATCCTTAAGTACGAAATTTACATGCGTGTAAAAATTTAGTTAAACAATTATTACTTTAAAATGAAAACGTATTTAATGTTTCTTTCAAACACATTCATGTTTTTCTAAATAAAATTATAATGTCCTGCTGCACAACAAATATATATATATATATATATGGATGGATGTAAATTGGATGGATGTAAATGGATGGATGTAAATTGTAACAAGAAATAGGGAAGAAATACTTAGAAGAGTTGAAGAATTCTACAAAAAACTATATGAAAGTAACAGTGGATTAAACGAAGACTCTGAGATAGTCGAAGGAACAGCTCCTAAAATCTTAAAAGAAGAAGTTTCATTTGCAATAAAAAGTATGAAGAAAGGAAGAGCCCCTGGCGATGATGGTATTACATTAGATATCCTAAAAGAAGCTGGAGAATATGTAGAAGACATACTTGCAAAATTCTTTACCAAATGTCTTAACAGCGGTAACATACCAAACCAATGGGATTCTGCAACAGTAATTCTTTTGCATAAAAAAGGTGATAAAGAGGATTTGAAAAATTACCGACCAATTAGCTTGTTACCTGCTATTTATAAAATCTTCACAAAAGTGCTAACACATCGCCTGCAGAAAAAATTAGATGCAGCTCAACCAAGAGAACAAGCTGGATTTCGAAGTGGATTCAGTACAGTGGACCATATTCAAGTATTAAGAGAATTAATTGAAAGAACACATGAATATGAACTTCCATTGTGTGTTGCATTTATTGACTATGAGAAGGCCTTTGACTCTATTAAAACATCAGCAGTCATCAACTCTTTAAGATCAACAGACATTGAGGATGTGTACATTGACATGGTGAAACGTGTGTATAAAAATGCAAGTGCAAAATTTCGGTTACATAAAGATACCAAAACTATCAAAATTGGTAAAGGTGTGAGGCAGGGAGATACCATTTCTCCAAAACTTTTTACTTCAGCTTTACAGATGATTTTTCAGCTGATAAATTGGAATAACAAGGGAATAAAAATAAATGGTGAATATTTAAATCATTTGCGGTTTGCTGATGACATTGTTATTTTTTCAACGAACCCATCAGAACTCCAAGACATGGTACAGGAGCTCTCAACTAGAAGTAAAGAAGTTGGACTCAAGATGAACCTACAAAAAACTAAGATCATGTTCAATAATTTTGTAGAGGAAACAAAAATACAAGTTGACAACATTGAGCTAGAAATTGCTGATTCATATATTTACCTTGGCCAGCTGATTTCAATGGATGGTAAGATTACAAGAACTGGATCGGAATGGTCACGAGTCGCGAAGCGACGAGTGGGGGGGTGCCCCCCAGTTCGATCCCTCTCAATGTAAACAAATTGCGTGAAAAATACTAATTGCAATATAATATCGATTCAGCCTTTTACTGAAACACAAAAAAAAATCACTAACTAAACACGAGCTCTAACTAACACGAACTCCGGCTATTATAGACTAACTAATGCATCCAAATTCTCTTCTCAGCAAAAACCACGATCTAAATCGCTAACTACACACCAAAACTGAAAAACACAAAACAAATCGCTAACTAAACGCAAACTCCAACCACTAATTACAATCAACACCAACTAAAAACCCACGAATCTCCCGCTATCGACCGACTATATGCTAGAAGATCTAGCTATTGTACATCGTGTTTCGGCATTACTAGTACCTAGGAGCATTTACGAGTCCACGCACATGCGCAGAAGTTCCCTCACTTCAGTCACGATTCTGCCACTTTTGCCAATTGTGGCAAGTCGGAACTCCCTCTAGCGTCTTGTCAAATGATTCAGTGTGGGTATATGACATTATGAGGTCGCATTTTGACGGACATAGCCAAAATAATTTAGCGTATGACGATACAGTGCACCAGGGGCGGATTGGCACGTTGGCCCACCTGCCATCCGGAAGGTGCGCCCTCGTGGGCCAATAGAACTCGAGCCTTTGAATGGACCCGTGTCCTCCGAAAGTTCAAAGTATGCGGTCTTTGACAGGACCCAGTCCCGTCCCTGGACTGCGCATAACGATATATTTTGCTCGTTTCTACAATATTGTTATAAACCAGATTTCTCTATATTAAAGAAACTAATATGAATATATATGGGCTTCTTCAAAAACATTTTACGTTTACTAGAACGATATGACAAACAAATTATTTGTACTTACACTAACCTGGGTCGAATTTTCTTTAGAACTGATACAATTAGACCCCATTTTACACATTTGCTCATATCGAATAAATGTGGAAAACTCAGTCGAGTGGTGTTCTCACTAGAAACTGCAGCCATCACGATCCAACTATAAGCATAATTTTTATGTTTTTTATTGAAGTACATGACACTTTTACATATGCGGGTTTTTAGTCCAAATATTCTCCGAAATTGACAAATACCAGACATATATATATGCGTTAATAATTTAAATTGTATGCGAGTTTTTCTCAAAGTAATATCCGTTTGGTTTCAAAATAAACTTAATATTTTCTTGAGTTTATGCTTCATATTAACAACTTTTAAAGCAACAGTGTTCTTAGTATTTTTGTGTCTATTTTTGGGTTCCCACAATAGAAAGGTTCACTTTGCAGACTTTCTTAATGTTGCCACTTAAAAATACAAGAAAAATTAAATCCCAATAAGTTGAATTTCTAAAATTGGCAATGTACTAAATCGTTTCCTTTCATTTAATGTTTTTTAAATGTACATAATTTCCCTTTCCCTATCTAGCAAAATATTGAACAATAATAAATAATGGTAAAATATGACTCGAAGTAAGCAGTTCAGACCAGCATATTTATTTAACTGCTAATCTTTAATGAAGAAAGAATTAGAGTCAAATAATTGAAATTTTATTAGAAATTTACTATTTGGGAGAGAAATATATTTGAAGACATTAACTTCTAAAATGCTACAGAGCTCCCTGTGATGCAAACACATTTAAATATATTTTCTGCATTAAATAATAGGTGAAAAAGATGCAATACTCTCTGGTGCCTTAATTAAAAAATAGCTATGCCGTGATATATGTATTGATCATATTACATGGTAAATACTAACTTATAATATTACTACTAACTATAATTTGGTTTTGGTGGGGAGCACTTCGTTTTTGTTCTGCATTCTGGGCTTGCGAACAATTCTTCTGTTAACAAAATCTTTTGTAAGACAAATAAATAAATAAGCCCAATGTGTTCTACTGTTAAGCTTTAAGCCGATTAGCTAATAAAGAATGTCTTCAGACATTCTAATAAGCAAATGAATAAATACTAAGTTAAGTAACTAAATAATCACATAAAAAATTAACCCCTCTAAAAAAATCCTTTTAACAATTCTTTTTACCATGTTTGGCGCAGTATAGCCCAGATGCTCTTGCGCCATAAAACATCCAAACAAACAAACAGTTCTAACATATTTTATAAATTTTAGCAGTAAGTTAAAATCACTCAGACTATATTAACCATTCGTAATATATTTTCTTAATCATTTTAAGGTTTCAAAATAGTTTGCGACGCTCTTATATGTTTATTATCGACCCAAAGATTTCTAGAAGTGATAAGCTGGATCTTTCCAAAAACACGGTATTTTTCGCTGAGAAAGAAGGATAGATTCCCTTAGAAATTTAATCAATCAAAGGAAAAAATTCATTACACTGATAATCAGCAAAAGCATCGTTGAGAAAATTCTTATTCATTTTAGAGTAAAATAATTATTTCCAAAACACCTTTACGCTTCTTTGGAAATTATGAACAAATGAACGCAGTGATGAAAAGTGGTATTCAAAAAGAATAATCTGTTCAGAGATGGCAAAATGTTAAAAGTCACTTTTTCCAAAAAATAAATTCTTCGCATTCCGGAGTATCTTTCGTTAATGTTTATAAGGTGTCAAAATTTCGTAAGTCGTTCTCTTTCAGTTTATGAGAAAACAACAATGGCAAATTGTTATAAGTCGAAAGCCACGGGATTACATGTTGGCAAAATGTTATATACAATTTGCTATCTGTAAATGACGGGTTTCGTCTTTCGGAATTTCAGTTTTGATGTGGACGATTCATTTTTTTTTTGTTTTTTCGGCGCCTGCCTTGCGTGTTAAAAATTCGGTTATGAATTTAAGATTGTACTTATTTTTAAGCAACTTTAATTATTAAAATGTATTATTAATATGTTAACTGCATTGAACTTTGTAGGAATGCGAGTTTTTAATTTACTCTTTCTTTGTATTTGTTCGGAATGGCGTTTTAACTGCGTTCTTTACTTTTACCTTCTATCTGTGTGATTGACCAAAAATTTCTGTGATCTGGTCACACCAGATTGGGATGGCTATGCCGGAATCGAAACGATCTGAACATGCAGCTATCGTGATTCCAAGAGCTTAGTATTCTTTCGTTCGATTAGTGTCAAGTAAACAGGGTTCATGTAAAGATGGAAAACGCTTTTACATGTGAGTCAGATTTCCTCGCGTGCTCTAAACTTTTGGAGAAACGGAACATTTTTATAAAAATGACTATAAACTCAAGTGGTGACAAGGTAGAATGGATCAAAATAAAATGGTTACGCCATGAGTCGACTTTTGGGGTAATCAAATATAAATACATTCTCGACGAATCAAAAGAATTTCAAAGAGCAGACTTCAGGAGGCAGAAAAAGGAAGGATGTTGTCATTGAATTCTATCTGCATACCACGTATTTTGGGACACTGCCCATTAACACTCTGAAAAAAGACCTATTGTCAATTATTTCTCGGATTAATGAACACTTCCACGATTTTCACAGGCACCTGCGCACCGACGATGACTATGCAGAGTTTGACGAAGTTGAAGACCTTATAACGGCTGTAAGGTATTATTACCCTTCACAGGGATAACACAATTTACCAAATAATGGTCAACACAGAAAAGCCTCCGGGGCGAGATTTTTGTGAGTTTTTCATGGGGGAATTTATTATACAATAATTTTTGCCACACACATATAATTAGTTCAAATTAGAGCTTTTTAGTTTTGGGGGAAAAAGAGACTCCGACCTCATCCTGGATTCAAACTAGTGTCCCCGCATTTTGCTCGCGCTTTCTTCACCTACTAGACAAACGGGGACAAGAATAAAAGCAAAGAACAAGGACAAACGCATTTTTCACCGTATATGAGGATGTAAGGTATTATTACCTCCCACAGGGATAACACAATTGCCAAATAATGGTCAACACAGAAAAGCCTCCGGGGCGAGAATTTTGTGAGTTTTTCGTGGGGGAATTTATTATACAATAATGTTTGATACCAACGTATATTTAGCTCAAGCTAGAGCTTTTTTTGTTTTTGTAGAAAAAGAGGCTCCGCCTCATCCTGGTTTCGAACCAGGGTCACCACGCGGTGTCTTGACCTTCTAGACCAGTGGTTCCCAACTGGTGGTCCATGAAGGAGTCCTAAATAGTCCGCGTAACGGGTCATTATTTAAAAAAATTATTGAAAAACTTTTAATTTTTGTATTAAATATTAAAATTAAATATAAAAATGAATTACGATATATTTTTTGTATTTTGCCCCTCCCTCATCTCACTCTTGAAGAAAAGTTTTCTACGCTCTTCCACGTACGGACGTTCTGGAGAAATGTGGGGATTTTCCATTGATGCCACTAGGGATTTCACTTTGACAGCACTGCTTTGTTTGGCTTCACTGTTGGCAACACTGCTTTTTTCACTTCTATACATCTACATTATCACCCTCCCCCGCCCAAAAAATAAACCCGGCTCCCTTTTTTATTAAGGTCTTGCAATCAGCTCATGCAGGGATGGACTTTGAGGTAATTCAAGCGGTTGGGGGGGCAATTAATGACAATTTATGAAAATACCTCATTGGACTTTGTATCTTTTCAATGTCAAATTTTCATACAAAGGGGGGGGGGGCGAGAGGCCCCCACAACCCGAAATCCGAATTTTTCGAAGTGGTCCGAGGGTAAAATTTAAGTAGAAAGTAGTCCGCGGCTTGAATTGAGTTGGGAACCACTGTACTAGACGAACGAGGACAAGAACAAACGCATTTTTCTCCATATATGAGGACGTTTGTTCTTGTTCTCGTTCGTCTAGTAGGTCAAGACACCGCAGGCTAAACGCGGGGACCCTGGTTCGAGTCCAGGATGAGGACGGCGCCTCTTTTTCTCCAAAAACGAAAAAGCTCTAGTTTGAGCTAAATATACGTGGGTGGCAAAAATTATTGTATAATAAATTCCCCCACGAAAAAACTCACAAAAATTTCGCCCCGGAGGCTTTCTTGCGTTGACCATTATTTGGAAATTGTGTTATCCCTGTGAAGGGTAATAATATCTTACAATTTAATATACGGAGAAAAATGCGTTTGTTCTTGTCCTCATTCGTCTAGTAGGTCAAGACACCGCGGGCTCAACGCGGGGACCCTGGTTCGAATCCAGAATGTGGACGGCGTCTCTTTTTCTCCAAAAACAATAAAGCTCTAGTTTGAGCTATATGTACGTGGGTGGCAAAAATTATTGTATAATAAATTCCCCCACGAAAAACTCACAAAAATCTCGCCCCGGAGGCTTTTCTGTGTTGACCATTATTTGGCAATTGTGTTATCCCTGTGAAGGGTAATAATATCTTACAAACTTATATACGGAGAAAAATGCGTTTGTTCTTATCCTCATTCGTCTAGTACAGTGGTTCCCAACTCAATTTAAGCCGCGGACCACTTTTCCACTTCAATTGTACCCGCGGACCACTTTGAAAAATTCGGATTTAGTAGGCGGGAGCCTACCGCCCCCCCCCGCATTTGAATGAAAATTTGACATTGAGAGGATACAAGGTAAAGGGCCAATGTGGTATTTTTAAAAATCGTCATTAATCGCCCGCCCCCACTTATATGATCTCTACATCCATCCCTGCACGAGTTGAATGCAGGACCTTAATAAAAAAGGTTTTTTTTGGGGGGGCGGGAGAGGGTGAAGATGTAGATGTATAGAAGTGAAGCAATGTTACCAACAGTGAAGCCAAATAAAGCAGCGTTGTCAAGGTGAAATCCCTGATGGCGGCAATGGAAAGCCCCACATTTCTCCAGAACATCGGTACGTGGAAGAGCGTAGCCAACTTTTCTTCAAGAGTAGGGTCGGGGGAGGGGCAAAATACTAAAAATATACCCTGATTCATTTTTATATTTAATTTTAATATTTAATAAAAAAATATAATTTTTTTAATAATTTTTTTAAATAATAATCCGTCTCGCGGTCCATTTGGGACTCCTTCATGGACCACCAGTTGGGAACACTGGTCTAGTAGGTCAAGACACCGCAGGCTCAACGCGGGGACCCTGGTTCGAGTCCAGGATGAGGACGGCGCTTCTTTGTTTTTTTCTCCAAAAACAAACAGCTCTGGTTTGAAATGATTATACGTGAATGGCAAAAATTATTGTATATTAAATTCCCCCCCCCACACCACGAAAAACTCACAAAAATCTCGCCCCGGAGGCTTTTCTGTGTTGACCATTATTTGGCAATTGTGTTATCCCTGTGAAGGGTAATAATATCTTACATCCTCATATACGGAGAAAAGAGCGTCTGTTCTTGTCCTCGTTCGTCTAGTAGGTCAAGACACCGCGGGCTCAACGCGGGGACCCTGGTTCGAATCTGGGATGAGGACGGCGTCTCTTTTTCTCCAAAAAACAAAAAGCTCTAGTTTGAGCTATATACGTGGGTGGCAAAAAAATATTATATAACTTATAACGGCTGTAAAATGAAACTATGTAAGATCGCATTTTTTGTTACATTTTTCAAGTTTTTCAATAAACCATTCAACATAAAGCTTCTAAAATATGCTATTAAGCTTCTAAAAATTTTAGAATACTTTTTATAATAATATGTTTAATGTTAATCTTAAACGTGAAGGTAGTGCAAAAACTGGAAAGACAGTAGGTGGCAAAATGCCGTGTCAGGAAACACCTGGGAAATAGCTGTTATTAGACAGGTTACAGCTATATTTTATATTTACGGTAACTATAATTAATAACCAATTATTCTTCTCAAACAGTGGTAACACTTTTGTTCATGTAATACAATTTAGTGATTTTTCGTGACATCTTGAATCTTAAAATTGCTCTGAAGTACAATTGTAAAAAAGTGACTTATAACATTTTGCCATCTTCTCAATATTCAATCTACTCGAAGTTTTTTGTCATAATTATTGTTAAAAAACACGCTGCACAAATTCATTTCACTTTACTTGAAAAGGATATTGTTTATAACGAGCTTTGCTTTCTTTTTGGTTTTACGGCTCAAAGACTACAGTGGTCATGCTGCGCCGGGACCTACTGTTTTCCGAGGAATCCGAACCTCTTAAGGCCTAGGGAACCAAACCCCGGACTACAGTGAGCAGTGCGATCTTTATGAGATCTCTGAGTAAGCGTTCTTTGCACTGCTGGGAGTCGAACCCGGATTAGCGGCGCACTAGGAGAACGCGTTACCACACTGCGCCACCGCAGGGATATAACGAGCTTTTAAATCTATAAAAATAGT
>QLNU02003225.1:39558425-39569625 GCA_006491805.2 Dysdera silvatica | reverse complement strand
AAACCAATATCATACGATGATGTAATCAGAGGTCTTGTGAGATAGAAAGCTAGCCGCCATGCTTTCCACGTAAATACCATAGTGTTTGGTAGGCTTTTATTTTTTGGCTAAAAATATGATTTATTTCTGTAAAAGTGAATTGGATTTCATGTATACCAAAGAGAAATAACACTGCACTATAAGCTAATATTGTTTAATGATTAAGTTATATTATTATTCAATTTATAAGTTTCTTTTTCAACATTTTTACTGTCAATACAAAAGCTTTTGGAATAATATATTGAATGTTATATTCTACTAATTGTTGTTGTTACCACTATTTGGGGGAGGGGGCAGGAAGGGGAGGCAAAAAAGTTACATAGACGCGGCAAAATAGTAAATCCACCAATTGGCATACGCAGGGGAGTGTTGATAGGGATTGTAACCCCCCCATCTCAATGAAATTTTATATATTTAACATAGAAATATATGAGTTGTAGCTCTGTAACCACCCATTGAGTTTATAACCCCCCCTTACGAATTTTCTGCTTACACCTATGAATCCACCCATTATGAAGGTATAAGCCTATGTGTATATTAGGGTGGGCCAAAAAAACTTTTTTTTTTTTATTCGCTATATCGCGGAAAACTTGCTTCTAGTCAATACAAACAAAATAAAAATTTAAAATCGGTTGATATCTTTCACTTGCGCATCACCTTCGAAATTTTCAGTGTTTGAGAAAAAAAATTTCTATTTACTCATTATATCGCAAAAAAACAACAACTGGTGACATATGAACGATTTTATTATTTGATTAACATTAAAGAAGTTTGATTTGCAAAGATCCTTTTTTTTTCGTAAGTTCGAAAATTTTTGTAAGTTTCGAATTCAATGAGGGCGAGCTGAAGATACCAATCGATTTTAATTTTTTTTTCTTTATTTTGTTGGCACTGACTAGGAGCAAGTCAAAAAATCGTAATTTGTCCTTCAGAAACCATTGTAAATTATTATTTGTAGCTTTATAAAAATTTAAATTTTGATGGCAATGTCATGGCCTTTGAAATGAAATGGTTTCCACGTTTCTTTCTTTAATTTCAAATTAGTCGTCTAGTGGCAAAACGAGATCTTGTGGTTAAAAATTTGATAATTATGCAAGGTTTGAGAATTGTTCTCTGCACTGTTACAAGTAAATACACATGTATTTTTGCGGCCTTATTGCAAATTTAGTTTCGTGGGGACGGTCCCTAAGATCCCCTCTTAGGGATATGGGCATGGCCCAAGCACGTATTATACATATTTATAGGCTAGCCTATTTATATTACAATATTAATTTACAATAATAATTTATTTACAATACGTGAAAAATACATTTTATTTAAAATTACTACTGTAAGATTCGTATATAACAAGGAGCTTTGGACCAACAAAAACGAAAAGCTGGCTAAATCCGCTTTGGAATTTGAATTTTCATATCAAATAATATAGGTAACATATGCATGAAACATGCATAAAATAATATTCAGCTTTGAAAACCCTTTAAAATTAATTAACAATGTATTATGCCACTTAAAATTTCGAATTTTTAAACTCCGATCAAATTGTAGGTCTTCCATTTTAGCTAAGGCCATTTTATCCTGCTTATGTCACTCAAACTTTCGAATTTTTAAACTCCGCCCTAATTGTGTCTTTAGCCCAGCCCCTTTCAACCTCAGTTCCGCCTTCTCGCATAGTGAAATCAATTATTCCTATCTCTCTGTCGCTATTGGTTAACTATACTGTAAGGTTGCAAGTATGGTTACTGCTTTGGCGTGCGATTGCTCCTTGGCGTAACATAAGGACTCTTTAGCACCAAAGAAGGACTATCGCGGAATTTCTGCGAAATATCTCAAATAAAGCCCTTTATTTTTAAATAACTGTCTTCATAATTGGGTACTCCCATCCAAACCAAATGTATGCTGTGTAGTTACTTCATACTGTTAAAGAAAAATCAGGGTAAAAGAAGCTGATTAAAGAGTATTTTCAGTTAATGAGATTCAAACCCAATATAAAAATTTGTCAGAATTAAAATTTAACCTAATCTTATGTATATGTTCCAACAGTTTGATTTACATCTTTTAAATTTTTTATGTAGGTCTGTAACCTCTACAGTAGAATCAACTACCACAATCTGTATAAATGAAGAAAGCATTGATGATCCTTCGCATCAGGCTGATGCAGAAGCAAATAGCCTGAGCAGACCAATTCCTGAAATTCTAACAGAGAAGACTTCAACTCGACAAAAGCAGTGGAAGAGACATCTCCGTGAAGACTGGAAGTTTGTGAAAAATGATGATAAAGCAACTAAAGATAGATCAAAGAATCTTACTTTGGATGAAAATGATCCTTGGGGAATGTGGTGCAATGTTTGCACAGAATACGGTCCACAACTAGGCACTAAATATTGCACAAACTTTGTTAAAGGTTCGAATTTTCAACCTCCTCAATGCAAAAAGGAAAGTGTCGATAGCCACTTTTCGAGCAAAGCTCATGCCCGGTGTTTAGAGCAGGCTGGTGAAGGACTGAAACCTGCTAAAGAAGAGGCCATGATCTATAAAAAACTGGCAGCATTAAACAAAAATGTTTAAGAAAAGATGACTCGGTTAATGAGAACAGTATTTTACTTTGCTCTAAAAGACAGGCCAGGTAATGACTTTTCATCTGAATGTCAGTTACAGAAGTTAAATGGTGCTTATCTGGGTGATACTTATCAGAATAATATATCTTTTACCCTGCTATTGAAATATGTGTCTTTATCGCTTTTAGAAGAAGTTGTAAATGATGTAAATAGTGCCAACTTTTATCAATATTAACTGACGGGAGTACCACAAATAAAAGTTTAGAATATGAAGCTGTATTGATAAAATACCTCCCAAAAAACAGTAGTTCATGTAAAATGGCATTTATTGGATTATGCACTGTAGAAAATGCTGATTCTGCAGGTTTAGCTGATTTGGTCACAAAGTGTTTGAATGGTGCTGGTGTTAAGAACTGGGAAGAAAAGCTGGTCTGTATGACAGTGGATGGTGCTTCTGTAAACATTGGCAAACACAATGGTTTAGTAAACTTAATGAAATCTCCTTTTAACATTCACTGCTATAACCATCTGCTTGATTTGTGTTTGAAAGACAGTATAAAGAACCATTCTACTGCTTTAAAATTAATGTAGCTACTGCGAACTATAAATGGATTTTACAGGGGAAGTCCAAAGCTTTCTAGAGAGCTAAATAGATCTGCTGGGGTACTCGAAATTAATATATTAACCTTTAAGGCAATATGTGACACTCGTTGGGCGAATTCACTATATAGTTCATTTTTGGCTCTGTTGAGAAATTACCCAGAAATTGTACAGCATCTTACAAACATAACTGCAGAAAACAGACATACCAGCAATATAAAAGCTACAGCGAAAGGCATGCTTCAAAGTCTGTTACAATACAGAACTGTGTATTTTTTACATGCTTTTGCAGATTTTTTAGATTTATTTTCTAAATCATCTTTGTATTTAGAGAAATCAGATATCAACATTAGTCAAGCAACCAACCAAATAAAGAAGCTGCAGTTGGACTTAATTGATTTTGGCCCAGTGGGGGGAACTGAAGGAAAGCAAAGGAGAACATTTGCTGTCATTTGTTACAAGCATCGACGATAGTGATCCAGGAAATATAAAATTCAAGGACGTTATTTTGATGGCTCAGAAGTCTTGTACACGGAAAGACACAAACAATGTAACAGACAACGTTTCTCCAGTTTATGAACTGTGCAAAAGTGCTAGTGAAAATATTATGAGACTTTTTTTGGGGAAGATGGGCCTGGAAAGTCGATATGTGTTCGTACTGCTGACATTCTGGATACAGCTTTCTTTCCACTCTCTGCTCAGAACTTAAAGGAGTACGGAGAAAAAGAACTTCAAGAATTCTGCACAGTTTTTAAACTGCAGAAAGAAAGAGCGGTTTGTGAGTGGCGGCAGCTGCGGACCACCATGTTTGAGAAGTTTAAGCCTAGCATTTCACTTTCAGCATTGCTTGAGAAACTACAGACTGACAGTTTCCATACAATGCAAGTTATTACTCAAGTGGTAGAAATAATATTTACTCTTTCTCCCAGCAATGCAGAAGTAGAAAGGATTTGGAGCAGTGATGGAAACATTTTAGATGACAAGAGCATTGCAATGAAAAAAAAAAGTTAGAAAACAGACTACGAGTAAAATTAGAAAATTTTGATGCTACTGCAGCAATAGAATTATGGTGGAAAGACTATATAGGGAGGAGACCAAATCTTAAAGATTAAAAGAAATATGAACTGTAAAATAAATCTTTAAATAAGTAACGGACTATATAATGTATTTCTGTAAATAAGTAATTGATTACATCATATGCCTCTGTAAATAAATAACTGACTACATAATATGTCTCTGAATAAGTAACTGACTGCAAAATATTTCTCTGCAAGTAAGTAATTGACTGCATAATATATCTGCATATTTATGAATTAATCATGTATTGTATAAAATATTTAAATACAATATGGCATGACAATAAAAAAAAAAAATTTAAGTTGTATAAAGTGGAGGGGGAAGGGAACCAATAATGAAGACAGTGTTACCAGTTTTTTCCAGCGAGCATGCCAAAGATTTGGAAAAAAGTCTGGGAGGGGTGGGTTCAACCCCCCCTCCTGACTGTGTGCATGAAACAACTGGCCATTAAAGTTTATGAGCCTACCGGCCAGTGGCCACTAACTAAACATACAAATTTTTAGCTTTAGGCTCAGGATAGACTTGTGTGGAAAGCATTTGGAGAGACCTTCATCCAGCAGTGGATAGATAATGGTTGAATATGATGATGATGATGATATATATATAGTAGTGTATGGTACTCTAACAATTAATTTACATTACTGACAAAAATATCATAATAAATTTTAAATTAAATGATTATTACAATTACACACAATGAATATATTTTGAATTGTTACTCTGCTAAGTAACTATTCCGCTTAAGTCGTCAATTTTTTTATCCCTAGAGTGACGACTTATCAAGCTTTTACTGTATTTCTATTATTAAATTTATATTATGAGAAGGTGAAAATGACCGGGAAAGACTATTAGTCAACAAGATCATGAAAATCTTGTTGAAAAAAATTAACCAATGAGATGTAGAGAAAACCGGGTGACAATGAGCATGTAAATAGCCATGAAAATACAGTGGGACCTAGTAAAGTGGACATCTTTATAAATTGACCATGTGAATAAAATGACCGCTTTTAATAAGAGAACTATTAGGGGCTTTGTCATTCCTAATACAATAATTTCTGCCACCCACGTATAGATTATAGCTCAAACTAGAGCTTATGTAATTTTGGAGAAAAAGAGACGCTTTCCCCATCCTGGATTCGAACCAGGGTCCCTCCGTTTAGCCCGGAGTGTCTTGGACCGCTAGACGAATGAGGACAGGAAACAACGCTCTCTTTCTCCGTATGTAAAGATGTTAAGGTATTATTACCCTCCGCAGGGATAACACAATTGCCAAATATGGTCAACACAAGAAAGCCTCCGGGGCGAGAATTTTGTGAGTTTTCGTGGGGGAATTTATTATACTATAATTTTTGCCACCCACGTATTAATTACAGCTCAAACTAGAGCTTATGTAATTTTGGAGAAAAAGAGACGCTTTCCCCATCCTGGATTCGAACCAGGGTCCCTCCGTTTAGCCCGGAGTGTCTTGGACCGCTAGACGAATGAGGACAGGTAATAACGCTCTCTTTCTCCGTATGTAAAGGTGTTAAGGTATTATTACCCTCCGCAGGGATAACACAATTGCCAAATATGGTCAACACACAAAAGCATTGTCATTCCTATACCAAAGTCTGTCGTGTACAGTGGCCATTGCAGATCAGTCTCAAAGGTGGTCAATTTAGACAGGTTCTACTGTTATTTAATTGGAGGATCAAAATATGTAACGCATTTATTTGAGGACCAATCTGAGGATGGAAAGATGATGTGACAGGGTTGAAGCGAAAAAAGGTATTTTGTTCAGAAGAGGTTGTCCAGGAGCATAGATAGAGAAAGTGGCTTCGAATTCCTTTATCGAAAAACTTACATTTTATATCTTAGTTAATAAAGTTATTGTTATTTGAGTGCATTTGTTGAGTACAGACGTTATTTGAAGCTTTGAGAAAATATGATGGATTGAGAATTAAGAAGCACTTGATTGCAGTTGGATCCTGGAAATGTAATAAAAATTTGAAAACATATGTAGGTATGGTTTTGACAAGAATTGAAGTCGGAAACAAAAGAATAATATAATTGATGCCTTCTGAATCCACCAACTAACTTGAAATATGCGAAATAATTCATTTGTGTGTTTCACAGTGCAAAAACAATATGGACCATGGTGCACCTGGACCTCTAGCTTTCCAAGGCATGAGGCTCTAGCTTTCCAAGGCACAGGGAATCACCCACAGACTACAGTAAGCAATGAATCAATTTGTAATTACACAAAAGAAGACATCTGACAATATATGCATGCCATATATTGTCAGATGTCTTATATGCATGCCATAATATGCATAACTGTATACAGTACAGCCAATTCCATAGCCAGGATTTAATTTCGGCGGGGAGGTGTTCAAAAATTTTTAAAGCATATATCGATACAGTCATAGCATGCAAGGCTGTAGCAAAGTCTCATTAAAAATTTAGTTTTGGGGTGGGGGGGGACCAATCCCTTGGATACGAGCATGAGTACAGCTAAATAAATATAACTATACTAGATACAGAGTCCTCCTAGGGAAGTCTGTATGCACCTTAATAACTTCTTAATAAGTGATCTCTAAATATGCATTAAGATCTATTTATAGTGAGACGGCCATGCCACATTAAATTAAAATGATTCAGAGCTCCTAATGCAAGATTAGAGAACTTAGGAAATCTAACTGCAACAAAATGAGAAAAAAAATACAGTCAATTACTATATCATAGAACATCTATTTACTAGGACTTGACACTCAGAAATGCAGTAAACATGCAATTAAAACCACATATTACCAATAGCTCATTATATTACCACATTACAATACCTATGTGGACAAGGGCATTCTATATCTGTTAAAATGCCTTTTGTTCGTCATCCTCCACTTTGCTATTTGCATTGTATTACAACCCTCTTTCCTTTTTCTGCTAAGAAAATTTTCTTCCTACTGGCGATTTTCCGCTTTATGCAGGTTTTTCTCTTTTGCGTTCTAATGCGTTTCCGCATTAGACAGTTTCTGTTTTAGCTAATATTAACTATCACTGACTTTTCAAGGGACCGTAAAAAAATGCCGTTTCGAGCAAGTTTCTGCCTTATTCAGGTTTCGCCTTAGATAGTTTTCACTGTATAATCAGAACTTTTAAAACATTGAATAAACATCGATGTTGATTGTTGAAACATTGAATAAACATCGATGTTGATTGTTGAAACATTGAATAAACATAGATGAACAATGAATAAACATCGATGAACATCGAGATTGGTGATTTTAAACATCAATGGTACTTTGTTGATGTTAAACATTCATGTTTTGCTATTGATGTTCATCCTTAATGTGTACTTTTCATGCACTAGTTAACGTTTCTGGATATCTCCTCTTAGTAAATAGATAAGTGGGGGTGTTCACTACACCATTATTTGTTATTGATATTTTTTTTTCATCATATCTCATTGAAGCATTACATGCCCCAAGTTCTTTAATTTTTTGTTACGGATGCTGCAGTTGCCTTCACTTAATCAGGCATCGTTACATTACAATAGATATCCCTACGCTCAAGAACCTTTCATTCTGAAGTTATTGAGGAGGGAGTGAATAAGGACTTTCCTAAGACCCCCCGGTATATGTATCGTGCTATCATTTACTTTTTGATTATTCACAACACTTCACATCCCGTGATTGACTTCAACATTATGAAATGTTCTGAACCATAGGCGTACAGTTATATGGGTTTGCGGGATCTCCCCGCCCCCCAATAATTTTGAAAACTTTACTCCTATGATCTGAACATTCATAATAGCTCAAACTTACACTAAGATCCAACAAACAGCACAGGTCTAGCTACATTATTATAGTGGAACACTGCCTAGATTTCTGTACACTGCGCAAAAATAAATGTGTTTCTGTATTAAATTTGGCTTCTTTAACACATTTGATGTATCCGAGCAATAAGAAAGTTTTCCTTTATAAAAATTTGTATTTATGAGGACTTTTGCCGCATGTATATACACTTTCTCTGCTCAATATAAAGGGATCATCTAATGAAAAGATGTACAGGTGGAACCGAAGGTTAGGTTTCAAAGAGAGACCAACCGGTATAAGTAAAACCTCAAGAGATCTCTTCATTTAACAAGGCATATGAGACAATGGTTTGGTATGATTACATAATGCACATATAATATACAGTAATCTTTCCCATTAACAGCTTTCAAGGGCCAGCGAAAAAACATCATTAAACAGAAAAAAATATGCTAATCAAAATGTGTGTAATCTTACGAAACATTTGCTGGGGCCACCAACTATAGTCGTTAAACAGAAATACTCATTAATTAGATAGACACTGCTGATGGACATAACTTTATAATTAAAAGAAATGGAATGAAACAGCGTCTGATGAAAGAAGACATTTTGAACTTACCTCAACACGTTGCTTATGAGTTTTAGAAGCTTTTTCCATAATCCGTTCCATTTGCTACGAAAAAAGTGAACAGTTAAAACAAACATTAAAGGCATGTAGTTCTTGACAGACTTTTATATATTAGTATGTAAAACATGATCACGGTTATACATACATATATAATTGTGAACGATTGTGTTTTACCTACTAATATACTTGGAACACTGTTTCTCGACAACCGTTTTCGGACTTTTATATATTCTAAGACTGTGATTCTTAAACTTTTTTTTTTTTTATATTGTACCCATTAGTATTAACTAAGTCTCATGTACCCTCAAAATGAAATTCATTCAAATGAGAGGGTTTAGAAAACTTTGACTTCATTTTGGAGCTGTTTATAACCGCTTAAGAACCATGCTTTAAAAATATTTTAAACATAATGAAGACACTCAAAGATTCCTAATTTATGCACAACATTAATGATATCTCTCATTGTATTAGTAATAGTTATAAATAAAAAAGAAAATTTCATTGTAAAACGACTGTAGAAACGTTTGAAAAATAGTACAAAGCAGCTATTATTATAGCTTCCAGCATGAATGTGACATGAGCAAGTAACAGTGGGGAAACGCTGAAGAACAAATTTATCTAGCAATTAAAAAATAAAAATCCTTAAATAGCCCATCTTGTCACTTCAAAAAATATTCTCATATGCATGACCCCAGAACTCCTTCCCATACCCCTGAGAATGTGCATACCACAACTTGGGAACCATTCTTTTAAGACATAAGTCGACAATCTGTGATACTTTATCTTCAAACATTCAAGACGTCCCTTCATTCGAACATTCAATAAGGAATCCATATTAATATGTAAATAACTAGACTTTTGAGAGGTATTTTCAGCATTAATAAATACTTCAAAAAACATCTATTTTTTTTAAATAATAACACCTTTGCACGCTATTCCATACATGTCTTTAAAAATTCCCCTAACCCTGCCTTCAACCTTACGCTAATTCAGGTTATTTTTTCTTTTCGAAGATAAAAAAGAAAAAAAACTTCACTCGAAGTTTTGGTTATAAGATACTGTCAATCCTGGTCATAAGATACTCATGTTGACACTTGTCGCAATTTGAAGTCTTTGTAACTTTCGGTTTGTGGACCTCTCCAATGAAATTTCTTCAGTGAATAAGATGAAAGAGACAAGATCAGTAAACTCACTTGACAAACGTGAGTAGGGCCAATAAAATATTTGAAACGCAATAGTATATGTATACATTTTATATTCAGATTTAATAATATTGGAAAGATCAAGAATAGATCGAAAATATTAATCCACTAATAAATGTCAAGACTGATATGCACATAAAATTTTATGCATTATAAAAAAGAAATTTTCTTAAAAAAATACAATAGAAAAGAATGCCTAATACCTTTTTTTCTTTCATCATCATATAAGCTCTCTCGGCTTTTGTTAAAGGCACACGAACAGTCTCTTTCTCTGAGGGAGCAACATCGGAATTATTGCAGGAGCCGACCTTGGACACTTGCTCCAGTATCTTTTCCGTTTCTTTGCTAGTCTTCTTTTTTTTCTTTTTCCTTCAAAAGACAAAAAGATTTCTGTACGATCATTTGTTAAAAGAAATGATACTTAAAACTTAAAAATATAATCCAGAAATATATACACCATCATCAACAACCATTACCAACCAATATCCATTGCAAAACAAAATAGAGCTCTCTGTAAATACCTTCCACACCCGTAGTATGAAAATATTGCAGAGAACTTAGCAGTAAGCAAACTACATTAGCCAGACAGATTGATCAATGGAAAAAAAATTCTGAGAAATATAAACCCCCCCTATTATCTACGTTATCAAACCCAGGCCCACAAATCAGTTGCAAAAATGACAAATGTTCTGTAGTACACCTATCAGGATTTATGCTGGTTTTTAGTGAAGTGGAAAACTATCTTATCACCATGCTACCATATGCGACCAGCGGTGGACTGTGTCTTTCCAAAGGACGCATACCTTGGAGTCCTATCACCCACGAGGGGGCACCGGCAGCCCAGTCCGTCCCTGTATGAGACCAACATATATAAACTAGAATGAATAAATACATAAAATGGCATGCAAATTGTACAGCATAGTTGAAACCATGCTTAGTTACTTCAACTAATGCCAACTATTGTCGTTGAATCTTAATGCTACAAGAAGTCCCAGCCGTACCAATTTTACAACCCGGAATGAAATTTTGGAAATATAACTATATATCCCCAAAGCAAAATATTTCCAATGTTCTGCAACAAGCCTTCAGCTGAACAAAAACATTCTTCAGGAAATGCATGTGTATATTTATATACGTATTATATACATTTTTAAATTCTATAAAATGTAAATTCCTTTTTTAATAGAAATGCAGAAAACATTCAGACTGATTTTTTTTTTTTTTTAAGGAAAAAAACTCTGCAATTCTTCTGTGTCCACTCTGCAATTCTTCTGTGACGTGCGTTGCACTTTTTAGCACATTCTGCTT
>QLNU02003225.1:39535035-39546870 GCA_006491805.2 Dysdera silvatica | reverse complement strand
GGCCATGCATAGTATTTGTTTATACTGTTGTCTCACGGTTTATAAAATATGTCAAAATACACTCAATGGGAAATACATATTGAACATCACAACCATTTACAAATTACATTTCATAATTTTTTGAACACGTCACCTAAGGCGCCAAGGATGTAACGTTAAACAACCTAATCCTATTACTAACCATTAGGCCTTTGATTGACCGCCTTCTTTTCTATAAAAAAAATGTTTATTCTTTGAACAAACGTTTTTTCCCCGAACTCCCACACGATATGTTGTGTCGCAAAAAAATAATAAAAATATACTTTTAATATTTTAAATAATGGTTGGCCATCTATATCATTACATCTCTTCACTTAACACATTTTTCACATATACTAAACCGTGAGACACAACAAATTGTAAAAATGTAAACTGTGGTCAGATTCTGCCTTCGTCTTTCATTGTTTAAGGGAAAGAAATCAAACTAAGAAAGAGGGCCCGTCGAACTATTTAATACAGAAATGACATGGATTAAAACTTGGACAGCCGACTACAACTCCACATGGAACAGGACCTCGATACCTATGACCGTTAATCGAAATATACAGAGGAAACAGTCCTCGCACATTGACCATTCGCAGTTAAAGAAGTGACTGGACTCCTTGTGTGGACACTAGAGACTTCATTTTACAAACTCAGTATATCAAGCTTGTCCAATCCAGTGGACATCTTCAAACAAGAACTTAGTTTTCTTAATAAAATACGCATCGAACTTATTCTTTCTTTTCAGAGAAAACAGGCATGTCGTGGACCTAGCTACTAATTTGTGAGATTGTTTGTTTGTTTTGTGGTTTTACGGCTCAAAGACTACAATGGTCATGCTGCGCCGGGACCTACTGTTTTCCGAGGAATCCGAACCTCTTATGGCCTAGGGAACCAAACCCCGGACTACAGTGAGCAGTGCGATCTTTTTATGAGATCTCTGAGTAAGCGTTCTTTGTACACTGTTGGGAGTCGAACCCGGATTAACGGCGTACTAGGCGAACGCGTTACCACACTGCGCCACCGCAGGGCCTAATTTGTGAGATTATTTTTGATAAAATGCTTAGTTCTATTTAATTATGCGTAAGTATGCTTATACAAAGCAAACTCCTTTACAAACACTGCATTCGTTCCCGCAATTATGCAATATATGCGAAAATTTGTAATCTGTGTAAAATATATATTCTTGACTGCTCACACTACTGGGACCAGTTTATATTTATTTTTGTATTTGTGGATAATGTTCACTATTATTTACCCTAATTGAATTCTTTACTTTTATTCTTCTAATAATCCTTTATTTTATTTCTAATCAATTATTCTAATTTTTTTTATTTTTATCCATCCTTTCGTCTATGGTTTGAAATTTAGAAAATCCCTCTATCCTTTTTATTTCTTTTCTTTGGCGGTCAAGTCATCATCATCGACTCGCTATCGTACAGCTAAGATAGCCAGTTTACGTTCACATGCTACATACACCACTGGAGCTCCGAGCAAATAAAAGATGACCGAAAAATAGTCGTTGCTGTGCACGTATGCCTGAAAAACCACTCTGACCAGACGACCGTCTAGAAACGTAGGTAAAAATGGTCAGTATAGGCGATATCGTGTCTGGATACCTGAAAAAATGTCTTTGTATAATACGACTTTGGTAGGCATTTAGATACTAAGATGAAAGCTCCGAGTCGCCTCGTAAATCTTCGGAATTCTCAATGAAGCGACTAGCACATTCTTATTTTTGCAAGTACATTTATTTAAAATTCGATACGAGAGAACATTAATTTACAAATTAATCAATTTTATTAATAAATTGATGTAATTAGGATACATACTCTCAGAAAATGAAGACTATGCTAGAAAAAAATGAACATCATTACTAGTTTTTTTAATAAAGAAAAACAAGAAAATAATAATACAGTTTTTTATTTTATGTTTTTAAATTAACTCTCCATTTATGGTTTTTCATTTATGTGTTTTAATTCTTTAGCGAGTTAGTGGGTAGTCGATTGTCTCTATTTTCTTTTCTTAGTATTTAGCCATGGTAAAAGGCATATTGCCCATTATTAATTGTTATAATATATTCTCGATATTTAAATCAAAAATGTTTAAAAATTAGATTAATGTTTTAATACCTTCCTTGTTTGATTGTGGCATACTATATGGTGCTTTATTTTATTTTTGAACAAAGAGTCTGGACCCTGTGTAATTTATGTGTGCATATTCGTGTAATAAATAGAATTTTTGCAGTGAATTGTGATTTCTGAGTTTAATTTTTTAAAAATGTTATTGTACGTTTTCCAAGTCTTAAAAAGCTATAGTATTTGGAGGAAAGTGTGGGGGCGGGGCGTGTAATCTTTAAAGTTCTTGGGGAGTGTGCTTGAAACTTTTAATCCCCTTTTTTAAATTTAAAATAGCAATATTCAACTATTCAAAATAGTTAAATAGCAATGTTTAACTATTTTGTTGTATATACAGTCAAACCTCGTTAAGAAGAACCCACTTAATACAAAACAAATGTCTGTTCCTGTCGAATGGATGACAATACTGTAAAAGTCGGTTAGTACGAAAAACTGTTAACACAAAGTAATCTCAACAGTCCATTTGAGTTCGTTTTAATTAGGTTTGACTGTATACATTGTATAATTGTAATTTTATGATTCAAGTGTGGAAAATCATGATAAGATTTTAAATTTAAACAAATTTATTTTTAAACAAATTTTCCGCCAGCTCTTTTAAACCGTAGTGGAATGTGCCAAGTATTAATATTGAAAAGTAAATTTTTATATCAATTTTTAAGGAACCGGTGCGCTTGTCATTCAACCGCAGTCAGCCCTGAAATTTAACAATATGAAACTTGTGAAATGTATGTAATAACCATTGTGTGAATTTCGTTACATTAAAGCTAAGAGGGGTATCTCCCTATAAGGAGAAGTGGGGAGGATATGAATATATTTATATAATTTTCATTTGCTTTAATTCCAAGAAACACTAGGACTATCTGCGCATAGGCATATTGACCACTCCTTTAATGGATTGGAATTTTGTGGTGCGTGTGTGTGGTGTTCTGAATATATGTTACAATATTTAGTAAGAACAAATTATAATATGCATATTTAACACAAAAATCTAGTCCTTTCAAGGTGCAGTCAAAATTACGATTAATACCGAAAGGAGACCAATCGGCCTGCCTTCGTTTTGCTGGGAATCAAAGAATAAAAATTATTTTGAAAGGGGATGATTTTTTAACTTATGACGAAAAAGAAAAGGCACTTTTACCAATGAAGTTAAGTTCCTTCATTAGATAACGAACTCTTTTTTCAAAATAGTTCTTTAATTCGCAAAGAAAATAACGTTCTGTCCAGTAGCAGTTCTAGATAAAAAATTAAAGGTGCAAACAATATTTTATCAATTGTTTCTCACTAATGCATTAATTGTAATTTTAAAAAAAATCCCATTATATTTCTTTTATTTTAGAGAGCGGGGGCACAAAACGGCCCAGAACCGTTACTGAATCTAACTTGTAAGAAAGCTTTATGAATAAACGGAAATTTCTTTATGAGCTAGTAAAGAAATACATTGAAAGAGAAAGGGTTCCTAATCGATAAAGAAAAGTATCTAAGCAATAAATAAAGATTTCTTTACTGGAAAAAAAACTTTTTCCATCTCTTAAAATTTACCTTTACCAACTAAGAAAGCTCTCGAACGGAAAACTTTCCGACTCCTTATGAAAGTTTTCTTTACCAATTCATAAAGTTCTCTTTATCAGAACGGAAAACTTTCCGACTCCTTATGAAAGTATTCTTTACCAACTCAGAGAGTTCTCTTTACCAGAACGGAAAACTTTCAGAACGGAAAACTTTCCGACTCCTTATGAAAGTATTCTTTACCAACTCAGAGAGTTCTCTTTACCAGAACGGAAAACTTTCCGACTCAATTAGGAAAGTTTTCTTTATCCATCGGGTCAGCTAGTTGCCCTTATCGATAAAGAAACCTTTCTGAATTTTATTTTCAGTGTACCGTAAAATAATAAAATAGGCAAGATTAACGCTTAAATCTAAATATTACTTCCCTTCAAGACATCTGAGGAGGCCCCCAAAACGCGGAGCCCGAAGTACAGGCCCATTTGCCTATACGCAAATCCGGCTCTGTTCACCTCAGTGCTCCACACAAAGCAATCAGTTGTAATTTTAGTTCCTCTAAAAGGACTAAGTTCCCGTTACACTAATGACACGCTTATAAATCAAAGTTATAACCATTAGTTACTTTACTAGGTTATAGGATTTGCACTAGACATAACTACTAACTAGGCACTTGGATATTGTTTGTTTGTGGTTTTACGGCTCAAGGACTACAGTGGCGATGTTGTGCCGGGATGCCGAACCTCTTGGAAATACAGTTTCCAAAGGAATGCGAACCTCTTAAGGCCTAGTGAATCAAACCCCTGACTACAGTGAGTAGTGCGATCTTTGTGAGATCTCTGAGTAAGAGTTCTTTTAACCGTTGGGAGTCGAACCTGGAGTAATGGTGCACTAGGCGAACGCGCCACCACAGGGCGGCAGTTGGCATATACTAGACGCAATTAGATACATAGGATAACTAGGTACTAAGACATGTACTAATCAGGATTAGGTATTATTTCGTATTGGGATAAAAAATAAGGTTGCCAATAAAACTAAAGGTTGCCAATTAAACAAAAATAAAAAAGTAAATTCGTATATTCGAAACGGAAACGAAACGCTAACTTCTGGTAATTTAAAATAATGATTAAAAATTTTAATGTAACTTTTAGAATTAGAACAGATTATTTATAAAAGCTGCAAAAAATTCCGCTTCTCGAATTTAATAACACGGAAGAGGGAAAAATTCTATAGCTGTAATTGTACAATTTTTTTATAATGCGCAACTCGATTTAAAGTTTACAGAGATATAAGAAACGAGTTTACATCCCGGAAATAGATAACTTGAGGCGTTATTGAACTAAGTGAAATATAGGCCAGTGTTGTTATAGTATATAAATAACTAAGATATGTGGCGACTCACAGGATCGTTCACATTAGTCCACGATATGTTTACACTAGGCTTCAAATAGAAGGCTTTTAATGTAAAAAAAAAATATTTATACATATTACTTGCTTAATAATACATGGGGAATCATAGAATACAATTAAAAACAAAACAGTTAGAAAAATACTTCATTTATCTTAATACAAAGGAAAAAGGATCTTGTGAACGAATTTGTGAGTTCAATGAAAAAAAATGTTCAGCATTTTGCATATCCTCCTTTTGCCTTGATAACTGCTTCAACTCTGTTGGGCATACTTTGAACTAAGTTCAAGCATTGCTCTAGTGTAATACAGTTCAACTTTTTCTGGGCTCTGGCACAGAGATAGCCTAAACCATTCTTCTCAGTGCTAAAGTCAGTCATTGATTGTTTTAATGTTCCTCATAAATGCTCGATGGTATTTAAGTCTGGAGATCGAGGTGGCCACTCCATTACTTCGTCTTGTTTGTTTGTGGTTTTACGGCTAAAAGACTACAATGCTCATGCTGCGCCGGGACCTACTATTTCTTGAGGATTCTGAATCTCTGGGCCTACAATTTTCCGAGGAATACGAACCTCTTAAGGCCTAGGGAACCAAATCTCAAATACAGTGAACAGTGCGATCTTTATGAGATCTCTGAGTAATCTCCCTTACTTCATCGATAGCTACGATTTTGACAGCTTTTCTGCATGTTTGAAGTCGTTATTATGTTGAAAAATGACGTCTGCAGTTGTCTTTTCCCATACTTCAACTTAGGCTACAGCTCAGAATTCCTACATAATCTCTGGCTGTCATGCGCCCATCCATTCTCTCCAAGAAGCCAACACCATTTGCTACTACATCCGCTAACTTTTTTTTTTTGTAGGGAATACGGTTCTTGAAGTTAAAGGTTTATTTGATCGTCGTCATACCCAAATCCTACCATCGGAGCCAAATTTGTTGATCTTGGTTTGGGCTGCCAAAATACAAAAACACCCGGGCCGCTGTCAACGGCCCAGTCCACCCCTGGATATAAATGAACTCTTTACCTGTAGATGTTATAAACTAGAATATACACATATAATATAACCTTATACATGTAATATATTGTGATGTTACCATGCTGACGGTTTTTATATGCCGGTTTATAAAATTTGTGCAATCTGAAACACGAACTGGAAGAAAACATTGGTGGGAATCAATTAAGTCCCAATTCTATCCAATTTCTTAGTTTTAGTTTTTAATCACAAATGGGGAGGGGGCGATCTTTGCCCTTAACGCCAATAATTTTATTTATATAAAATAAATTAAATAGTTAAAAGATTTTAATTTCAATTTCCTGATAATTATTTTAACATTTTGATCTGCGTTAGTGTAATAACTTATCTTTTGTCGCAACCTGCGAGCAGGCGCGCGGGATGTTTCACATCCCACAACTTACAATATGTTAAAAGAACAGTCCACCCTTGCTTCTGAAACTGGCCAAACTCTTTCCTGTTGCCTTCAAAGTCACAATCTTTTGGGGTAGGGTGACAAAGAGAAAATTCCACTTATTGTTCCCTGTAAAATTGGACGTTTTTAATGAAATAATGCTATATAATCAGATGGGGTGCAAAGCACCCCGCGCGCGTTCTCGCGGGTTAAATAAAATTCAATTACAGATTTACAGCAATAGAAGAGACGTTAAGAAGAACAATTAAATTATATATGTTATGCCTTTCACTCCCAAATTAATTCTGCATATTTTTGGTGTCCATAAATTTTGAGGCCCCTAGAGATTTAACGCTCATGTGCGCGATACAAATTTCTTGATATACATTTTACGCATTTAATACATTTTATGCACATTAATTTGTAAGCATTTGTCGTCATAGTTCCCGATGACAACCGCGTTTGATAGTAGCTTTAAAAGAATACTGCTTAAAAGAGGAAAGGACACTACTTAAAAGAAGAAGTAAGTCTACTTATAGAATACTACAAAAATACGATACAAAGCACCGGAGAAGAAATTTACACACAAAAGTTAAACACTGGTAAAAAAGAATACTATTTAAAAGTGGAAGAATACTATTTAAAAGAAGGAGGAATACTACTTAAGAATACTATAGAAACAAGATACAAATTACCAGGGAAGAAATTTATATACAAAAGTTAAACATTACTAAAAAGAATACTACTTAAAAGAAGAAAGACTACTACTAAAAGGACTACTGCTTAAACCAATAACTTATTGTCGAAATTATTTACGATATGCCAGTTAACTTTTGCAGAAGTTTTAGAAAAGCATGCTTATAAAATAGGTTTTTGAACTTCCATTTACATCCTGCTTTTGATGAACTGCGGATGTAGGAAACGATATACACACATCCGTGTTTTATGAAACCCCTCTTGCCAGTCTTGCAAAGATACTATCAGCTCCGAATAACCAGGCCATGCGTCGTCAGAAAAAAACAATTTATAAGTTTAAATGCACGTTTAATTGATGCATTTAAGGCCTAAACGTGCAAAATCAAATTATAAATGAGGTCCCAATTTATGCAAAGGGTTCGTTCTTTTGTGAATTTTACTGCGCAAAGATGGCAAGAGACATGCTGTGCCGGAACTTTCAGTTTTCTGAGGAACCTGAACCTCTTATGGCCTAAGGAACAAAACCCTGAAATACAGTGGGCAGTTGGTCGGTAAGGTTCTTTTAGCGCCGTTGGCAGTCGAATCCGCAATAATGGCACACTTGGCAAACACGTTACCACTGCAGAGCGGTTTATGCCTTACGAACTCAAAGATAGTTCACGTAATACCTTTTTGGGGGAAAAGGAGTGGATTGAGAAGGGTGGCCGCCGAAGACGGCTCTGTAATCCCAGATAGGACGCTCAGACAGCGCAATCACGTTGTACTTGCACCGAGATATATAGTGTCCGGAAAAATTGCAATTTTTTTTGCCTGGGTTCATAGAAGATTATATGTTACTTTGTTTTTGAGACATTACCGGTGCAGATTACAAAAATCATTCCAAGAGAAGTAGTGGAAGCTCCAGCTAAAAACCACGGCGTATCTTCGGCTGATTTTGAAAAAAAAAAATCACAATTTGGAAACGTCTTTCAATCTAGAGCGTAAAAACTTACGGGGGGAACAAAAAAGCAGTAGCTCTCCTTCTCTCATTGGTTCGCATACAATAATTTGCTATTTGTTCCGGGGGAGGGACCTGGGCAACCCTGTAAATCTACCACTTCTACAAGGGGTTGAATCAAGGGAAAAATGAACGAAGAATGCTTTAATACTGTCTCGAGACTTGCATACAGGTGTGGACGCGTGACAAAGACTGTCTCAAGACCTTGTTTATAGGCCGTCCGAAACCGTCTATAGAAAATCGTGAGACCTGGTCCGTCAGTGTGCACTTAACGCTGACGAGTCGATTCCCAGATGTTGGTCACTTGTTTGACTTGGAACAGTTAATTGATCAAAATAGGGCGCGGGTAGTAGTACGGGGATCTCTGTTAATCCAGTTTATACACAACCTGTCACTGCTAAATATACTGACTGGCCTTCCTAACTCCCCTACAAAAAAAATCGATCTGGCTTTATTGATAGTTTCGCCAGAACTTATCTCGCGAGAGTTTGACAATACGTTTACAAAAATTAGAAAATAATAAAACTAAAAATGAGTTATTAGCAGGGCTGTCCCCAAAGGGTACGTTCTGTGTGCGCCGCGTACTCTCAAGAAATTTTGAAAAATACTGGGTACACGCCACGTACTCTCGATAAATTTTGAAAAATACTGGGTACACGCCGCGTACTCTCAAGAAATTTGAAAAATACTGGGTACACGCCGCGTACTCTCAATGAATTTTGAAAAATACTGGGTACACGCTGCGTACTCTCAATGAATTTTGAAAAATACTGGGTACACGCCGCGTACTCTCAATAAATTTTGAAAAATACTGGGTACACGCCGCGTACTCTCAATAAATTCTGAAAAATACTGGGTACACGCCGCGTACTCTCAATAAATTCTGAAAAATACTGGGTACACGCCACGTACTCTCAATAAATTCTGAAAAATACTGGGTACACGTCGCGTACTCTCGATAAATTCTGAAAAATACTGGGTACACGTCGCGTACTCTCGATAAATTCTGAAAAATACTGGGTACACGTCGCGTACTCTCGATAAATTCTGAAAAATACTGGGTACACGCTGCGTACTGTCAATAAATTTTGAAAAATACTGGGTACACGCCACGTACTCTCAATAAATTTTGAAAAATACTGGGTACACGCCGCGTGCTCTCAAGGTCGGTTTGGTATTTGCTGGTTTTGGGGAACTTTCAACAAAGTTCAGCTTTTTTTTTTCTAGTCATTTACAAACTTGAATGGAAACAAATGAGGAAAACCTCTTAACCCTCAAAATAATATCCTGCGTACGACCAGGAGAGGAATGAAAAACTGATGAAAGTGGTAACTGCCACTTTGGATTTAAATAAAAAGACAATCAGCCATATGCTAGTCAGAGCGTTACGGTGACATCACCAAGTTCAGTAACCCCGCAATTACAATATTCTTTAATTAATCAGCACCGTATACTCAATTTTCTTCGGGACAGTCCTTGTCATTAGAGTGGTTCAAAGTCGTTCTGCTATTTGGAATAAATTTGAGACGGCATCACAACTTCTAATAATTTGCTATTTTGGATTCGAACCAGGAGTTAGAAAACTTAACTTTTCGAAATTATTCCAGACGTTTATAAAACTTGTCTACACTTGCATTTCAAACCAGCATTAAAATAAAATTCGTAAATAGTACTTCGGGAAAATGCCTGAATGACCAAATTAATTGGTTTTATTTTCATGGAGCAAGGTCAGAAAAGTGACCAAATTAGTGGATTGTATTTTTATGGGGCAAGGTCAACAAAAGGACCAAACTAATTGGTTGTATTTTATGACTCAAAATCAGCAAAATTATCAAATTGGTTGCATTTTGTGGCACAAGTTAGCAAAATGAGTAGTGTGCATAATATTGTTGGGTTATTTTTTAAAGTACAGAACAGAAAATAGACTCCGCAACCTTGTCAGCAGACTATAGCAGTGGACCACGTGCAGCTCTTTAAAACCAAATGTATTAAAAACTAAGTAGTGACCCAAAGTAATTACCCATTAAGAATCAAAACTGAGTGGTTCCATCGAACAGGACGTTAAACCACGTGGGGCGGGAGTAAATGGGCCCTGACACGCAAACAAGCATAAATTAAAAAAAAATATACTGGGTACCAGGGAAGAGATTCGCACACAAAAGATTAAACGCTGGTAAAATAGCAAACTATCCTAGCTTTCGAACGCGTCAGCAGTTGTCCAATAGAAGCCATGCGTGTATAGTTAGTTCACGGGGAAGTTGACCGATGGTACTGTTAGAATTCACGGGAGCTGACGTCACAAACGGGCTAGTTCATTACAGCAGAGTAAACGAAGTCACATCAGAACTGGTTTTTAGCCCAAAACTGTTCTGACGTCCTTCCCTCTGTTGTAATGAGCTAACCCGTTTGTGACGTCAGCTCCCGTGAATTCTAATGGTACCATCGGTCAACTTTCCGCGAACGAACTACAGGTGATGTATTTATTTTTCCAGTGGGGAACCCTTTGTATAAAAAATACTGTTGTCTATAATTTGAACTAATATATATGTCTTAACAGGCAAAAGCATCTTTTATTTAGCAAATTAGACCAATTACGTACTTTCCGTAGATTCTTCTCTCGCTGCATTTAAAACACTCGTTGAAAGTTTGCTTTATCAATTTTTTAAAAGCTTAAAATTTTAAACTTTAGACTAAATAACCAAACCGTTGACTTAAATGGGAGAGGGGCTTGTGCCCCCCCTTAACAAGGCATTCCTCTTCAGAAAAAATTACGTAATTCTTTGGTGAAGTCACCAGACTTAAATTTTAATTGCTACGCCCCCGACTCTATAAATTGTCTTTCACTGTATGTTACACTTATTTAAAAGTGATCACTAATTATTCGATCTAATATTTTATATACAATGTGTGCCAAGTAGTTTACTGAACGATTCCTATGGAAGTGGCAAGACTTTCCAGCAGAACCACTATATGGAACTCTAAGATTTACTGGAGTTGATAGTTGTACCTACCTAATATGCATATGTGTTAGAGCCCAATAATGAGCGTTGTGCCTAATCGTTCAATGACTCACCGAGCAAGTCTTAGGACACGTGGGGAAAATTATTCGCGTGCGAACAGTTCGACATATGTTCCATTAACCCCTTTATAATCTTTCTGCGTAAGTCAGTAATGGAACTACTTGGAAGTGAGAACTAAATTGAAATCGAAGTTTTAACCGTATAGAGGGCTAATACCCTTTTATATTAGTACTCTTTTGAAGTTTCATTTTCGTTTCAGAGTAACTTTTAACCCTTTAAAAGATGGTGACCGACTTCCGTGTTTTTGTTGCAAGGAAATTCAGTTATCGCGATTTCGTTTCTGTAATGTGAAAGTTCAGTGTACCTGTTAAGACTCCTAAAATAAGGAAATGCGATGAAAGGAATTTTTGAAAGTGACTAATAGTGAGATGAATCGTCTGCCATGTTTAGGTATCGCACATGGTGCCGTTTGACCCAAGTACACCACTGGTCCAAGTTACCTCTTCAATAACTGGAATATGTAATATCAGTCAACATGGATTGAAGGCCGAGAAAGTGGGGACCTGCTGTGTTTCAGGTATTCACTTTTGTCAATGTGAGCTGAAAGAATGCATTCAGTTCGGATCTCAAAACGCTCAAAGAACATTAC
>QLNU02003225.1:39501089-39529771 GCA_006491805.2 Dysdera silvatica | reverse complement strand
CTACGATTTCGCCTGCAGAATAATTTTAGTACTTCGGTGCTTAAGTTATAACTGAAGTCGCCGAAACAATCCGTTTAGAAGTTTAAACTTTAATTTTTTTCGAAGTTTTACAAATACTTTAGAGAAGTAGCCCTCTAACTGGGTCGCAACTACTTGGCGGATCACTAATCAATTTAGTTTTAGTAAGTCGTGAAAAGTACTAGAAATTGTGTAATTAATAAAATTTTAATTTAAACGTCTTTACGTATGTAAAAGTTTTGTAATAAAATTGTGGAAATTTTGTATACATCAGTATAATATACTGTACGTTATATACACATTTAATGGAGTTCGAAAATGCGCAAGTTTATTTTGGGGTTCGTTAAATGAGTCAGTTTTAGAAATTGAGGTTCATCGTTTTAAGAGTACACGGTCTCCTGCAGTTCAAGAAGTCCCTTTGAATTAATTTTGAGGCGCATGGACAGCAATGGTAATGTTGTGCCAGGACCTATGAGGAATCGATCTCATAATGCCTACGGAACCAACCCCCGGACTACGACGAGTAGTTAACCTGTACGCTTTAATGCAGTTGGGAGTAACCCGGGATAACAGCATGTTAAACGAACGCTTTACCATTGCACTGCCTTATTTTGGTTGTCTTTCCTTACTACGAGTAAGATGTGGCTGGCAATGTGACCCTTGACCTTTAGACATTTACACTTCACGGACATCTGGGAAGATGTAGTTTTAACCGTCACCAACCCACTGGTGTTCGAACCCCGCTGTACGAAGCAACTAAAATTTTAGAACGGCACTGTCACTTAACGAAGCCTAGATCGTAAGCTTCAAGCGACTCCATACTGTGTTTCCATAAACAAACTAAGTGGGTAAATAAGCCCATAAACGAGGTATAAGACGAAAGCTCGTAGACATTACAACTATCGCAAGTGGGAAAGTGTGTGGTCAAAGTTATTTGAAAATTTCATTTTAAAAGTTAAGAGCCAAGCTTTCATTTCACTCCTTGTAAGCTTCCCTCCCCATTTACAGACATTTTAAAGACTACTAAAACACTTGTAATTTTTAGGAACTACCCATCCTGGGTTAAAGAATTCACCCAATGAACTGAAGTGACGCTAGCCTGATAATGAAATTACGAGAACGTTTCACTCAAGTCAGGCTGCCCAATTTTACGCCGTATCTCCCCCAAATTTAAGCACGTTCGTATGAATTACTAGTCCCCACTTAAACAAGTTTCAGTAATTGTACCCAACCTTCGACAGACTAAACATTGCATGGAAGTTGCTTTTACTGTATCTCCATATACCCAAAATGCATAGAATTTATTCATATTCCGAAGTATGACAGCTTACGTCGATTTCACGTAGCTTTAATTTATTAAAAATATACGAATGTCAGTCTTCTACAGTACCGTGATGTTATTACTTGACCATCGGAAAGCGAATACACAAGCATCGGAAATTGTACCCTTAGCGCACCGGTTATTAACAGGCGGCCCGCGAGCTGGATTCGGCCCGAGAACGACAGATAGGAAACTTACAAGTTTTCTAGGGGGCCTAGTTTTTTTCTACACGGGGTTAAAGCTCTTACCTCAATGATATTTTATTGAATTAAAATTTCTAGTGGGAGGTAAGACATCGAGGAGGGCTTGAGTAATATAATTTCGATCATATTTTCAGGCCCACCGACCGAAACGAGAGACTCAGTGTCCCGCGATGAAAATTAGGAACAACTGCTTTAGAGCCACGAATTAGCAACCATTCACTTCAAGTAATTGCGGAACCTCTAGAATCGTAGAGAATTTCAATTTACGATAATCCATTCACGAATAGCGAAGGGAGAGTGCTGCTAGTTTATTAAAAAGTTTAATATTTCTTAAAGATTAGATTTTTTTAAAGCCCAAAAATGTACTCAGTACTTTGAGAACATTCAGTATAATAAGTGCACGCACTATATTGAAAATTTGCATCCAACTTTCAACTTTGAAGATCCTTTTCACTTAAAAGCCTTTATGATACAGGGGAGTCAATTCGAATGGAACGACTACACGGCTTATTGAAAACGCAGGGGTAAAAAGTGTCCCTGTACGAAAAGGGGCGAAAAGCTTTCAGCCAATATAACTATGATTATAACAGGAAAAAGTATTTTAGAACCAAAATCAGCTCATAAATACATTTATTTAATAGTTCCGACCGAAAGTAGGTCATTTAAAACGGATATTCTATACAAGACATCTAAAACACACGAACATTTAAGAGAGTCAATATCAAAGTTACGTATATATTAGCTTTTTCCAAAACTACTAGCTTAAGTCTAATTTTCAGCGAATTAATCAAAACAAAAATAATACATGAATTACTGAACTATAATAACACATTGAAAAATAACCAACAGTTTAAAAAACGCCTTACCGTTTGTTATAAGCACGAAAAATCCTATGGGTGTTAAAGCTCTGTTTGAAGAAAACTGAACCAACACGCCTTCACGCGCTTGGCTATATACCATCTGTGACGTAGAAAACGTAACGCGCATACAATTTACCTAAACCTCCGTCACATGACAAATTAATCCGCGCGTGTGGCGTGTTTACGTTAAAGTGAAAACCCTTCATAAAAGACATTTACGACATTTTTAAATCTGCCATCAGCTGGTTATGCCATCGATAATAATAAATAAAAGTTGAAATGGATAAAATACGCCGTTTATTTCTGTTTTATGATTTTTCAGAATATTTGGAAACATACAGGGCGAGCTGTTTCTATTAAATGATGAATATTTATTAGTACCTTTGGGAAAATTGTCTGTATCGTTTGACCTGTTCTAATTTGTTTTGGTGGGATTTTGAGTGTTTTTGTTTTATAAAAATGCGGTATATTTCGTGGCGCATTTCTGCGATTTATGTGACATTATTATATTAATAACAACAGAGGTAGACTGTGTCCTCTCAAAGGGCGCATAACGTGGACTTTCCGGGAGAACGAGTGCTTGCAAATTTGGAGGCGCAAGTCCTATCGAACCTTGAGGGCTCACCGACCCGACGGCCGATGGGTCAGCGGCCCAACTCGTTTCTGAATAACGAAGAGATTAATACATTAAGGAGGAGAAAGAGTCTAACCGATTTCATACTTTCTTTGATTTTATAATCCCCATTTTTCTTATTAAATGCTATTATTATTAAATTTATTTTTCAACAGGACATATTGTGAGTTCGTACAGACCTGACTTAAATATAAACTTACTTTAGAAAAAAATAGATATTTTTTTAAGTACTGGAACTTTGTTTAAAAATATAATCTGCTTTAAGTAAATTAAAAATAAAACTTAGATTTTTAAACTTTCATTCAAAAAAATGAAAAATATGTAAGCTTTTCTAAGATTGCAACTTTTGCTTAAAAATTATATTCATGGGGAAATCAGAAAAGAACTTTATGTAATCTAGTCTTGAAGTGGGGCAGTGGTAACGCGTTCGCAAAGCGTGGGGATTCCTTCAAAAGCTGTAGGTCCCGACGTAGTATGACCTTTGCTGCCCTTATGTCGTAAAATACAAGTAACATGTGATCTAAAATCCATTTTTCCGCCTTAATTGAATGAAAGCTAAAGTGATACGTCGCCTGTATATATATTTTTCCATCCAAGAAGAAATTTGAAAGGTACTGCGGTGGCGTAGTGTGGTAACGTGTTCGCCTAGTGCGCCGTTAACTCGGGTTCGACTCCCAACAGTGCAAAGAACGCTTACTCAGAGATCTCATAAAGATCGCACTGCTCACTGTAGTCCGGGGTTTGGTTCCCTAGGCCTTAAGAGGTTCGGATTCCTCGGAAAACAGTAGGTCCCGGCGCAGCATGACCATTGTAGTCCTTGAACCGTAAAACCACAGACAGAAATCTTAAATAAGGAAAATTCTATATTTTAAAAAATGAAGTGAAAGAGGTAAGTAAATGTTATCTTTAAAAATAGTACCATTTTTATCAAATACCAAAAGAGTAACTGACTTTTACATACTTTATTAAGAAATATATGAAATCACCTAAAATTCCTCATAATATGAAAATAAATAAAAAACTCGGACTTTTCAGAAAATTAAATATATTCAGGTCTAGATCAAATACCTGCAAAAGGTAGGTGAATTCTCTAGGTGAATAAGAATATTTGTGTATACTAAATATTCAAATATTGTGTGTGTATACTAAATATTGCACCCCGGACGAAAGTGTTACAACTCAAAATTCGGTGAAAATGACTTAATGTTACAACCGGATGCAGAAAACAGTGTTACATCCTTCCATGCAAAACGTTAGGCCATAAGTTATTCAGATTTCCGCTAATTGGCATATGTTGTTACATGAGCCCAGTATCCCTCAATGCAACCAGAAATATTTTTTTGCGTCTTCTGATGAGCGGGATTTTTTGAGTTGTAACACTTTCGTCGCAAGGGTGCGATATGTGTGTGTAGAAAATCAGATTTTAATTTTTTGAGAGAAAAGAGGAAAAATTCATGAAAAATAAAGGAAAAGCCTCACATGTAGAAAACCTTCAGTCAAAAAAAGTTAAACAGAAGGATATAATGTGTGTAAAAAAGAAAAAGGATCTGATGGATGACGACGAACAGTAAAAAAAAATTCACCTCGTTTTTTGGGCAATAAACTAATATTCAGGAGTTATAGAACAAAAATTTACCGTGTCCTCATTTCGTTAACGATATAGCTAGATTTTTCTCAGTTATTGTAAAGAAGACATTTTTTCGTAGTTGTTTCCACATGGGTTCTTCCTACTGTGACTCTTTTCTTCTTTTCTTGTAAGGTTTCGTAACGAAGTTCTGGGTTAGAACTGTAAGTTCCGCGTGACAGACAACAAGGGTTAAAGCGGAATCCGTGATTGCAACGAAATTGTTGATTAAGCTACCTTGAGCTGTAGATATACATTTTTTTATGTAAAGGTTCCCTGAAACCTGTAGCTTATTTCAAAGGTTCCGTGAGACCATAAAATCGTTCCAATGTTCCTAAAACCTAACAAAATATTTGAATGGTTCCGTGGGACCTGGATACTATTTCAATGTCATAAAACCTTCAAAAAATTAATAGTTCCGTATAACCTGTAAATTATTAAGAAGGTTCCCTGAGATCTTGAAATTATTTCGAAGGTTCCGTGAGGCCTGGAAATTAAGCCACGAGTTTCTCGATGGCGAAGGAATATTTCGTAAATTTCTATATGCTTCTAGATTTATTCTCTGGAATCTTATTTGGAGCGAATTGTGTTACGTACGGTGTTAGTTGTGCAGGTGTTTCATGTTAGGTGAGTGTTAAGCTTCTCCAAGGACATCTCAATGAGCATCGTGGCAAATAATTTAAAAACCCTTTTAGTTACAAGTTATCGTTAAGCCCAAATTGGAAATTGTCGACCCAGCTGTCTTTCTCTCGAAACGTCTCTGTGAAAAATATACCAAAGAAGTAAAAACTAGATCGAGATGTTTGTACAATGTAGATTTATAGAAGGATTTTGTCATTTTAACGGGCTTTTCAATTAATTTTGTGTAATTACATCAACAGGTTAACGTGATATGGGATTCACTCTGTTCTTAGGAATGTTTAATCTCGTTGGTAAAACTGATAATGAACCTACCAGCGTAGTAAATTGGACAAGTTAGCATGGTGGTAGCTGGAGGTGTCAGATGAGAGGTCGTACGAACCCATAGCTTTGCGATTTAAGAGAGCTAGAATCATGTATGTAAACTTTTGTATCCAGCTTCCATAAAAAGTGCTGAAGAATCGCAGAAAAAAATGTTAAATTCATTTTTCAATTTCACTTTTGTTTTCAAAAAGCGTAGAATATACGCACGGAAAATCATTTTTATAGGTATGAACTTTTGATACAGGACATTATGTGATAAACATGGTAAAAATTATAAAAGAAAATGACAAATTCTCAATGCGACTATTTGATGAAAGACTGAAATGGACAATTCTGTTGATGACATATTTTTCCGCAAAAGAGCAGCAAACTTGTTGCACATTTTGAAAATGTTCAAAATCTTTCAAAAGTATAGATATATGCCAGCAGTGAGCAGAGGCCTGGCCAGCGGACAGTTTTTGTATCGCAATGAAATTTTGTATATTTAATATAGGAATATATGAGTTGTAGCTCTGTAACCCTTCCCCTTATAAGATTTCTGCCTACGCCACTGGCAGTGAGGGATCATTGGATCAAAGATAGGTGCTGTTAGAATGTAATACATTAAAGACTGAAGTTCGAAGATTCCATACCGTGTTGTTAATACACAAGCATCTTCATTCCTTCTGTGAACCAATTAATGATTGTTTATATTATTGATCAGAAATTTCAGTTGTCTGTAGAAATACGTGCCCAACGGCTGGCACGTTCCTGTGCATTTTTCAGGGATAAGCAATGTCGTGCACTTGGGAATATCGCCTATCCTAAAAGGAGTGGAGTACAAAACATCGGGGTCAATCTGAGTTGACCCGTGGTTGAAGGAAAAATAGAAAATCTCTATCACTTGTGGTTTCATGACATTATTCAAGAAGAAGGCAGTATGAGTAGTCGTGAGATTTCCCAAGCGGATGTAAGTAACTTAAATTTGGAGCAAAAAAAAGTGATTTTTCTACAGCTGGTTCTTTATTTTTTCCAGTTGGTTCTTGGAGGCAAACGTATACATCTCCGATAATTTGTTCTGCTTGAGAAATGACATATTGGACAGTATAGGAATATTACCTGACTACTTGGAGAAAACTCATCGACAACCTTGATCCATTATCCTTTTCACGTAAGTGCCCTGTTGGATGTCATTTCGTAACAGAAATATAAATACTTCAAACTATATAAAATCGAATATTTTATAGAAAACAAAAATTAAATAAAAGAATGAATTTAAGCTTTTTTCTCGGACTTTTCAGCAATTTTCATGAAAGTGTGCTGGATGCAAAAGTTTACATGATCCTAGCTTCCGTACGTTGAACTAGGAGTTCGAACTACCACGACCTCTCATCTGACATCTCTAGCTACCACCACCATGTCAATTTTTGTTACGAAGTTCAATTTACTACGCTGGTATAGTTCGTTTCACAAGCGGCCTAGCCGATTACAGCAGAGGGGAGGACGTCATTTCAGAACTGTTTTTTAGTGAACGTTTGTCTGCGCCAAAAACCAGTTCTGAAATGACGTCCTCCCCTCTACTGTAATCGGCTAGGCCGTTTGTGACGTCAGCTCCCGTTATTTCTAACGGTACCATCGGACTACTTTTCGTGAACGAACAGTAGGTGCATTGCGAGAGGGAATCAGCGATACTTTAATATGCAGAAAAATAAACTAGATGAAGGTTGTTTTGTTATGTCTTATGTACTCCAATACACATTATATGACGCTTAACGTGACTTCAAGCCATTTGTGCTTAGCGCTATATGCTCTTAGAAATTAAGCTCAAGACTACATTACAGTACATCACAACGTACTTTACTGGCTTAGCACACGTGAATGTATACAAAATTTAGCCGCCGGAGCCGCACTATGTAGTATGGTTCGGATATAATGAAAAACTCGAGACCAATGAAAATGCTCGCTACATCCGAACACCCATTAAATCCGCTTTGGAATTTGAAATTTCAGAACTAAAGTCTTCATAAATGACATGTGCATGCAATATGCACAGGATAATATTCTGCTTTACAGTCGCTTAAAGCATGATGAACAGAACGTACTATATTACCCCTTGAATTTCAGTACAGTGAGGTAAAGAAAAAGTGTAAAGGAATTAACATTACTAATCATTTCTGAAATAATCTTTATTTGAGGAAGCTAACAAAAAAAAACAAAAAAAAAAGGGTTATAGTTGCTTGCTTCATTTTGCAGTATTAATATCAGGGGCGTATCTAGAAATCTTTCAGGGGCGATTTGTTTCCGATTCTTATGTTTAGCCAAGCGTCATGTACTTCGCATTTCATTTTCCATGATATAATCCTGGCTCCGGGGGCGTGATCCATCGCCTCCCTTGGATCCACCAGTGATCTACTTGTATTAAATTTTTGTAGTAAATATTTAGCCTATTAAACATATAGTCATCAGTGTAATCCATTACCTCGGAAAAGGTCCCTTCAGTGGTGCAGTGGGTTTGAATAATCCTGGCTCAGGGGGTGGGCGTGATCGCTCCATCACCCCCTCTTGGATCCACCAGTGATCTACTTGTATTAAATTTTTGTAGTAAATATTTAGCCTATTAAACATACAGTCATCAGTGTAATCCATTACCTCGGAAAAGGTCCCTTCAGTGGTGCAGTGGGTTTGAATAATCCTGGCTCAGGGGGTGGGCGTGATCGCTCCATCGCCCCCCCTTGGATCCACCAGTGATCTACTTGTATTAAATTTGTGTAGTAAATATTTAGCCTATTAAACTTACAGTCATCAGTGTAATCCATTACCTCGAAAAAGGTACCTGCAATGGTGCAGTGGGCATGAAGTTACCTATCGTATAGCTAATTCGGGTTTGCCTCCCAAGGGTTCCAAAATAGAACGCTTACTGGAAAATTGCTCATTATAGTTCGGGGTTTATTCCCTAGGTCTTAAGAAGTTCATTTTCCTCGGAAAACTATAGTCCCGACACAGTATGGCCTTTGCTGTCTTTCCGTCGTAAAACAAACGTACTTCAAAAAGGCGTTTGTTGTGAACTTCCTACTATGTACCCTGGAATGGATGAATTCCTGAGAATTTCCTCTCAAATTCTCCGATTTCAAATGCTGGAAAGTTTTTTTCATCATAATCACCTTAGTTAAAAAAACACTCTTGATTAAAAAAAATTTTTTTTTTTAATTTTTATTCTTTTTTTCTAAAATTTTTTATTCGTTTTTAGAATTTTATCATTTTTCTAGTGATTTCATTCTTTTTCTAGAATTTTTATTATTTTTCTAAAATTGTTATTTTTTTAATTTTCTGCATTTTATTTACTTATTTCGCCATTTCTATTCCTTAAATTGGGCGTTTGCAAATGCCTTGTTCGCTATAAGTGATTAAATTGTTACAAATAAATTTGACACCCACGTATTAGTAGCTCAAACTAGAGCTATTTTTGTTTAGGAGAAAAAGAGACGCTTAAATTAAATTGTCTTTTCTCTGATCGTTATATGAAACAATATCCGTATTTTCCGCGCGAAATCCGGAAACTCCCTAAACGCAGACTTGTTATAAATGGGACCTACTGTATATTACCATCCAACGTTCCCTTAAAATAAGCTAAGAATTGGAAGAACTATTATTACAAGTGAAATGCAAAAGTCAAATATGAGTCATTTCCATGGGATTACTTTTCATATCGGAAATAGAAACTGCCAAGTAATGCCATTTCTCAGTCGAATACAAATCCTCATTATGGAAAATGAATCTGCAATATAGGATTTGCATCGCACATACATGTAGTATCTAAGTCTGTATTCTACGATTTCAAAACAACTTAAGGTCGTTATTTCGCATGGATTCAGCTACAGTAAAACCTTGTAACACAGCGGGCATGTTGATTTCTTTATAAATAATTTCTGATTGCTATTAATCATTATCTAACCACCGCAAAAATGATCTCACTGAACACCTACCATGCACGACGCAATATCTTGAAAGCATTTACGAAGAAGAGGTATATGAATTTCCTCAAGTTGACCAGGTTGGTTTGTACACTGGGCGTATAATTCAAACAGGAATCTGAACACCACGTCCGTCGTGTGAAGCATGCAACGAGTAGCCATCCACCTGTAAAGTGACCGAAACTCATGATGGCAACTTATCTTCGACGTCATTACAGGGACCGATGTTTCCAGCATGGCATGGTGGTGGGACATATGCACACATACATATATCGCTCCACCACCACCCCCTTCCTTAAAAAAATCGCAATGCATCTGTTTTTTTATTTTAAATTATACAACCTGAAAATAAATTAATGCGTTGCTTATTATTATTAGAAATCGGATAAAGTAATTACAGGTATGGTAATAGCAGCAATACTTAAAATTTATAATTTTTAACTTGATTAATTTGAGATTGATTCCGGGTATAGGATTGAGTGCATGTAAAGATAATATGATTTGGAAATTACATTGCCAGTTCGGCTTCGGATAACTCCTTTAAGCTTTGTGCAATTTCAGACTTCAATTTATCTTACGTTTTATCCTTAAGTCTGATATTTATTCATCATAGCTTATTTATGCAAATGTATAAATACATCTGCTGCAACGGGCTTTTCGATGAATTTAATACCGATCTCTTTGCAATTTGGTTTAAAAAGCAGTCCATGTACTGCCCATTCCGAGAAATAACCGGTTTCGAAAAGTACGCTTTAAATACGTTCGTAGGGACTGGATTGTTTCGTCGTCTGTAGCTCAGTTGGTAAGAGCACCTGCCCGGGTTGTAGACGGTTATGGGACCGTGTCCCACCAGATGCAGAAAACATTTCTTTACAAACGTTTCACCACATAACATCGGTATTACTATTATTTCGCTTAAAAACGTTGATAAAAATTGTTTCTATCATATCTCGTTTATTTAAATCATATCTCCAATCTAGTCTCAAACTTACCAATGTATTATTTTTTAATTCATGTTAAGTGTCATTTTTCTTTACATTGTCTTATTTTATTTATGTTTAATCTCATAGTTATTTATACTTGAATGGCTATTTCTATTTATACATGGTTATATAAATATATATAGAAATAAAATACAGGGTACCAGGGAGGAAATTACATAAAAAGGTTAAACACTGGTAAAATAGCAATGAAAAAGATCACTCAAGCTTTCGGACGCATCAGCAGCAGTCCTTCATCAGGAGTAATCAGGAAACAATATATATATATATTGTTTCACTTTTTTGTTAATTTTATGGACATATGTTCTTATGTGTGCATCTGTACGTTTAATTTTAGATGTTGTAAGCCTTTAGAGATATCGAAAAATTGGAAAGGAAAAATTTTAAAGGTGCATTTCAAGATTCCTCAACCTTTTAGAAATATTTTGCTGAAGTAATATAGCAGTCTGATGTTGTGCACCAGTTACATCCATCAAGTTGCGAATATCGCTCTCAAACTGTTTTCACAAATTAAGAAGATTGATTCTTGATACGTTAAAAAAGTCTTTCCCCTTGAATGCGTCATTGCACACTTGACGCATAATTTACAGCAATTTGATCAGACATGTAGCTAAGCAGGGGCCATCAGGGTCGTGGCCCTAGTTGTCCCATGTTCATGCTCCATAGAGCTAATTATATTTATAGAACAATCTCTGAATGGCCTTTGCCCCACATGCTTTTTGCCTTGCCTCATTTGCTCCTTCATCCCAGCTACAGGCCTGAATTTAGTAATGCAAATTTTAAGCAGCATGAACTTTTAGCTTCATGAATCCCTGTATTCGCTATTGCAAAGGTTTGAAGAGAAAGCATATTGGTTTTTACATTTCTAAAGAAGGTATTTTCATAATGTTAATTGCTCTCAATCATTCCCATATCCAGAGGGAAATCTTAGGGAGCGTCCCGAAACTAAATTTGTAACGGGACTTTGCTACAGCCTTGCATGCTGTGATTGCAACGATGCATGCTGGAAAATTTTTGACTCCTCGGAATTAAAACCTGTTGGCTTTGCTCTCAAAATTAACCTCTGCAAACAGTGCCATACCGTATGATGAGTAGACGTGAGCGTAAATGAAAAGCTTTAGATGGGAAAAGGGAAAAAAAATTAAGGATGAAGGAAGAAATAATGGTGGTTTCTGCCCCAAGAGATTTGAAAGTCTAACTGCAAATTACTTTGTCATACATTTTTCTTGCAAATGTTTAGTAACATCCCACTTTGAGAGATTTGAAAACGGGAATGAGTTTTTTTTTTAAATGAATAAAATGTTTTTGAATTTTAAAAACCCTGTACGTAATTTTATTTTTGCTTTTAAATCACTTTATGTGCCATTAAAAATTGGCCATTCGTATCGTAGGTTGTGGACCCTTGATGCCTTTCATAAGGTATTTTCCAATTCAACCGTGAGTATTCATAATGCATGAATGACCGAAAAAATAATAAGTCAAAGAAAATCGATGGTTTTCAATTTTTTTTATTTCTTAGGCAATTTATTCTTAAATGCATGATGATATGACAATAATTTTCGTTTCCATTTAGACACCAACGATGTTAAACCACCGTCAGTTCAAAAAAATTTATGAACAAACTAGAAAAACAAGATGGCGATTAGGAGAAAGATCTACTAGGTATTTTTATACAATGGAGGCCAATTCGTCCTCCGTCTCGGGCAGCACAATGCAGTGCTGTCGCATACGCCAGACATGCGTTTGGACAGAACAGGTACAAACGGACATTTACGCTATCTAGAGATTTATTATCGAATAAGAAAATGTTTTATTGATATCTTCACCAGACTTTCTCCACCACAGAGATTGAGGTATCCCTTCGACAACCGTGTATCGGGTAACCCCTTAGATAACGAAAAGCTAAAAGCAAATGTTAATGCACAAGGAAACGTGTTCAGTGTTTAAAAGGTAATACAAATCTTTGGATTCGTCCCTAGTTAAGTATTTTCTTTCTCTATCACAGAATTAAACTGTGTTATTTCTGTGAATAACACAGTTTAATTTACATAATGTAGGAATAACACAGTTTTATTAACACCTCAACATAATCTAATATTAAAAAAAAAGAACACGAATAACATAATAGGGGGAGGAAATCAAAAATCTATTTTGAACAATGATATTGAATTAAAAATATTAGATTAGCCAATGATATGTCGGACAACAGCTTTGGCCAATTGGAAGGAAGACCACTCAAGACCAATAAAATCAGAGGACAATTTCGACCAACCATGTCGCATTATGGTACAAATTTAACCAATGACGTCGAAATAAATGACAAATGTATCAATCTTGATGTTGAAAACAATAAAAGATTTGAATATATTTTGTAATAAACATTCAATAAAATTTATTCATAAAAAAACATGCTTCCCTCTAAAGCTAAATAAAACATTTATTCAGAGAAAGTACAAGCATACAGTGAAAACTGTCTAAGGCGGAACCTGCATAAGGTGGAAACTTGCTCAACATAGAATTTTTTTGCGGTAACTTCGAAAGTCAATGGTAGTTAACATTAGCTACGGAAACTGTCTAACGCGGTATCGGAAAGTACTATTCAGTCCCGTCAAAGAGAAAAACCTGCATAAGGCGGAAAATTTTCTCAGCAGAAAAAGGAAAGAGGGTTGTAATACAATGCAAATAGCAAAGTGGGGGATGACGAATAAAAGACATTTTACAGATATAGAATGCCCTTGTCCGCATAGGCGGAGCCAGGGGGCGGTTTTGGGGGTTGTAACCCCCATCGCAATGAAATTTTGTATATTTAAATGCAATTTTGCATATTTAACATAGGAATATATGTGTTATAGCTCTGTAACCCCTCTTTGAGCCTATAACCATCCTTATGAACTTTTCTAAGCGTCATAAGCTGTCTGACCACCTCATTTTGCACACCACCCACCCACCATAGGCATAACGGCGTCTATAAGGGAAGGGCTAAGGCTTCACAATGGGGGTTACAGAGCCAACTCCATTATATTTGTATGTATACTATGCACAATTTCATCGCAATGGGGTTACAATCATAATCGACCCCTCTTACGTATGCCAGTGCCACCCACTTCTTAAATAAAAACGTTCATTATTAACCAGAACGAAAAGTCACTCATATCCACTTTATCAATTCATGGATAAACCCACCGCAAGGGAGAGTATCTTTATACAAGGGAATTATCATCTTTACAAGGGAGGTACTTTATCGTTACAATTTAAGCTTACATAATAGACTTTTTGTATGAAATTGGCATGTATAGTTAGCATGAAATTTTGCACCATATTGATCGTAACTACTAAACCCACAAAATAGTGCAAAAATTAAAATTAATAAAAATAAAATGCAGTGATAAAATAAATATTTTTATCAAAAGGAAAATAAATTTAGTTATAAAGTTCGCAAGATAAGACAAATAAAAACAATTAGCATATCCAGTCATCTCTTACCACTGAATTTAACTATGTATGTATTTGTTTTGCATGTAACCTCCATAAGGCGGAAACCTGCATACTACGGAATTTTTTCCGGTCCCGTGAGTTTCTGCCTTAGACAGGTTTCACTGTACATATTTGAAAAGATAAACTAATTTTGAAAAACAATTTTTTTTCTTTCTTTTTAACTTTAAAATTATCTATCTCAAAATAAAAACTTGAAGTTTGAAATTTGATATCTTCAAAAAGTATCTTTGAATATGAACTTTTTGTTCCGAAATAAATATTACAATTAAATTTACTTCTCTTATTTAGTATATCAAGATATAAAAAATGGTTAGCGAAACCGTTTGCACGTAATCGTTCGGAAGAGGAGGGATATATCCCTCGAAACAACTGCCAACGAATTTTGAGTATACAACTGTGATTGTGTTTTGCTTACTAATATATATCAAGACATTGGGATTGAAATACATGGTTCCTATGACCATTAATTGTGAGTATCATCTTTAAAAAACAAACAGCACTGTAAGTGGCAAGGTTGGCTGGAAAGTACGTCAACTAAACGAAACCAACGAAACTAAATATCATGTGACGTTGAGAGTGACAAAATATCTAACCCATATATGATAAATAATATACGAAACTGAACACATCAAATCATTTTTGATTTGAAATACGTATTAAAAATTAGAAAATTGGTGAACGAGCAAATAGTTGAATTGTCAATACGATAATCATAAGCGTCTGATTAAAAAAAAAGGCAAAACTCGTTGAAAAATCATGGAAAATGGTCGTTTGCTTTATGATACATGTAGTATGTAGTTGTAAAGTTTTCTTTTGTGGCAGTAAAAGCAACTGATGACTCTGCCGTCGCTGATGGAGGTTAATGATGACCATGACTGTGCTGCTGCTGTTGATCATCATCAAAGGTGGTACCGTTCCATCATTTCGTCATCATCTGGAGAGCTAATGGAGGAATAAGCCGCCGAAAAGCCTTTTGTGTTGATAGTATCATCGGATCGGAATCGCAATAAAAGGCTATCCCCACTTGAGTAAAACTCCGGAGGGACCTGAAATAGAACCAAGTAAAGTGTGAACAAGTTTTTAAACAAACCTACGAAATCAGTTGTGCATAATTTTATTAGATGGCAAAGTATTGAACTTATAACAGAAAAACACTAAGCTACTTGCATGTTAAGCTGAATTAGGCCTTGGCCAGAGGACGGGACAAAGGGGGGGGTCAAATGCTCAGGGTCTTAGGGACCTATAGGTCCTGGCAAGAAACTTCATCAATGAGACAAACATAATTTGTCATCGAGCATAATTAGTTAGGGGATCAGGCTACTAGACTGCCTGTGGGTCCTCAATTCCTGTCCCCAGGTCTGTTAAGCAAATTACATTGAATGCGTATGTTTTTCCTAAGATTACAGAGGCCGATTTTACAAGATCATGTTCTGATTCAGTTCAAGCGCCCATTTACAACACTCTTTCTACTAAATGACTATGTAAACGGTAGAGACGAAGCGTTGTTGTGGTTTGATGCGCGCTGAAGTCCAGTAGATTCAAGCGCCATCTGTTTAGGCTTCGTCTGGAATCTGCGTCAGGCATCATCTGGTATTTGTTCAGACGTTATAGTAGAAGAAAATAGTGCAGAAGGTGTGATAAACTAATGCCAGATTTCATTGTCTATAAATGCGATAGAAATCTTTAGTGCTGGTATAAAGTATGACGTGAACAGAATTTTAAACTAAACAGAAAATAATTGCATAAAATGGCCTTAGAACATCCAGTTGCAGATTTTTTTAAATAGAAAGTTTTATTTTGGAAATAAATGTTTATTGTTGAAGTAGAGGAGACAGCACAAAGCTGCAAGCAGTGAAAGTAGTATAGAGCAGTGTAATTGCAGAAACTGGACACGTTAGAGTTTATATTGATGAGCTTATAATTCAATTGATGCTTTACTGATGTTTGTTTTCAATGTTAATTAATATTTCATTAAATTCAATTGAAAGCGAGGTTGTCTAAAGGATCTGCTGATCTGTCAAAGGGAATACGTACTTGAGAGCATATAGATAAATTTACCTTGTTACCACAAAATCTTCCCATGTTCCGAGCAGAGTCATCATAACCATCATAGACTTCAACGTAGTCATAACCACAATCTTGTTCATGTTCAACCTCGAAGGTAAGGAATCGCAGCCTAATGCGGCGGCTGCCCAGGCCTTCGAGGATCCAGTCGCAATCTTCCTTGTTCTCATAGTTCTGATCTCCATACTTGGCGTGAGAATACAAGTGTTCCATGGTCGGAGACGCCATCAGTCGTCCACCGCAAACTGAGCCCCATGCAAAGACAAAGAACAAGGCGAAAAACAAACTTCATTTAATTCATACATTCATGAACATTAGATTATAGGGAAAGTAAAACAGGACTTAAAGAACAAGAGGTACAGGATTAGGAAGAGTAAAACTGGCCAGGAATAGGATTGACAACAATTGTAGAAGCTGACCTGTAGTGTGTGCTGCTTTAAAACCTTTGCGTTGTACAGAAGCATCGGATTTGAAGACCATATACATTCTATTCCCTGATGCTAAGATAGGATGTGGGACTTTGCTGCCACAGAATTTGCCTAGGGTTGGAGATTCGTTGGATTCGCCATCGTAAAGTGCAATACGATCGTAGGCACATTCTTGGTGTGGTTCAAGTTCAAATTCATTGAAGACCTACGTGAGATGAAAACTATTTTATGTTAGGTGCAGTGAAACAACAATAATCCGAACTATAAGAAAGCATGGATTGTTCAATTATCCAGGCTGTTTAATAATCCATGTTGTCTAATTTATTTTAGATCTTCGATATACTTCAAATTACCATTTATCTGGATGCTGTATTACTTTGGATTCTGTTCTATCCGGATTGCCAAATTTCTTGTTTATTTCATTACGAGATCCATTATGTGGACATACTTAATATTCTGACAGTCCAAATAATTCTATGTTTTAGTTAAAGAGATTATCTGATCTTCGGATTGTCTACTAATGTTAACTTTAAGGATGTAGTTTACCATAACTCTCAACGTATCGTCTTCGCAATTCTACTAAATGATCCGAAGATTGCTCAAAGAATTTTTGAATAAACTTCCATATATTAGATGTTGAAATAAAACTAACAAGCAAATTTATAAAATATGTTAGCATTAACCTATACGTAATTAAACGTCAATTTTCATTTAAGGTATCATAATATTAGGAAACATATTTCATGCAATACTAATTTATTTTCTACAGGAAATCCGTTCATTCATTTCTTTTCTACCTAAACTTAGATAATTCTATGCTTTGCGTTAATTTTTAAACCACATTCAATTTTCTCAGAGTTATTTTTATATGCATGGCATTCAATAAGGTCCTGCGACGGCACATTGGCAAAGCGAGTTCCTAGCCTGCCTACATTCGACTCCCAAAGACATAAAAAAAAAGTAGAACGCTTACCAGCTCACTGAAGTCTGAGGATTTTGCTTCCTAGGCCTCAAGAGGTTCATATTACTCAGAAAACTAGGTTCCAGAACAGCATGACACTTACAGACTACTACCCTTACAAATAATTAAGGGTTATTACAGGTTACTCTACCCTTACAGATAATTTTTTCTGTACTTAGTTCCATCCAAGTCTTTAAACTAGCCATCCATTCCAAATGTGTAGAAATGCATGTTCTAATGTATAGAAATGTATGTCCAAATGTAAAGAGATATATGTCCAAATGTATAGAAATTTATATCCAAATGTAAAGAAATGTATGTCCATCTGTATGGACATGTCCAAATGTACAAAAAAGGACATTCACAAAGCCCTTAAGAACAACAACAGTAGAAGAAAAGTTCAAGTATTACGTAAGCACCTTTGGGTGGTTGCTGTTGTGCTTATTTTCCTATGCTAGCCAATGTTAATTTTTGCTTACCAGGAGGAGGAGGTTTAAAATGGCCAAGATATTGCTTATGTAATACTTGAATGCTTACAGGGTGAACGAAAAAGGAAGATATTAGTTTTTGGCCTTTTTCTTTTTAATTGGGATTGCTTTCTGGAAAAATTTATACTCAAACGTCGCCGAGATAATGGCTTTTAGTACATGTATTACTAAGTTGCACTTTCTTACCAGCTTTATTCTATGCCCAGGCGTTGTAGTGAAGAGCCAAGCACAGTCTTTCCGACTTGGATAGTAATCTGGGTAGTTTGGACTACTAATTTCACCCAAAGAACTCGTAATTTGATGGGTGCAACTACCTGAAATTACGGATTTTACATGTATTCAGAAATATGGACGATCATAAAGTATTACATAATTATTGGATTAGGCCCTTTTCATGATTTACTTGAGGCCTTACTTTAAAGATGAGGAATTAATTTTAAATTTCATAAACTTCAACGATAGATTATTATGAAGAAGTTTAAGTGACTTATAACTTATTTAAAAAGAAGTTTAACACGCGTAGAAAAGTAATAATATATTTGTACTAAAAATGTCTGTTTTGAAATCTGATTTATTTCAATTGTAATGGGAAAATCTGAGTAAGAAAAACGAGAGAGTTACTAAATCACCACAGCTAAAATTTTTAAAAATCATAGAACAAAACATTATCTTAAATTATAATTAATTATTTGTAAAATATGGTATATTACCAATTGATAAAATCAATGAATATTGTACGCTAAATCTAATGTATGAAAGGATAATAGAAGGAAAACATTTTGGATAATATTGATATCCAATATCACGAAAACAATAGAAATTTAAGAAGAAGCAACCAAATTAAGCTACGAGAGATTAGAACGGAAATGTACAGAAAGGAATTGAATATATGGGAATAAAGCTTTGGAATGAATTACCAAATAATCTTAACAATATTAATAATATTGTTTAAAAAGAAATTAATTGTATACTTATTAAACGGAGTTTGTGCGCCAGCGGATTAATAGGGTCCTCAGCCGGTTAAATTTTATAATTTTTATTGGAGACCCGTCACGGGGACATGCAAATTATATTGTCTTTTCCATACGTCATGAAATTTGTTATTATATTTAAATCGAATTTTAAGACTGTATTCAACGCTTATGATAAATTTAAACATTATCATTATTATTAAATTCTTGGTTTGCTTTTAAAATATTTCATTCTGCTTTAAAAAAAAAGTAAAAATAATTGGGTTTTTGTAAACAACGTATTTCGAAAATTTTTGTTTTTAAAAAATGTATTTATAATTTTAATTCAGTTGCTTTTATTAATATGAATTAATCTATTTTAATAATCCAGAAATTGACATGCTTTGCATATATTATTTGAATTGATGTGTGTTAACAATTGGGACTTGCGTGCTTTTTAAAAATTATAAATTTATTTACCAACCTTCTTTGCAATCATGAAGATTTTCGTGCAATACAAAACCATTATGGCATGAGCATGCATAACTTCCAATTGTATTTTTGCAAATATGTTGACATCCACCGTTGTTTGTGGCACATTCATCCTTATCTGAAACCAAAATACAATATACATTGCTATTTGAATTCAGGGATACGCAAAACAGTGCTAAACTAAAGCAAATGTTAAACATATCTAAATTAAGATAATCGCAACATTTGGATTGATGTGATCGTAATTTAAATTTCAGATAAACTCAACTTGAATTCAAAGTAAGATAAAAGTAAAAAAAAAATACTCCACCAAAACTAACCGGTTTACATTCATATTAAATCCTTTTCTTTTAAAATATTTTTAAAAACATTTAATCTCATTATCTATATATATAGACAAAGAGTTTATAATGGTCACTTTACCTACCTTGGTAAATTACTTGAACGAAGTAACTACTTTTTATGAAAGAGAAATAACTGGTAAGGACTTAGTCATTGGCGTACGCAGGGGGTGTTGATGGGGGTTGTAACCCCCCCATTGCAATGAAATTTTGTATATTTAACATAGGAATATGCGAGTTGTAGCTCTGTAACCCCCCATTGAGTCTATAACCCCCTTACGAACTTTCTGCGTACGCCTACTGACTTCGTTATTGTCTACACCAAAGTCTGTCGTGTATAGCAACCATCTGTCTATGGTAACTATTGTAGGCAAGTCCCAAAGGTGGCCACCAAAAGTATATATATATATCTGTGGCAGGGACTTCGTATGGTGGCGGGCCGAAAAAATAATATATAGGACCTCAATAGTTAATGATTATCCGGGGTATTCAAGATGGGAGGGAGGGGCGTCTTTCCACTTCCTATCTTTTAGTCAAGTGTCCATTATTTTTTCATTTCATTTCATTTTTCCAGATATCCCGGATAAAGCGGGGGTGGTGATCACCCATTGGATCCACTGGATTAAATTAACAATAGGTAAGTAGCAGTATTGTTTTTGGTTTGCTTCTTTAAATATACCGGCATAACAAAGATGCACATAAATTTTCAACTTTTCAAAAATGGATATAAGCCTACGAACTCACCAAATACAACCATTGTAATAAGCATTGGAAAGAGTCTGATTGACAAATAGTCAATGCTATTCACAATAATAGAACAAATATGATACAAATATTTAAAAAAATATTTGCATGCTACAATAAATTGCCTTTAAAATAAAACGATAAACGTAGGGAGAAAGAAAAGTTACAAATTCATATACCACCAGGAAAAAGTATCAGAAGGAGAGAGAGAAAACAAACATGACAACGAAGATCTTTAAGGCGACAGACGAGTGAAAATTTCTGTTTTGTTTTTTGTTTTTTTTTGAAAAATTTCGTTTTCTTTTACGTTTTCTAAAAAATTCAATCAACTTTACTGTTTGGCGAAAAGAAATTCGAACCATATATTTTTAAAGCTTCCAGGATATGATTTAATTTTAGTTAGTGAAATTTAATCAAGGTAAAGTTCCACAGTTCTTGTATGTTTTTTTAAAACATACACGCCTATGACTATTTTTCCTTACCCCGGAAGACGCTCCTTGCGACAAAAATGTTATCCAATTTTCATAAAAATTTTATGCTTTGTTAACAGAATGTTAATAAACAAATTAGTTAGAAGTAAATGGATGTAAAGCTCCTCACTGTGCTGAATATATCACAAATCTTGGTAAAAAAAACCGCAATGGACACAGTTTTTATACTAAAAATTTAAAGGGAAAATTACCTTTGTGTCTAAAAAGAAAGGTCTTCAACCAGTGTGTATGACAAGTCCTCTCTTAAGGATCAGAGACACGGAGTCTAAAAATTGCAGCAATACAAAAGTTACAGATAAACCAAATGAGCATAGAGAGGTGCATACTTGGAATAACTAGGAGAGATCGAAAAAGAAACACTTGGGTGAGAGAGCAAACTAGAGTGGAGGACATCATTGTTAAAGTAAAAGGGCTGAAATGGCGATGGGCTGGGCATATTGCAAGAAGAACTGATCAACGATGGACAACAGAAATTCTGAACTGGATTCCAAGAGACCACCGAAGACCTAGAAAACGTCCTCAAACTAGATGGGTGGATGAAATAAGAAAACAGGTTGGGGTGACTTGGAAGCGAATTGCTCAGGATAGACTTGTGTGGAAAGCATTTGGAGAGACCTTCATCCAGCAGTGGATAGATAATGGTTGAATATGATGATGATGATGATATATATATATGTATCGGGGCGTATATTCAACGTGTGCTAGTTGTGCGCCTTTCAAATAATTTCAAATTATTTGACTTCTCCATTTTTCTATTAAAGAAATATAAAATATATTATTTATATAATTTTTCTATGATTATTTTCTATTTATGACGAGAGATGGCGCCACAGGAGATGCATCTTAAATATTTTTGCTACTAGAAATTGGTGACATCAAAATTCAGAAACATTTTAAATTATTTTGAAGAAGGACGCTTGTGCTATTGAAACAGTCATGTAAACGATTTAATAAATGACTACCTACTGTAGTCTTGGGAAACTTCATTTATTTATGTGAATTAATTTGTTCCAATTATTGAATCTACTTGTTTTAATGAATTACTATATATATAAGAAGAATACTATGTATAAAAAGAAAATATGTAATTTTAACTAAACCATAGACTCGGCCGGCCAAACAGGTCGTGGACTGGGTCTTTGATGTAGGTGAAAGTGGATTTGTATTTTTGAAATTATAATTTTTGGCTTAAAAATGCTTTGAATTTACTGGTTCTGGGGGTCCATTTGCTCTGGTGTTTCCAGTGAAAAAAAAAAGAGAACCGAATTAAAATCGTGTTTTCTTTTTTCAGTATCAATAGGGATATTACAGATTTATATATTTCAGAATATCCATTTAATTTGAAGACTTGACTATAAACAGAATGGTAATTGTTTTTTTTAAATATGTTTTCTGTGTTGACATTTTTAGAAGAATATCGAGCGTGGGGTGTGTGGCGAGAAATTCGGTTTGCTCGATGTTGTGTTGGAAAAAGTCAGACTTTTTTTTCCCCCAGACCACTCCATTTTGCATATATTTTTGTTTATTTAATAATTATTGCCAATTTATCAGTCCAGTACAGTGTCGTGTTTCCCGGCAGAGACGTAGAATTCTCAAATTTTCTGAGCGCGGTAAGCGCATATTACAGACATTTATACATTACAATATGTGTAAAATTGCAATTTATTTTAAATTTTTTTTGGGCTTGGGCCCCACATGCCATAGTTCGTTCTAACTTATACGTAGTTCTTAGATTATTCTGGCGCATTTTTCTGGCGCAGTATAGCCCAGATGCTCTTGCGCCATAAAAAATCCAAACGACAAACCAACCTAGATTTTTCAGAACTGCGACCCACTTTTCCACGACATCTAGATTTAATGGATACCAGTGGGGTGTGATGTCTTCTAATATGCATGTATGTTTACCATATGCATTCACCATGGGCGGATTTACCATTTTGCCGCCCCTAGGCTATTTTTGCCTCACTAAGGTACTTTTCCGCCTCTTCCTACCCGTCCGTCCATTAATCAGTGGTAGGAACATAAAAATTGTTACATTCAATATACGCCAAAAACTTTTGTATTGACAATAAATATACTGAAAAACAAACTCATAAATTGAAACATAAACATTAAACAATATTAACTTATATTGAAGTATTATTTCTTCTTGGTATATAATAAATCAAATTCAATTTTATTGAAATAAATTTTAATTTTAGCAAAAAAAAAAAATATATTGAATGCTGGTATTTAAATGGAAAGCATGACGTCTAGCTTTCTTCTCGGCAAAACATCTGATTATATCATATGGTATTAATTTTGTTATATCAGACTCATGCACACAATACACAAAATTTTGCCGCCCTAGTCTATAGCCTATTGGGAAATACGGCACTGGCATTCATTGACTGTAATACATTGAAATATTTTAAAAGCTTGTCCAGATCCACAGTTTGAAAATCAAAGGCTCTGATTCAGTAAATTTAATGGTAATTATACTCAAATTTCAATATAAAAAGGATAATAATATATTCACTAATATCTAATATATAATTACATAATATACTAAAAAAACCTACATCAAGCGCAGGTATAAATTTCTATCGAAGTGACTTATTTTGTTGCCCTCTATCACTAGACTAAAAGCAAATGTACGCCTACAAGTTCGTTAAATAGATACAGCGAGATTATTTTATTGAAGATCTGATTTGTGTGTGTTTTATGGCGTAAGGAAAAGTAAGGTCATGTTGCACCAAGACCCAGAGTTTCTCGAGGAATCCAAACACCGAATTACGATGGGTGGAGAACTTCTGTGGTACGATTCGAATCGCATGCAGGTTAACAACCCAACAAATGAGCACGCTATCTCTACCCCGCCGTTGGACTTGATAAAGAGAAATAAAGAGAAATAAAGAGAGTAGAATATGGTTAGTATAACTCCGCTTTTTTTTCTCTCAGTAAAAGTGCAATAAGAAGAAAATACTAAAATATATAAGCATAAGGAAATTGATAGACACTATAAAGTCTGGTTTGTAAGGCCTGATGCAGTGTCACTTAAAAAAGTTTTTAAGTTTTCTTAAAGTTTTCAGTCTCAGTATTGCTCAGAATGTTTAATGCAGGACTGACGACTTAATGGGACGTCTGAACTATGACCTTTCTTCACAATCAAACTCGACAATCATAGACCAAGGTACGAATAGCCTGAGATGAACAATTGATGACAATGTCCAACTTCTTTATCATTTCAAGAGTTCAAAGGTCAATCTTAAAACCCTCTTCTCTCCTATTTCAAATTACGGTACCCAGGAATACAGCGACATATGAAATCTTCTGGTTTAAATAGTTTTTGAATCACGAGTGTATGCAAAATGTTCATAAGGGGGAGCACAAGCTTATACTGGAAGGGTTAAAGAGATGCAACCCCCCGGCTCTCTCCACACGTAAATGCAAAGTTGCATCGCACTGGTAGTTATGGCCCCCCATCAATCTCTCACCCCGTGTAAGCCAGTGCCTTGAGTCTACAGAGCCCCACACAAATGAAATCTAAGCTGGAGTGAGCATAAAGGGCTGTTTACACACAGCGTTTTACCGTACGTTTTGTATGATGGGGCAAATCCTATCATATCAAACGTAGTGGGTAAATCGCAAACCATCCACATCCTACCATGTTTTCAAAATGCGCCCTACACATAAATGTCTGATTCTTAGACCAAAACACCTTATGAACTACCTTTTTTTGTCTTTATTTATTTATTTTATTTATTTATTTTATTTATTTATTTATTTATTTATTTTTTTGCAATTTTCTCTGCAGCGAAGAGTGTTCGACGGTGATGAAGAACAATGATTTTTATCAAGATATTGTATTTTAGATTCAGGACGGTTAATACGTCGTCTAAATTTTCGTAATTGTTTTTGAACTGTTTTAAAGCTTCATGTTAACTGACTTTTCTACACACATGTTTTGAGCCAGGGTTAATACGGTTTTTACCGAGGAGACGAAAAAGCCATTATAACTTGAAAAAATAAGCAGCAGCGAAAGGAACGTTTTATCGAATAAGAATGAAGTCCAAGATCAGATCGGGGGTATGACAAGAAAAGCATCATTTTACGAGAACTAATAGGATTTCTGGCATTTTTTGGCTACTTTTAGCTACTTAAAACCACTTTTTGGCTACTTTTGGCTACTTTTAGCTACTAAACGTCGAAAACGATGTGGAAAACGGACGAAAAGACGTTACAGTGTAAATACTTCTCAAAACGTACGTTTTATTATACACTTTGCATGATCGATAAAACGCACGATAAGACGTTGTGTGTAAACGGCTCTTAAAATACGGATGGGTTCAATCGTTTTGTTTCTTTATTTGTTTATGTGTTTATGTCGCAAGGACTGCAAAGGTCACGCAACGTCGTGACCTACATTTTCCAGAACGATCTGGTCCTTTGTTACCAAAGAAACCAAACCCCGAATTATAGTGTGTAGAGAAATATTACGCTTTCCACGATAACATTGAAAGTCGGACCATGGCTAATGGCGCGATAAATGAATACATTGCCACTATTGTAGGATGGTAACCTTGCATTTTTCTGAGGAATTCGAACCTTTTAAGGCCTGAGGAACCAAACAGAGGACTACAATGGCCATTTTGTCCGGTGAACCAAGCAATTTCTTCCACCGTTGGGAGCCGAACCCGACTTAACGGCATACAAATTGAAAGTGCTGCCATTGCGCTACGACAGAGCCTCAAATTGAGGCGGTGTGGGGCTTCTCGAGGGGCGCATGCCTTGAATTATCAGAGGGCGCAAATTCTTGTCCATTCGGAGGCGAGGGTGCTATCGCTCATGAGGGCGCACCGGCCCAGTCCATCCCTGGCCTCACTTATTTTATGTTATTAGACTCGAGTTCAAATCTGGATAAGACATGGAAATTTGTAAGAGTTTGGAAGTGGCGTTTAGTCGTCTGTACCGCTCCAGTTAAGATAGGAACTGCTTTAGAAAATAGCGCTCAACATTCAACCAACAATTCAATCAGGTGTTTACCCACAATCTGAAGATGAAAACATGTTAAAAATAAATAAATAAATAAATAAATAAATAAATAAATAAATAAATAAGGATATATTACCGGTAAAGAAGAGTGCTCCAAAGCCACTTTTCTGGACAGAATTGTCCGAATTGAATTCTATTCGTAGATTGTTGCCTTCAGAAGTAATGACAGGCGGAAGACGGGAACCACAGAAGACACCATGTTTCCTAACTTCGTTCTCCCCCATCTTGCTGCGGATGTCCACACTATCGTATTCGCAGTCTTGCTGTAAAATGCAAATACTTCATTCAAATTAATTTATAAATACATCTACCTTTATTAAAAATTCTAATTAATAGAGATACAATTTAAAACGCGTATAAATAAGGTGATAGCGGCAAAGTATATATATATGACTCGCACTTTCACTTCTACCCTTTGGAATCTCCTTCAATTTTATAAATTAATTCCTTTTAAAGTGGTTTTCATACTTTTAACCAGTTTTTCTAATGGTCACTGCTTTAATTTCTTAGTTTACCTCCAAGATTTTCTTTAGTTCTTTTCTAGCGGACTCCTCTTTTCAGTTAGTCACTTTATCAAAAGCTTCTATGTTTGCAACCAGTTTTTCTAACTATCGCCACTTTAATTTCTTCTTAAGTGACCTCCACGTCTTTCAATTAATATATTTCTAGTATCCTTCATGTTTTCAATTGACCTTCTATTCCGTGCTTTGCACATTTTTAATACTTTTTATACGTCTTTTAATACGTCTTAAATTGGTGGGGAAGCTGGGCTCGATCCCAAGGACCTCCGCCCTAACAGGGGCCGCAAATTGGCAGGTTCGTTCGAAAGTTAATGTAATAAAGGGCCCCAAATTCTTTAAGACGGCCCTGATGATCATCATCTTTACTTAGTTACTATTCCGATGATCACCATGGCGTTAATTAATTCCTGTTTCGGTAACCCACATGTTCACTAGTTTTATTTTCAACTAACTACTATATATTTTTTGCATTCAGCATTTAAAAAAGAAAAACACAAAGCTCAAGTGGAAAAAGAAAGACATGTATACAAATAGCTTCTTAACCAAAAGGAGCAAATTAAGAAAACAGGCGCTTCACACAAATTAGTATTCAAAGTATTGAATACTTGAATAACGTTTACTGTCCAAATATATAAAAGGCGGGAGCATTCGTGATTGGAACGTCAAGATGAGAAAATGCATCAAATCGCCACATCATTTTCTTTAAATCTTCTGAGCTGCTGAATCAGAACGAGCAGGCAATTATTGATGACGCGCAGTCAAGCACTTCTGACGCTCCTTAATTTCTCGACCATTTCTTGGAATCAAAACCTTCGCCGAGGAACGTGAGCTACATAATGCAACGAAGACTCTTGAAATGCAGAGAAGAAAAGCAGAGTCATGCTCCAAAGACGTTCGTATTTATCTTATTGGCAGTCTGAATATTTAACATTTAATTGCTGGATCGGAAACAACTGGTAGAAGATGCCAAAATGGCTCTCAGGCTACAAGTAACGTAGAAATACAGACTGCCTATTGTAGTAAAAATAGGTTTTCTATTTTCCTCATTGACATACTCGAATGTAGCTTATTAAACATACATTTATCACTGTACACTTCTTTCAGAAATTGTACAGTTGACTTCAAATCGGCATAACATTCAGTTTGCTATATTAAATACGGGTAACAATGTTATTGAGTGTAGTTTTTATGTTTGGTCAAGCATTTCGAAGCGTTTCAGGTTGACGCTGCTACTCTTGGTCCAGAATTGACGAGGCGATCTCCTATTGATCCTATCTCCTATAAAATTCCTTAAAATCCTATCTCCTATAAAATTCCTTAAAATTCTACCTCCTATAAATCCCCCCCCAAAAAAATTCACAAAAACTTGCCCCGGTGGCTTTGTGTGTTGACCATTATTTGGCAATTGTGTTATCCCTGCGGAGGGTAATAATACCTTAACATCTTTACATACGGAGAAAGAGAGCGTTGTTTCCTGTCCTCATTCGTCTAGCGGTCCAAGACACTCCGGGCTAAACGGAGGGACCCTGGTTCGAATCTAGGATGAGGATGGCGTCTCTTTTTCTCCAAAATAAAAAAAGCTCTAGTTTAAGCTACTTATATGTGGGTGGCAAAAATTATTGTATAATAAATTCCCCCACGAAAAACTTATAAAAAATTTATCCCGATGGCGTATATTGACCATTATTTGGCAATTGTGTTATCCATGAGAAGGGTAATAATATCTTACATTATTTATTACTGCTTGTACCTGAACTTAAAATTAAGTAAAAAATATCAGCATAAAAATGTAGCTACCACTTTCTTATTTCTATGGGGCTACTAATTACCGTTAGTTACCTTTACTTAAAGGGTCGTCATGGGGAAGGGGAATTGTAGATTTTACAGATTTTCTTAGAAATTTCGGCGATACACATTAATGGCGAAACTCCGAAGCTCCACAGAACGCACTTAGAGAAATATTATTTTATATTGTTATCCCAAAATATCCTGACATTCACGATCAATAAAATAATGTTTATAACATTAAAAATGGAAGCATTCGGCTGTACATAAAAATTGAACATATACAATATATATCGCTTCATTTTACATAAGTG
>QLNU02003225.1:39470150-39500989 GCA_006491805.2 Dysdera silvatica | reverse complement strand
TGAACCTACAAAAAACTAAGATCATGTTCAATAATTTTGTAGAGGAAACAAAAATACAAGTTGACAACATTGAGCTAGAAATTGCTGATTCATATATTTACCTTGGCCAGCTGATTTCAATGGATGGCAACATTATGAAAGAACTCAACAGACGTATTAAACTTGGCTGGAGTGCATTTGGAAGAAACAGTTTTATCCTGAAGGGGAAATTGCCTTTGTGTCTAAAAAGAAAGGTCTTCAACCAGTGTGTATTGCCAGTCCTCTCTTATGGATCAGAGACATGGAGTCTAACAGTTGGAGCAATACGAAAGTTACAGACAACGCAAAGGAGCATGGAGAGGTGCATGCTTGGAATAACTAGGAGAGATCGAAAAAGAAACACTTGGGTGAGAGAGCAAACTAGAGTAGAGGACATCATTGTTAAAGTAAAAGGGCTGAAATGGCGATGGGCTGGGCATATTGCAAGAAGAACTGATCAACGATGGACAACAGAAATTCTGAACTGGATTCCAAGAGACCACCGAAGACCTAGAAAACGTCCTCAAACTAGATGGGTGGATGAAATAAGAAAACAGGTTGGGGTGACGTGGAAACGAATGGCCCAGGATAGACTTGTGTGGAAAGCATTTGGAGAGACCTTCATCCAGCAGTGGATAGATAATGGTTGAATATGATGATGATGATATATATATATTGTATTATGGAGTAGGTTGCTTATACGATAAAAAACTGGAATAGGCTCAATCTCATAACAATTTCCTGAAGAAAATTGCCTTGGATTCTGTCCAAATACAACGGGTTTCGGGAATAGTTTGGGGAAACAGGAAAAGAAAAACAATAGAGTTCCGGAATAAACATAAACCGCAAATAAAAAGAAACCACAATTGTTATTCAATTATTATTGTCATTTACTAACCACCCGAAATAAAGTTGATAAAAAATTAAGTAATATTCCTTTAAAATTATTAAATATTTTTTAAATTGAAAAAAATACATTTTTTTTTTAAATTAATAAACTCTTTCCAAATATATGCTAACTGCTATCTTCTTTCACGAGTTTGAACAAAATTGCTTAATTAAAAATATTCGATGCACAGAGATTAATGAACTGGAACAACTCGGGGATTAATTAAATGCTAATTAATCGTTACAGTCCGTTAAAACTACAGAAAGCATTAGACATAGAAGCATTGGACACAGTATAATATTGTGTATAAAATGGAAGGTAAGTTATTTAATCAGAACTCTGAGCTTAACTAACACAGGTTAGATTCATCTTAGATGTTTATAATTATTTTAGCTTTTGTCCAAATTTTATTAACCGAATTAAACTAAGCGATATCATCATGATGACTATGATAAACGTTTAGCCACATAAAATGGTTCAGTTTAGCTACGTTTGTGAAACAAAGTCAGTGGCGGCTACAGCAAACCAAAGATTTAAAGAATCCGTATTTAAACTTATCACAATTACGCAGCAAATAAAAGAACAGCCCCAAAAAATTTACATAAGGTGATTTAGTTTTAACACTTCAATTTTTGTAATTCGTACTATAGCATGTGTTGCGAAAACAAAAGAGGCCTTACGTAGTGAGCTGGAGTCGAACCAGGGATCTTTGGGTTACTGCAGCCTTGCTCTGATCGCTGGGTCACTGCGCCCAGACGAGCGTGGCCCTTTCCCCGCTGGGGACGCATTAAAGAGGGCATGGGGGGGGCGGTGAAGCACACCACGATTAAGGTTAGTCGTCACTCCACCTTATGTGTTTCATATTGGAACCCGATGGCGCAGAAAAGGGGGATTTACGAGCTCAAGCCCTACTTCTCAATTGGCTGTCAAAACACATTATTTTCTCTAAGGCAGCATTGCATGGTCGTCTTTAAAGCTATATAAGCCCCCCCATAACTTTTAGTTGCTACGCTACTATTGGAACTTGTACTTATATGTAGAGAAAAGAGAAAACATGTCAATAAAAATTTGCTTCTACCAAATCGGAAATGGAGACATACAAAAAATTACACTAATATGACTAATTACTAAACACTAAATTTCCAATTGTGATTAAGCATTGACGAATTAGAGATACCCATTGGCGCCCATACGAGTATTTCTAGGTGGGGGGGGGGGCTGAGAAACATTAATGAGTATTTCTAGGGGGAACTGAGAAAAATTATTACCTCCTTCTCAAAGCTGTCAAGAATTTTAGTGAATGTACAAGATACCAAAACGCTACAAAAATAATTGATACTGCTTGACAATTAGTAATGAGCTAAAAAGTACCTTATTTTAAAATGTGACTGTAATTCTTTTCTGCTATACATTTACTGTAAAGAATTACAGTCACATTTTAAAATAAGATACTTAATAAAATTTTTGAACTGCAGGGGTGGGGGCTCGAGCCCCCTATGGGCGTCCATGGAGACATCCTATTATATAATTACTGAATTAATTAAACGAATACTCACATTGTTGCCTTCTAAATCAAAATGAGTGAAATTCAAAGTGATTCTATATTGAGGTGGAGCAATTATTTCCCAGATGCAGTTTTTGTTCGGTGGATATAAGTCGGGGAATGATGGACTAATAATTGTACCATTAGCTTCCTCGATGACACCACCACAAGCATCTAAAAATACAAATTAAAAAGGTAATTAAAGGACGATTGATTAATGAAATTTAAAACAAAATTCGTTCTTAAAGATCTGGCATGTTGGTTGCACTATATCAGTGGTTCCCAACCTGGGGGTCGCTTCAACTACTTTAATTACAATGAAGAATTTTACAATAAATGTTTCCAAGGCTTTTATATTTCAACATGGCTACACACATTGCAATATTCTACTAATCGTTGTTAACTTTATATCTATAATATACATTAATATATTTAATTAATATAATTTACATAATTAATGTAATATATATATAATTAATATAATTTCATATTTAATGTGTTTTCTTTACTCTGTTAAAAATGCTTTTATTATACAAATGTGGCGGCGGCAAACAAAGGGGGTCGCGGGTTATTTGGCTACTATAAAAGTAGGTTGCGGGTTACTTGGTTACTATAAAAGTGGATCGCGGCTTGAAAACAGTTGGGAACCACTGCACTATATACTAATGAAATGATTGCTTTAAAATTTTAATTCTTTCTTGCCGTGAGAGAAAAAATATGTCACGTGATTTTACGGATTCACGTGAATTAATGATTAATACAGATAATCAGTTGTAAATGCAGAGAATTAATGGTTAATCGGAATAATTATTGAGAGAATTTTAACTTGTTTTTAGTCGATATATCCCGCTATTGGCTTCCACTTTTCTTTCATTCTTTTTCTTCATTTTTTTTTCAACTCAACGATGTTTTTATTTTATATAAATCGAACACTACGCAGATTAAATCAAACAACAATGTCAATCAATCAACGTTTATTGGCGTAGTGATACCATCGGCGTCGGTATCACTACGCCAATCAACGATGTTTGTTGTCGACAATGCTTTATTATAGGGACAGAAGATTTTTGTCACTGGAGTAGTTTTTATTAAACTAAATAATAACAACATTTTGGGAGTTACCTGCTCATTTTATCAAGCAAGGAAGGCTGAAAAAAAGGGAACGTTAGTAAATAGAAAAAAAATACAGAATACAAAACAAAAGACAAAAAATAATATAATGTTGATTTTTAAGTCGCGAGGGAATAAGGTTATGGAGGAAATGAAAAATGGAGAGGCAATTGATGGTAGGAGTAAGGAAAAATTATTGTATAGAGAGACATTTAAATGCCGTTTCAAAAGGCGATTTTTCAAATCAACTCGCTAAATACATGCATCAAGTAAACCAAGAATTTGACTAGAATTCTCTAGAGATTTTACATCAAGGCGCTACAAATCTATGCAGCAGATTGTTTTTGGAATCATTCGAAAAACATACGTAGAATCGAACATCTTGCCATAAATCAACCCAAGACACTTCCAGAGCCTTACAGAATTTTTCCCCACTTCCACCATCGATTGTCTCTCCATTTTTCGTTTCTTCCATAACCTTATTCCCTCGTGACTTAAAAATCAACAAATTGGTATCATATTTTGTCTTTTGTTTTATATTCTGTATTTCCTTTTTTCAGGATTCCTTACTTGATAAAGAGAGTACGTAGCTTCCGACGTTGTTGTTATTATTTATATTATATTATTATTATATTAAAACATAGTTATTATTTATTTTAATGAAAAACTATTCCAGTGACAAAAAATCTTCTGTCTCTATGGAACTCTTTGGTGGATCGTCAATTCGTTTTGATGATTAATTATGAATTGATCAAACATGGTTAAGTATTATTTTCACTGTTTCTGTGGATAAGCACACATCATGATTGTATTAATTGTTGCAGAAATGGAGAATTTATACAACGAATATGTAACATTAAATGCTGAACAAATGTAAAATATGTGGAACGGAGCCACTACTCAAAATGAAATATGGGAAATAGTGCATTCAATTCACTGAATATTAAGATAGCGGACAATAATTTTTATTAGTAAGTAAATCGTATTAAGTAATTAGTAAAGTTTATAAATAATTTTTATTAATATTTTAATTAATAGTAACCTTATAAGAAAAAGACATATTATTGCCAGACTTGGCCATTTAACATGCGATTCAACGAATTTAGCGCTTTTGTAATGCAATATGCCTATAAATTGCAGCAGAGATATTGGTTTATTATTTATACGGGTGCGATTTTTGCAATGAGTTTTGTAGATGATTTTTTTAATGAATTTAATAATTTGTTATGAAACGCGTATTTTAATTAGATAATGAAGTTATGTTCAATTCCAGTTATAAAGTGATAATGATGATGAAGAATAAGAAAGTTTTCAGCATATCACATTTCTTTTAGCTCAAACAAGAGTTGGTCATAGTCCACCATCATATGTTGTTGGACTCTAAACGTCACTAGTCTTGGTACGGGTAATAGTAATCTATAGACATCAGTGGCGTACGAAGGACTTTAAGTATTGGTGTGATGAACAGAAACATAAAAAGTAATCATTTTTATCCAACTTTCATAAAAATTTTATACTTTGTTATCATAATGTGAATAAACAAACTAGTGTTAGGATTATGATACTATCACACGTTTTAATCAATTTTAACATTTTTGACTTTCGAAAATGCAAAAAAAAACCACTTTTCTTATATTTGTTGACACAAAATATATTTTTTGTGTAAGGTATAATAAAGATACACTAATCCTCAACATATCTTATTACCACTATCAAAATCTCACTATTAAAATCATATTTTGATATTCTTAATAAAAAAAATGCATCGCCAAACCAATTTCAGAGAATGATAACACAGACCTGCGAAACAACACTTTTTAATTTTATCTGCACCATTTTAGGTATTTCTAATGTTTTTTGGTACACTTTCAGAAATGCCGATCTTTTCCCTCTATCATGTAAGGTTTTTCCATAAAGTGAGGATGAAGGCCCAGGAAAATCACACAGAAAATCTAGCAGTGTTAAAAAACTTTATTTACGAAAAGACTTAAAAATAAAATTTATTTTACATGTTATTACTTTGTTATATTTGTAATAACCACCACAAAGTTAAAAATCATTATAATGTCTCTTTTCCTTCCCCTCGAAGCTCTGTTTAGAACCCTTTCTCCTGTGCGCTGCTTGCGCCTCCTCCCTAGTTAGCATCCAGCAGTAATCTGCTATTATGTTGACGTTCCACCGGCTCTGATACCTCCATTCCATTTCCTTTATGTTCTGGTGGAATCCCTCCTTGCTTTTCACTTACAGAGCCTAGATTTTCTGAGAAATAGATTAGATGGCAGTTAAAATGTAGATCTTCTAGCTCATTGAGCAGCCTAAGACTTTGAAGTTCTCCGGAATGTTTCCTACGACGTTCTTGAAGTCAGGGTCTTTCTGCTTGCCAAGAAACTTCTTTACAACTTCTTTAAAGGATTTTCAAGCTGACCTCTCAATGTTTTCCATTTTGATTTCGAAAATTTCGCCTGTCATGAGATTTCTAATGTCAGGACGGATGAAAACTCTTTCTTTCAGCTTCGCTTCTGACAGCCCTTTAAACTTACTTGCCAGGTACCTAAAATCATCACCATCTTTTGATAGGACTTTCACAAACTGCTTCATGATGTCAAGTTTGACGTGAAGTGGAGGCAGGGATACTTTTTTTGGGTCCATCAAAAGTTCGAAGTGCACGTTCTTTTTCACTACCTTTAGCGTCCTGGCCACACCGTCTGACTCTGGCGCTTGGCTTTAGCCCCAATGTCCCATTCGCAGAGGAAACAGGGGTATTTAGTCTAGCCACCCTGTTGGGCAAGAATCATAGGGAGAACGTTCAGATCGCCACAGATGGTCCATTGGTATTCCTTGTAGTTAAGTTGGTCATCAAAGCTAAATTCTGTTACCTCTCTTTCAGATGAACAGAGAGGTCAACCGGTATGGAGGCATATCTGTTGCAGTTGTAAAGAAGGACAGCTTTCAAACTTTTTTGTGATGAGCCAATGAAGAGTCTCCAATCTTTTACCTTAAGTTTTGCGTTGTTTTTCTATCCATTATAGATAGAACTGCTCCAAATTACTTGAAGTTCATTATGTTGAATTATTCTTTTAAATGTTCTTTGATTTGTAATATTACTTATGTTTTGACTTTTTGATAACATTTTTCTACTTTCTATGTTTTAATTTATCGATCATGAGGCAAAATACCTCCTTCTAAGCAAAAATATTACTTTGACACATTTTTATAGTAGCACACCTAGTAGGTAGGCAACCAGACAGAAATTCTCGATTTGTGTCAAAACTGTACGTGATAGAATTTTTTAAGTATTTTTCCTGAATTCAGCATCCAAAAATGCATAAGAAACGCCCTTTACTTTGAAAAAAAATTCATCGCAGACCTCTGTAATATTTGCACATAAAAAAGTCACAAGTAAAAGTATTGAGAAAATTATAATGATATCAATTTCAAATTTGGTGTGATATTTTGTTATATAGAAATTTATTTTACATAAAAATTTCAGCATGTATTATGAAAAACTAGAGAAGTTGACATTTTCAGTTTTAGGTCGCCTTAATCTGTGCTTTAGTTTTATAGCATACCAAACCAGATATACAAAACGACAGGAAATGAAATTCTTGCGTACGCGAATGTCTGGTGATAAATATAATATGGTTAATTGAGGGATAATACATGCATTTGACTAGTAGCTCACCCTTTGTGGTTGCCATATTCAAGAAAGCCCGCCATTTTGGCGCGGTTTTCAGGCTTTGACAAAAGAATTAGGCATTCGCTTTATTTATTATAATAAAAACAAATGTATTTCGTTGAAATTCAGAAAATTTATGGAACCTTTACTTCGAAAAATTATATATTTTTAGTTTGTATTCCTTTACTAGCAACATAACGAATTAAAATAATTTGCAATTATTTGGAAGGCGTGATGTGCAGAACTAGTACACATTGAGTTTATGCCCGCTAATAGGCGTATATACGAAGTTAAGGGTGTCGTTTTCCTGATGGTTTAATTGGGATGACACTGGTTCTCGAAGAAAGTTAGTTGGTTGGATACCAACTCTGAACATTATCACTTATTTTTACGATCCATCAAATTTAGTAATCGTAATTCATCTCTAATTCCAGTTAAAAAAAAACGTATATATTACAGAACGCTTTCATATCATTGAATTCCCCTGAATTTATTAGATATAACTCGTGGGAATTCAATGACATGAATTCCCACGAATTTATTAGACATAACTACGAAAATTTTCTGTGCTAACTATTTTACTGTATTTGAGAAGGGTAATTATATCCTTTACATAATGGTATCACTCTAATTGATTCATAAAGAAACCGACGATTATAAACAAAACGCGACTTGAACTTCAGCAATATGTTTTGAACTTTCAAAAAAGCTTTTAGTAAGAGAACTGCTCCTATTTCTCAAATTGCGAGGAATTGACACATCGTCGTTTTTTTTGTTTTTTTTTTCCGATTTAGAGAGAAATGGACATATTTCTTTGAACTTTAAAAAACTATCTGTCAGATAAAAACGTCGATTTTAACTTCGTTAGCCCATTCTTTTCTTTTATGTTTAACTTCAAAACGTTCAATTATTTTTTTCTCCACTCAAAAAGTTGGAAAATGACCGCACAGTGCAGTTGTTTTTTTTCCCTCTTTCCCTCCAAATAAACTGCAGTTGTGTGTCATTTATAAGTATATATAAGAGAAAGAGACAAAGCTAGCTTTATGATCTAAACTATAATTTATTATCTACAACTTAAAATTTTAATCTATAAGTATTTTCTACATCATGTTTAGATAGAGTAAATTACGACTGTAGCGATAATTTGTCCATAACAATATTTTCTCCCGGTCCAGACAGATATCAAATATATTAGGTTTAACTTTATCTATAATGGTTTTTTTTCCTGGGTCACAGACAGATCCGTTTCTATCTGTTTCGCCGCTCTAGGCGAGAATTGAAAAATGCCGTCCTCCATCCTGTTGCTACGAAAAACTTGGAATTTACCCTCGCAATTAAAAATACATTTCGAAGGAAAAGGAATGGTGAGTAAAGCCCACCAAACATCTATTGGTGATTTTTTTTTTTCTAAAGCAAATAAATTTTAATATTTAACGTTTTGTTGTAAATTTACTTGTTATATTAAATAAGTGCTCATATTCGTTATCTTAAATTTGTCTTATATGCTTAAAATTACATAAGTTTCGAAATAAAGTATTTCAGTGATTGAAATGTCATATTTCAGTTTCTTAAGAATGACCCTCTTTTTACGGCCGCCCCTCTTTTAAGGTCAAATTTTTCTGTCCTGCGAGTGACCGCTAATGAGAGGTTTCACTGTTCCTCTATGTATCAAACTTTCATATATCGAAGTTTTGATGAACCTCGTGATTTTAATATCATCATCGTGATTTTAATATCATCATCCCCATTTATTATACAGAATAATTGTTTCTATATATCGAAGTGCATAGGCGTACGCAAGAATTTTGTAAAGGTGGTATAGGCTCAGTGGGGTTATCCAGAGCTGACGAGAGGGGACTGCATCCCGAGGCCCACGCTGGTAAGGACCTATGCTGTGGGGCCTGACCCAGGGAAGGGGTCATGGGCCATTTGAAGTGAGCCTTGGGGGGGCAAAGTCGGCTCTCGGCGCCTCTGGGGTTACAGAGCTACAACTCACATATTCCTATGTTAAATATACAAAATTTCATTGCAATGGGGGGTTACAACCCCCATCAACATCCCTGTGTACCCCAGTGTTGAAGTGCCTTATGGAACTTCCGACTTCAATATATGAGTGTTTTATTACAATTCGTTATGCGAATATTTGTTAGTGTCTCCATCTATGTTTCTAAATAAGAACTATTTCTCGTGAAATCTACTATAATGCCTTTGGCCTAAAAAAACTTTTAAAATTAAAAATTTTTAGGATATGGTAGCGCAATTTTTCAAAAAGCATACCTTTAAAACTATATTCTTGAAACTAAGAAAAATTTTAATCAAATTTTAATTATGTAATTAAATTTGATCATTAAATAATCAAAAATTTGCACCAATCATATTATACAAGGCGTGTCCAAACAGTTCCCGAACTGGGGCCAGAAATAAAATTTCAAATGTCTATAAAATATTTTTTGATGGTATAATATAGAATAATGGCTTGGCAACACGATTATACCAATTTACGTGTTGCTCACACGTATTATTTATTAAAAGTTATTTTAAGACCAGTACTCGTGTGCTTCGATTCGACCAGGTGTGCTTCGATTTTACGATGGGTGAATTTTGCGAATAGAGAATCTGTTTAAATTTTTGTTTAAACTAGGTAAAAGAACTACCGCGGAGTTTAAAATGTCAGACCTAGCATTTAGTGAACCAAGCGTTAAAAGAACAAACGTATTTGAGTGGGTTTTCTTGCTTAAAAAAACGGAAGAATATCAGTGAAAGAAGATGAACGGTTGGGACGATCAGTCCGAAAGTGAACTGCAGATAAAGAAGAGGTGGAGTAAGACTATTGGAGGTCCTGGTGGTAACAATTCGAAGCCCTTAGATCCAAGCTCCAAAACAAAAAAAAAATATGTAGCTAATAATGAATTCAATGTTTTAAGAAAAATTAGAAATTATTTCCAAAAAATTTAACAGTAACCAAGTTACCTGAGTGCTTAAATTTTCGACATGAATTTACGTCTCAATTTCTCTTTGGCAAATTCAATAATTATTTTAGCAGTATCTATTTCGTCCAAAATTTCTTGCTTTACAACATGGCCATGTTGTTCAATCTGTCTTCTCCTATCGTACTCCTTAAATAGTTTTTAACGTATTTTAAAACTGACAAAGATCTTTCACCTGTTGCATTTGATATTGGCATTGTTAAAAATATTTTCGAAATAATATCTACATTAGGAAAAGTTCCACTCTCTTTGTACACTTCGAACTATTATTCAATAGTATTTCTGGCTACTTATTTATCAACACTTCTGATTATTTATTTATAAGTTTCTTACGTTCTTATTATTTCTTCCTTTTTAACAACATATATTAATATTCATTGCTAATGTTCTTAAGAACTTCCTTCATCATTTTATAACATTTTAATATCACTGGATATATCACCATGTTTGGCGCAGTATAGCCCAGATGCTCTTGCGCCATAAAAAAGCCAAACAAACAAACAAACAACTAGATATATTATACAGGGTTTGTCCCAAAAGTTCCCGAAATGATTTTTTTAAAATCATTTATTCAATATCAGTTTACAATCTTTTCAGAACTTTTCAAAGTATTCTCCCCCTGCTTCGATGCACCGTTGCCAACGCTTCACCCAATCATTGAAGGCGCCCTGGAAGTCGTCAACGGAAGCTCCGCCCCGTCAGCCAGCGTTGCCAACTACAAAAAATCATTCCGGGAACTTCTGGGACAAACCCTGTATCACGCTTCCAAACATCATTTTTTCCCTTTTGTAATCTATGTAATTATTATTGTTCATAATTTCTGCAAAAATGGAATAAACAGTACTTATAATTCAATTCGATTCTTTACGTCGTGGTATGTACAACCCCTGGCAAAAATCTGAAAGGTTGCCGGAATATTTTGTACAGTAGTCCTATGTAATATGGAGTTCCAATTTGCAAACTTTATTTTGATGACTTCAAGTCAAGAGAGGTGCTTTCCGCCACTGATCAGTGTAACTCTGTCAGTATTCATATTGAATATTGCACATTACCGTTTGTAGCTATCTTTCTTTTTTCTTTTGTTTTTCTTAACGTTTCATATTTGCCTCAAAGGCTGTAAATGCCGTAAATGCATGGAGTTCCAATTTGCAAACTTTATTTTGATGACTTCAAGTCAAGAGAGGTGCTTTCCGCCACTGATCAGTGTAACTCTGTCAGTATTCATATTGAATATTGCACATTACCGTTTGTAGCTATCTTTCTTTTTTCTTTTGTTTTTCTTAACGTTTCATATTTGCCTCAAAGGCTGTAAATGCTCCTTACAAAAATGTTTCTCCTCCCTCAGAGCTATAAAAGCTATCTTTTCAAGCGTTTTTATAATTTTGTGCTTCCTTTTTGATGCGACAGATGGCGGTGCTTGTTCGAAGATCAGGTGACCCCACTTTGACTTTCTCAGTGATGTATTTGTTCTGAAGAAGGCAGGCATGCTTCTGCCAAAACAATTGTCAGCGACTTAATAAACTACGTAACTGCATCAGTTTCGTGTCTGCTACATTGAGTCACTTTTTTTTCCAATGTATCATCACCCTATTCATATCCAAATTTCATTGCTAACCCCGCACAGTTTAAGGGGCTATAACATCTACCCAATGTTGTAAATGTAGCACTCATTTGTAGTTTTCGTTGTTCTAGGGGGCTGGCTTTTTCTATGGGAATTAGGCTCCTATCCTTCTGGTTAAGAAGATGATTCAAATAATGCCATTTTTGTGTTTAAATAAACGTAATTCCAATATATATATATATATATATATATATATATATATATATATATATATATATATATATATATATATACATTAATTTTTTATATATTTTAGGTTAAATTTTTAATTTTATATTCATTTTTCATACTTTTTATATTCATTTGTTACTTTTATTACTTTATAATCGACATATTTTATTTAGTTCATTTTATATATTTAAATTTCCATTATAAAAAGTATTACATTTGAACTGAGAGCATATGATTTAAAGAAACTGAATTTGAAAGCACTTTTATTTGAAAATTATTTTATTTAAAAAGAATGAATATGAGCCGTTTCGTTCCAAAATATTTTTCTTTTACGAGTTAGAAACATCTTAAATTTTACTTAATTTAAAACCGAGTCATAGTAACATTTCTTAATTTCCAAAATTGGAGAATCTGCTGATGAAACCAAAGGGATCCTAAAATTTAATTTAAATATTCATCAAGTAATTTTTAAATTCTGTTCAAATTTAATCAAATAACTGCTTCACAGAGTTCGAGATATTTTTCAGCGTATATTTTCAAATATTTTTGTCTAATGATGCCTGCATTTTATTTGCGAAAATATCTTTTAATAAACCTGACGAAAGAAAAAGCTTCAAGAAATTTTTCTTTATTTATAATGGTCAAACATATTTGAGCGACTCTATTACACATTACAGTCGGCGTTACACTGAAAATTAAAAACTAAATAAAAATTATTTATTTTTCGAGAAATGAAAGAAGTTTCTAATTTGGCTAATCTTTACCTTTACCGTAACCATTTGAATATTAAATATGTGTTTAATTACACTAAGTAATTAAACATTTTTAAAAGATATGATCTTTTACTAAAAGTCTATAATTTCTTTATTAAAAGTATCATTTTGTTATGGAAGTCATTTTTTATTATAGAAATCGTTTCATTAAGAATATTATCATTAGTTTTTAAATAATTTAAGAAGTAAATGTTGCATGGTAAAATGAGACTTTCGGTAACGTGATATAGTAAAAATTAGCAAATCGTTAATAATAATGGACCATAAAAATTAGAAGAAATCGGTTATTAGTTCTTTAACATACATACATAGACATCAGGATTAATGTATCAGCATTGATTTATAATCAAAATTAATGCACTATGATTGAAGACGAGCACTGATTAGATTTAATACAAATTTTGTATTAATAGGGAAGCATCCGTCCTTAAACGAAAACAATATTTATGATATCCAAATATTTATTCCTTTATTTAAACTTTTATTCGTTAGGATATATTATTAAAATATTACATGTATTATATTAAAATGTATTATATTAAAATATTACATTATATTAAAATGTATTATATTAAAATATTACATTATATTAAAATATTACATTATATTAAAATATTACATTATATTAAAATATTTCATTATATTAAAATTACATTATATTAAAATATTATATTAAAATATTACATTAAAATATTATATTAAAGTATTACATTATATTAAAATATTATATTAAAAATTACATTAAATATTATATTAAAGTATTACATTATATTAAAATATTATATAAAGGTACATTATATTAAAAAGCATTATATTAAAAGTTTATATTAAAATATTACATTATATTAAAAAGTATTATGTTAAAATATTACATTATATTAAATAGAATTACTATTATTATTTTATTCATGTTCCTGCGTTTGGCGGTACAGGCTTGAAACGGACAGTTCAACTCAAGACAGCCGGTTATTTAGATATTGTGTCGAGGAATTTCCTGGCTGCTCGTCATATGTTGGGTCGATATCGTTTCCAGACTTCCTTGTAGTGAGGTTTGTAATAGGCCTGCGGCTGATAAAATTACAGGTAAAATGTCAACTCTTTCCATTTGCCACATGTCTTTGATTTCATATCTCATTATTATTAATACAATAGGCGAACATAAATCCTTAGTCGGACATAGTAACTTGACAAATGGCCGGAAGAAAGCCTCCTCCCCCCAAAAAATAACCGGCTTCACTATCTCCTGACCACTCAAAAAGTTTATAGACCCAGTACCATTGACCTAACCTGGCGGGGATAAGGGGGACATGCCCCCCAAGCTCTTTTGGAACAGAGGCAAAATAGTATTATTTTCCACACAATCTTTTTGCCCCCCAGTTAACCCTATATTCATAGGCGTAGAGTTATATGGGCCCGTGGGGCCCAAGCCGCCCCAATAATCTGAAATAAATTGCGATTTTACATATACTGTAATGTATAAACGTACATAAAATGTGCTTGGGGCCCCCCAATAATTTTGGAAATCCTACGCTAATAGCTGTATTTAACTCTTCAGTTACACCTATGTACAGTACTATCAATAACAATTGGCGCAGTATTGACCAGATGCTCTTGCGCCATAAAAAATCCAAACAAACAATCAATCAATAATAGAGAGAGAGAGAGATGATCAAATCTCTTAGATTGTGCTAATATAATAATACGCATGCGTAGTGCAAAAATTCAAATTCTTAATAAAGCGTTTGAACAAATGTTTAAATTTCTGGTGCTTGCCTCGTGATGCGTATTTAATTACGCCTTAAATCCGGAAAATAAAAACCAAATGTTTAACAAGAACGTATCTTTGTTGGAACGTCAGATGTTAAAATAATTAATTAAAATGCTAATGACAAAACAATTGAAACAAAATATCAAAAGTACCTAGTACGCCCTTTTGGCGAAACTTCCGGCGGTATATGTTCACAGGTTGGTGGTAAATCAAAGAATATTCTTTTTCAGAATTCGGAATAAAATTGCATATACTGTTGCCAAATACCGAAAGTTAAATAATCTGCAGGAGTTGTAAAATATGTAAAAGGAAATTTGTATTGTAATTGTAAAAGTTGCGTTTCTAGGCTCAAATAGCTTTGAAAAATGATGTAATTCGGTGTTAAAGAAACCCCCACAGAGCCTCATCTTTCTAAGACACCATCTACTAAATAAATTCTCAGATACTCCAAGTAATAAGTCCAGTAAAATTCACCTAAATTTAAATTTGATAGTCTTTACATTTATATATATATCATACCTTTAAAGATAATTGTGTAATAGGTAACACACTTTTATGATTTAGAGAATTTGAAAAGAAAATTCTCATCCAACTAAAATCTTTTTTTGGTACTTGACTGCACATGTGCACAAAGACAAGGAAAACAAAGCTAAGACGATTTTTCACTTCATCTTGTGGGCATAAGTATTAAATTCTTATTGTCTTCCCAGAACGACCTACTGATGCAAATATTTTATTCTTTTAATGCGCCTTCTTTAAAGGAGGGTTAAGGATTAAGTTATTCAATATACTATATTTATTAAGTTTTTTACGGGTAATTAATTTCAAGTACATTTGAGATGTGAATATATATATTTTTCATTGTACACTATTTTCATTATCAGTTAGGTCTTTACAAGCTTGATTTGGAAAAATGTAGTGTAAACATTATTTTCTTGAATTATATAATGGTAGTAAAAAATTTCGAAAGAATTCAATTGTGATGTAGTTTGATGGAAATCAACATCATTATGAAAAACGTCAAAGCCGACTTTGTCTTTGTGCGCATGTGCAGAAGAAACTATCCACTCATATGTCAAAACTGACAAGGTTATTTAAAAAAATGATTTCAACTTAAGTTAGTAGAAAATTTTTAGTAATGTATATTCTGGAGGAAGGGAAGAAAAAAGAAGAAAAGGATGTTTAAGATCATCCTTATTCAATTTGTTTAGTCTCGGCGACATAGAATTATTTTTAAATTGTGATTAAATTTAATCTTTCATCTCTAAACTTTGATCAAATTTCATCTGGAAACTTTGATCAAATTTCATCTGGAAACTTTGATCAAATTTCATCTGGAAACTTTTATCGAATGTCAGCTTCAAACTTTTCCCAAACCTCATCATCAATATTTTATCAAACTTCTCCTGCAAATATTGATCAAAGTTTCATCAGACGTTTCCTTCAAGTGTTGATCAAAGATTTATCAAACGGAACCATCAAACTTTGGCGAAAATTTTATTAGATCATTTACAAAATTTTGTAAAATTGTATCAAACTTCATCTTCAGACTTTTATCAAGTTCTGTAGAAATTCATCATCAAACCTTGATCAAAGTTTTATCAGCTTCCATCCTCAAACTTCGAATTTAAACTCTTTCCAAAATCAGCGTTTTTATGGATGAAATTTAACTTATTAATATTCAGAAAATCCTCAAACTAAATAACCAAATAACTCATTTCGTTAATGGCGACCTGGCGGGTTGATAGCAGCTTTCTGAAACAAAATTAATTGTTATTTATTGCTTGGCCAATCGTTTTTTAAACTAACCCCCTAACGACGAAATAATTGTCAATTAAATGTTAATTAATCGTTCAATAAATCAAATAAAAAATAGATCATTAATCGTGGGAGACAAAGCAAGCACTGAAGCATAAAAAGTTACCATCAAACTTACGATGAGAGGAAACTGTAAATAGCGAAAGCAATTCTTTTGATTTTAAGCTCCCCGAAATTGGAAAGTCAAGTTAGCAAAGTTCGATTTCTTTAACTTTTAGGATACTTTTTTATCTCCTGACTTTGGACGAAAAAAAATAAGCACATAGAGTGTTTTTGAGTGATTCGAACTTTAATCATACGGTTCGTTGGAGTTCACATAGCAGAGGTACGTTATTTGGAGATTTTTTTTCAAACTTAAAAGAAAAAAAGTAAGTCTAATCTAAAAAAAGCAAATATATATTACTAGGAACTTCAGTCTAATCAATTTCTAAGTTAGTTTCGTAAGTGGATATTTTAAGTTCAGAAATAAATAATTAAATTCTTATTTTCGATTTTGAACCCAAAATTAATTTCTGGTTTTGTTGGTCTCTTCGTGACGCATTGGTAAAGCTTTCCCCCTGATCCGAATTCAACTTCCAACGGTATAAAAAAATCGTTTATCAACTACCTGTTCACTGTAGTTCGGAAGTTGATTTCCTAAGCCTTAAGAGGTAGGATTCCTACGGAAAATGCAGATCCATTCAAGGGCGGACTGGCCCACCGATCCCAGGGCCGGTACGCCTTCAGGGGCGATAGGACTCACGCCCCTGAATGGAGAAATACTCGTACCCTTTGATAGGACACAATCCTCCCCTGAGTCCACTGTCCTACAATATTACTACATTGGTCTATTATACCATGAACAGATTCGACTTCCAATGATATCTAGGTAGGGGCGGACAGGGCTAGTACGCCCTCATGGGCGATAGGGGTCGCGCCCTCCGAAAATCCAAGGTATGCGCTCTTCGATAAGACCCAGTCCTCCCCTGGGTCCACTGTCCTACAGTAGTATCGCATTGGTCTATTATACCATTAACCTAGCTTCGACTTCCAATAATATAGTAGGCAGGGGCGGACTGGACCGGACTACTGCCCTCATGGGCGATAGGACTCGCGCCCTCCGAAAATCCAAGGTATGAGCCCTGATCGTAGGACGCGTGGCATGTTTCTGCTAACTATAGTCCAGGGATGGTCCCTCAATAGCAAAGAGTTGTGTTCTTCGGAAAATTATAAATCCTGACGTAAACGTAGCTCTTCAGTCCTTATGCAGTAAAACCACGGGAAAAAGTGTGATTCTGCGTTGCATGTAGGACGTTAAATTTTCAGAGTAGTAAAAGTTAGGGCGGTGTAGCAATAGAAATTACTTATTGTAAAAATGTATTGCTGTTTATTCCCCTTGAAAAATGATTGACGTTTATAGCACAAGATTACGAAGTGAGTGGCACGCACGTCACAATTTGTGGCACGCGATAAGCTAATAAAGTACTATTCATATAGTAAATTACCGTCCCGCGGATCACACGGTATTGATATATGCACAACGTAATAAATTACGGGCACGCGTTAACAAGATGAATAACGGGCATTTGCGGCATGTGATGAATGATGTTGGCATTGTGGGCGCGATTATTTGGCGTCTTAGGCACGACTAACTGATGTGTTTAATTGGAAAAAAAAATATACAAGTACAATTATATTTTTACACAAGAACTCAGTTTACCTATATAAATACGTACATTTTGTATATAGGGTGTGCTTGTACACAAGAACAAACCGGTTACGTGTGATGCACTCTGGTGGTCCGGTGCCTGTATTAACCGCCCGCTGAATTTGGGTTCGAAACCCAAGTAAACTTTGTTGTTGGGGCGCCGAGAAAAAAAGGGCCCCCCAACCCCTTCCCTGGGCAATGGCATATATTTTTTTTCAGGGCCGGGCCCCCACAACATAGGTCCTTGACAGCGCGGGCCCCTAGACTTCATCAGGGCCCCTGGGTTGCAGTTCCTGATGCCCCCCTTGTCGGCTCTGCTTGATTCTAATTAATTAATCGTTGTTAAATTGTTATTGATTAATTAATTGTTGTTAAATTGTTATTGATTAATTAATTGTTGTTAAATTGTTATTGATTAATTAATCGTTGTTAAATTGTTATTGATTAATTAATTGTTGTTAAATTGTTATTGATTAATTAATTAATTGTTGTTAAATTGTTATTGATTAATTAATTAATTGTTGTTAAATTGTTATTGATTAATTAATTGTTGTTAAATTGTTATTAATTAATTAATTGTTAATTGTCATTACTACACGATGTACAATCGTGTAGTAATGACAGTTGTCTATTATAGTGGGCCTACAACGGAAAAATACACTTTTTTTTCTGTCATTCTTAACAAAGAGACTTCGAAAAATGGTTATTTAACCAGGACAATGGGTTTTGGAAAACTACATGCGTAATTAACTAGTTAAGAATAACAAACAATAGGCAAAACTTAATTTCTTTCGCAAATATATAGAGCCAAAAATCATGAATTTGCGTTCACAAATATATAGAACTTAAAACCAAAAATTTACCTTCACACTTCTTTCCATCCGAATGTAACTCAAAACCTATCCGACATTCGCAGCGATAGCCGCCAAGGGTGTTGGCACATTCATGTTCACAGCCATGATCTCCTTTACATTCGTCTAATTCTGAGAAAAGAAACCCACAGTGATCACCAACAATTTTTAGTTAGACAAAAATGTATAGCAGTAATTTTTATAGTTAGACTACAAAAAGTGTGATTGTAAAACATGCACAAATACTGTATAAATTAGTATAGGATTATATAAATATTTATATTAATAAATCTATAGTTTTTCTTCTATTTTTTTTCTGCAAATAGAATCACCAGAAATTATGCTGTTAGCCATCCAGATTGATGAATCTACTGGCCCAATGAAGTCTCTGAACCTTTTCGGCTTACTTTGTCACTGATAGGACCAGCAGGATTTATGGCCGTTATCTCACTTGATTGATGGGTTTATTGGCCCCGGGAAGTTTTGAATTATTTTACTCTGCTCCAAACTATTTTTTTTTTTTTATCTTAAATACTTTCGTGGTGAAACCTTATTTTTTCTTGTTAGGCAACTATTCTATAGCAATTTTAAGCATCGCTTTTTCTAAATATCCGTCGATCTTCCGAACTTAGGAATCAAGTCCACAGAAAGACAAATTTCTAGAATCCATATAAATATGATGTGAGTCTATGCGGTGTTTTTTCACGACTATGATTACTTTTAATTGATTATTAAAATGTCTAATTAGACCCCAGCTTCTTGTAAAAAAGCATATTAGATCCTAACGAACTTCTCACACAAACTACTCATCAATCAATCAGTTGCATTTAAAAGAAATAAACATTTAATTATAGCATTATACAAATTAATAGCCACAAGCATTTTTTTTCTTGCCTTTCAGCTATTAACTTTTTAGTGCCCTACTGTCGATCTGACAGGCCGAAGGAAACACGAAAAGGATTTTTCACAGGATTATCGTTCAGAATTACAGCCGAAAACAGATATATATATAGTAGAATAGTAGATATATATAGTAGAACAGATATATATAATAGAAGATAGATATAGTAGAACCCAGATTATGCGAACTTTACTTAACCGAAATCAGAGTTAACGGAGATGTGTGCTGCTGTGTACTGGTTTATTATTATTATTATTATTCTGTACGTGTTCTCGGATTTTGCGGTACAGACTTGAAACGGTCAGCGACAAATAGTCGAGACTTCCCACTGTAGGTTATTCGGGTGTTATGTTGAGGAACTTCCTAACTGTTCGGTATGTGTTTAAAACTGTGGCCTTTTATACCTCAATGTAAGTGTTGGGTCAATTTCAAGTGTTTCCAAGCTTCTGCGCAGTGTGGTTGGTATTAGACCAGTGGCTGACAAAATGACATGTATAATGTCAACTCTTTCCAGATGCCTCATATTTTTAATTTCAAATTTAAGGTCTTGATATTTGGTAATTTTTGTCGTGTGTGTGTGGCTTGAATGTTGTTTGCATTTGGGATTGCTATATCTGTAATACTTGCATTTTTGCTAATTTTATTAATTAATTATTATTGTTATTTAATAGAGACTCGCTCAATGTTTTCAGTAAAATGCTTATATTTGTGTTTTCGTATATACCAGCTTTAAGAGAGAAATTAGTACAAATAGTAAATATCGAGCGTATACAAAGATATAATAGCACTATGGATTGTATCCTACATATGTGTATGGTAACTCTGTGCATTTCAGAGGAAAAGTTGCGTTAGGATAAGAACATATTGAACGTACAGAAATCACGCATTATTTTATAAACTTACCTTTATTACGGTAAAATAAACAAAATAAGTTGAACCAAAAAATAAAAAAACGTCGAGCCACTCGTTCGAGCGCTGGTGAAACATGTGCATTTTGGATAAAATGTAAGGAGAAAAAAGGTTAAAAGAATAACAAGTTGAGATAGCAAAATAGGAAGAAATAAAAAATATATAGAAAATAGAATTAAACGTAGTAACAATAACAGTAGATTTATTTATATAAATCAAACAACAGTGTTAAATCAACATTTATTGGCATAGTGATACCAGCGCCGATGTTATGGCGTGATTAGATGGTAAAACGTTCGAAAGAAAATAAATATATGAGTAGAGCCTCCGCCCGGCAAGTGGAAGGTCGTGGGTTCAGGTCCCACCGAAGGCAGAAATATTTATTTTCTTTCGAACGTTTCACCATCTAATCACGCCATACCATCGGCGTTGGTATCACTACGCCAATAAACGTTGATTAATGCTGTCGTTTGAAATAACAATAGAATCAACAATAACAATCAAATAAGATTGAAATAACACAAAATCAACATACCAATTTTAACCAAGTTTTTATCAAGATCCACGTAATTCTATAAGCACTTTCTAATTCTATTCTCTCCCCTCATCTCTATGAATTAGGAAGTGCTTATAGAAATTTTGAGGATCCCGTAAAGAAATTCAGTTCACTGGTATGTTAATTTTCCTGCTATTTACTATATATATTGTGAGCAAAAATAAATTGTTATTTATGCAACTATTATTTTTGAAAGGAATTCCCCTTACGGAGGAGAATCTAATCCTGGAGAGCCTACCCCTTAAGTACTGTTTTCGCTGCTGATCTCACGCTGTACCGGGAAGTAACCATCCAAGGGGCATTTCCCGCATTAGTAAGCTCGGAAGAAAAATGTAAGTGTTAGCGCGAAAAGCACGTAGCGCGATGCTGTATTCATCCTAGGGGAGGACTATGTCGTGTTTAGATAATTAGTTATCTTTAAAGATCAGTGCCGTATTTCCCAATAGGTTATACTAGGCTATAGACTAGGGCGGCAAAATTTTGTGTATTAAGTCTGACATAAAAAAAGCAATACCATACGATGATATAATCAGATGTTTTGCCGAGAAGAAAGCTAGACGTCATGCTTTCCATTTAAATACCAGTGTTCGATAGGCTTTTGTATTTTTGCCAAATTTAAAATTTATTTCAATAAAATTGAATTTGATTTATTATATACCAAAAAAATAATACTTCAATATAAGTTAATATTGTTTAATGTTTATGTTTCAATTTATGAGTTTGTTTTTCAACATATTTATTGTCAATAAAAAAGTTTTTGGCCTATATTAAATGTAGCAAGTTTTATGTCCCTACCCACGATTAGGGAGGACGGACTGGTAGGAAGAGGCGGCAAAAAGGAGCCTTGGGGAGGCAAAAATAGCCTAGGGGTGGCAAAATGGTAAATCCGCCAATGCTAACGGTAAGTCAAGATCTTTAGTTTGGAACAATCAGATGTGTCAGCTACATTTTACAATTTCCTCTATCAGTTTGTCATTGAATCCAATTTATCAATCCTTTAATTTAGAAAGGGGGAAAACTTTTAATCGAAATTCAGGAATAATTACACAACTACGAAAACTAAAAAATATTTTAGGCGATACTGAGCGTATACCCTGAATATTATTAACTCTTATTAACCCTGAATACCTCGGTAAGGAGGAGCGGTATGAAACTACTTTCGAAATTGAGAGCGTGATAACAAATTGCTTATCTAAGAAGTTTAGACAGTTTATGAAGAAACACAGAGAGGAGAGCATTCATAAACAACGCCCAGTTTAAAAGCTCAATGTGTCGAAGAAAATACGGAATGATATTCATCACACTGAAATAATATTATTTATATAGTTTATTATATACAGTAGAGTCTTCATATATCGAAGTCGACGGTTTCGTATAGACGTTTCGATATATAGAAACGATCTTTTTTGTATACATATGCATTTTGTAGTATGTAGTATTAAGGGACATTTCTTAACCAATTTACTCCTCTTTCTAAATATATAAATAAATATGAACCATATTATATACAAATTATTTTCGTATAATTGAAAATAAGAATTAATGAAAAAAAGTGCTGAACATGCCTTAAAAATATTATATATATTTCGCAGTTAGGCGCATTCATTTATGTATGATAAACTTTTTAACATATAAATGACGAACGATGCTCCGAGCAACGATATTTAATCGAAATTCAAGAAAACGCAGTTTTTGGTGAACTGGTGCGTCGTTTTTTACAAGTGTTTCGAGAGGGAAACGCCATGCCTTCGTCAAAAAGTCCCTTCAGGCTCCTTGAAAGAATTTCTCTTAATGTATGGTCACAGTATGCACGCATTGTGTACAAGCGTTGTGTAGTCGTCAAGTGTAAATTTTTGAAAAATGTTAAGTAGAGCTGAATGCGGTTATAACGAGGATCCCGAAGTAAAATATTTGTTTGGTTACGTCCAAAATAAACATTACGAAAACCTTTTATTGCGGGATAAACTTATTATAGCGAGCAATAGTTTATTTAATCACGGGTAAATATATTTTTCCCTTAATTTATACAGACTGTGAATCTGGAAGTATAATTTGTTCTATTTTATAAAGGAAAAAAAGGTTTTCCCTAAAGTTATAATGTCCGATATTCCTACTTCTGAAGTCATTGTAACTAAGATACATTCTGTAAACAATCTTAAATCGGACTATGATAGCAATGAGGGCCCACCACCAAGTTATATAATGGTATTAGAATATTGCAAAAATATTTAAAATTTTAATATTTAAATATATGATCTATAATATACGTAAATGACAATATTCCCTCTCAATTTGCCATCAGTTCTTTTTTAATAAGAAATTACATACAAAGAGTGAAAGGCGTTAACCTTTCATGATAAATACCTTTCATGATAAACACCTTTCATGATAATAACCTTCCAATGATAATAACCTTTCAATGATAATAACTAATAACCTTTCATTTATAAACAGATTCCACTGTAAATCCGTGTGTTAGGTTATTTACTCTTCGCAAGGTACAAATGGAAATACATATTGTAAATAAATTGTGAATAATGTGAATAATTGTAAATGAATTGTGATGAAATGTAAATGAATTGTGATGAAACGTAAATGAATTGTGATGGAATGTAAATGAATTGTGATGAAATGTAAATGAATTGTGATGGAATGTAAATGAATTGTGATGAAATGTAAATGAATTGTGATGAAATGTAAATGAATTATGTGTAATTGTGAATGAATTGTGATTAATTGTAAATGAATTATGTTTAACTGTGAATGAATTGTGATTAATTATGGATGAATTTTAAAGGAATTGCGTGTGAATTTTGAATAATTTTGAATGAATTGTCATTAACTGTGAATGAATTATGATTAATTATGGATGAATTTTAAATGAATTGCGTGTGAATTTTGAATAATTTTGAATGAATTGTCATTAACTGTGAATGAATTGAGAATTAATTGTGATTAATTGTGAATTAATTATGATTAATTGTGAATGAATTGTGATTAATTGTGAATGAATTGTGATTAATTGTGAATAAATTGTGCTTAATTGTGAGTGAATTGTGATTAATTGGGAATGTATTATGAATAAATTGATGAAGTAGTCAGCTCACAATTTGATCTCAGTATTGAAATTCATAGCGAATATAGATGATGCAAAATAGGAATTAACGCCTTAAAGCAATCGAATATCTTAACAACTTCCTCTTTCATTAAGCGTATGCTAAACCGTGTTCCGGATACATCATCCTTTTCACCATAAATTCTCCCGGAACACTGCTAAGATCTTGTTACAAGAACAAGACCCTTAGCTCTTCAGAAAGTTTTAATATATGCCATAACTTTAGAAGAACATGCTGCTGCATCTTATGACACGCATATTCAGTTTCCTGAAAGTGGCATGGGGTTTGTGGTGTTATTGACAGAAACTGACCTTTAATGAAGTCTGCGGCAAACCCTGCCTTCTGGACGGATCGGTCTGATACGAACTTAACGAGCATTCGATGGCTAGACGACCTTATGTCCTCTGGCGTTTTATAACCACAGAATTTTCCCAGCATTGGACTGGTGCTCTCATGGCCATCTCTGATCTCCAGGTAGTCATAGACGCAGTTGTCGTGATTTTCAATCTGCGGAGAATAAAGCGAAATGAAGATTATATTGAAAATTTTAGGCTGCAAGGTTAAGAAAACATATAGAAAAAACGATTAGTTCATTTACAATGCAACTATACTATTATAGTTACTTCATTTAGAAAGTTGGAAAGACCCTATAAGCCTTTTGATTCTTTTTCTATTAGAAATATTCAACAACATTTGGAACAAAAGGGATGAAAACTTAAAACTCTAAATTACATATTTGCTAACTTCATTGTATACACTTTCTTTATCTTCATATGCCATATTCAATGAAATTTGACTTAACATCTGATAGCTTAATAATAATAATAATAATAATATATATATATATATAATTGTTAAGGTACATGAAGTTTAACTAAACATTTTAATGTTATACGAAAAGAGCTTTTAGAGAAATGCATAAACAAAACGTAAATTCTTACGTAGTAGATAATTTCATATAAAGAAAATTATGGAAAGAATATGTGAAAAAAAAAAATGTTCGTAGGAATTAGATAGTATGAAAATATGAATTTTTGTAAGTCAATCGGGTGCAAATCATTTAATTACATGTGCATACTATATATAAGGTGGAACATGGTAAAGTGACCATCTTGGTAAATTGCCCACGTGAATAAACAAACACCTTTCTATAGGAGAGAACTGGTAGGGACTTAGTCATGCCTATAGCAAAGACTGTCGTGACCACATGTCTATTGTGACCGCTGCAATATAATCCCAAAGGTGGTCATCTTAAGCAAGTTCTACTGTATATAGTATAGTGACCCCACCTTAACGAAATTCAAATGACGGAGAAAACGCCGTTAAGCAAAAAAAGACGTTAATCAGAATGTGTGTGTCTATGAAGCATTGACAGAGGTCTCAAAATACTGTAATTGAACGGAAATATGTTCATTAAAACGACGTTATTGAAAGAGTTTACTATATACGATTACATCATACCATAGAATAACCTCTTACAAATATTTCTATCAATTCCCTCTTTATCTCTCTCTCTCTTCCCCTCTCTCTCTTCCCCTCTCTCTCTCCCTCTCTTTCTCTCTATTTCTATCTCTCTCTTCACCTTTTTCCCTTTATTTCTATCTCTATCTCTCTCTCATTCCCTCTCCCTCTCTTTCCCTCTATTTCTATCTCTATTTCTTTCTCTATTTTTCTCTCTCCCCTCTCCCTCTTTCTCTATTTCTATCTCTCTCTCTCTCCCTCTCTTTCTCTCTATTTCTACCTCTATCACACACATGTGGACGGACTATATGCGAGTGGACTAAAGAGTTCACAAGACAAAGACCCTCACACCTGTTTTCATACCAAGTTCCTACCGCCTTAGCAAAGGGACTTATGGTAAAAAAAATTCAAAAATACACGTGGGTTCCGAAAATTCACATGGGTAAAAAGATTTTGAAAAACTAAATTGGAAAAATAATTTTCGTGACTAATATTTAATATTATGGAAGCGATTGTACTTTTGTAGTCGGAAAGGGATTTCTATTTCAGATTTAATGTCTTATCAGAAAGAATAATAATAGAAGCAGCAGGAAACACAAGAAAGAAAAATGAAGACTACTTGCCAAGGCATTGCGAAATATGCGTGTGGTAATGATTTGATCGATGCTTTTCCAAACGTATTTACCGCCCTAAAAGTATATTTGGTAATAGCAATAACCAATTGTCAAGAAGAGCATTCTTTTTAAAAAAGTGGATTTAATAAAACCTAAATTGTGATCGATAGTGCTTTAACAAAAACTCAGTCGTCTTGCCATTATGTCACTAGAGCATGATATTATTAAGGAATTATCGTTCGACGATGTAAAGTGATGTCTTCGACGTCATTATATTATGTGTTCCTGTTAACGATGATGTGTTCGTCGTGTAATCTTTTGCAAACCTCGAAGTAAGGAAAGGGAAATTTTAAAGACTGTAAACTTTTCCTGAATTAAAACGGTAAATGAATTCCTGAATTGAGTGTGAACTTTTGCTTTTAATATTCATTTCTAATTTTTGTTGTACTATATTAAATATATATTAAATATAGTTATTGTATACGCTGTACAGAGTGCAGATCTCAGCGAGACGTGTTACACAAGTATCAAACCTCAATAACTATTACTTAAAACATTAAAATAGTCATAATTTATAAAGTCATAAATAGTCATAATTTAAAAGCCTTAAAATGGTGTACATATGTATATTTCACTGATACGTTTCAAGTGGCCAACCATTTTTTTTTTTTTGGTTCTTAACGTAATATAAATTTCTGATTCTTAAATAATAAACGTTAAAAATTGACAATTGAATGCTTCTTTTCAAGCCTGTACAGAAATAAAAGTAAAACTAATTTTAAAAGTCAACGCTGGATACACGTTTTTTGTAAAAAGTGCAAATAGGGGCCCAAAAATTTTCAGTAGCCCTAGGCTCCCGAAAATTTTAGTCCGGTCCGGCCCTGATCACATATACATACGTAAATTAGGGTAAAGTGAAAAAATGGATGTTTTAAATTTCAAACCCAATAGTATGTAAAAGTTGCCTCTGGTGTTAATTAGGATTCCTATATAATTTTGTTTTTAATTTTTAGAAAAAAATGTTTGCCTCCCTAACGACGTTGAAAGTTGTAAAACTTGTGAAATGGTCAATAAACCATACAATTTATTTTCAGAAATAAAAATTGTGATGATTAGATCTAATAAAGTGCAAAAGCAACTTAATGCATTATTTATTAATGCTCTGAAATATTTTTGGATTCTGATAATTTCATCTGCCTCCACAACGTCGTCGAATTTATTGAAAAACTCAAGTGTTTAGACGGTTAATTAGTTACTCACGGTAACGGTTTTAGAGAAAAAAAAAATGGCCGTGTATAAATTCCTGCTTATGTGCACGGGCGCCGCTAGCGGCGTCGGTGTACATAAGCAATATAATAAAATCCAGTTATATTTTATGGGGAGGGGGGAGGACCCTAGCCTAGAACCGCCACTGGTTACTCAGAAATTCATATTCAAAATACCTTGCATAAATAAGTATTAAATTGTTGTCCGTCAATGCGAAGAGTGAAATAATTAGCTGTGACTATTTTTCTTCGTCGGAATTTTACATTTCGTTTATTTTTGCGTGGTAAGTGTATCACTGGCATACGCACACACTGGTGTACGCACGGGGGGTATTGATAGGGTTGTAACCCCCATTTCAATGAAATTTTGTATATTTAACATAGGAATATGTGAGTTGTAGCTCTGTATTTTCCCCATTGAGTCTATAACCCCTCCTTATGAACTTTCTGTGTACGCATATTAATGATAGTGAAATTAAGCGAATTCACACCACCAAGGCTGTTAGGTGTGAAAACAAGATGCGCCGTGGGCTGTCCAGTGTTCGGAACAAAATCGTAATTAAGTGAAACTATGCTGCCAACTTATGAACAAGTTATAAAAATTTGTGCATGGACAAGGTTCAATTAAAAGGAAAGCCGAAAGGAGCCAACGTTTGCTGAAATAGCCAAGTAAGTGGCAGGTAAGTTACAACAAATTTGGCATAAAGCATCCATTCCTACAGCTTCCCATAACAGAATTTTACAACTCTTGCAAGCATACAAAATATATGAAGCTTATGAAACCATTTAAAGGCAAATGAAACAATAAAACATACAACGCCAAGATTCGAAGTTTTAAAGAAGAAGGTAGGACCACACTTTTCGATATTGCAGCTTGAAAATGCGATTTATCTTTTAGTTCATACATTGGTCCAAATCTGTATTATCCGTATTATCAAATTATTAAAGTTAGTAATTAAGTTAATACAGTTAAAATATGGTTAATTACATATTAACATATAAAACTATTCTAACTATAACATGTCTATTGTGAAATTTACTACTTGTATGCAAATACCATCAAAAAACGCAAAAATATGGAACACTCAAGATTATTGGGGAGGCAGAAGATATCAACCAAATTTTACCACAATACTATGCAGCGTATAAGACAACTTTTCCGCGGTATTGGATTTTAAAATAAAAAAAATAAATTAAAAATTCACTTGTTTCACTCCACCCTAACGTACATGTACTGAGCGTTATAATGTGGTGAAGTTTTTCAACGTAACTTTAAAATAATCGATTACTATAAAAAGACATCACTAATAAGAAAAAGTAACAGTAAAAAACCCGCGTACATTTTTTCTATAAGCTGAAAGTGTTTTTTTTAGTGTGGTGAAAATCATTGTAATAAAACGCAAGGAAGTAATGGAGAGTTTGATCTAAAAAGATAGCGATAAAATGTTGGCAAACTTCAGCTGGGAGTGGTGAATGGATCCGTAAAGCAGGGAATAAAAGCATGACGGAACCTAGATGCCAATTGTTTTTGTTTATTCTAGAAACAAGACTGATAATGGCACAAAAATGTTTTGGGGAACAAATGATAACATGACCTGGTGTCACGAAAAGAAAGATTGAGTGTCCTCGCCTTGTAACAGATTTTTTGACACATTTTTTGTGTCCGGAAAAGAAACGTAAAATCTTTTTATATCAAATGATTTCTGCCACAGGACTAGTGGGTCAAAACATAAAAAATATCCATTAACACTCCTCGTTTTGGTAAAATTGAGGGGAAAACCTCAATGCATTCTTTATTTTTTGACCCATATTTGTAACTACAACTTAACGGCAACAAATTTTATTAGTTGTTTAAAAAAAATAAGAATGAAAAAAGTTATGAAATGCAAAATTTAAACTTTTTAATTTTAACATCTTAAATTTTTTATGTTTTTTAGTACAAAGCAAACCAACTTCAGTGGAGTTAATATACACTTACAGCAAGTCAAAGAGTTAAAATTTAAAAAATTTTGTAACAAAATATTTTTTATCCATATTATGGAAAAAATCGATAGATAACGTCTATATAATAAATAATAAATATATATACTAATAATATATATACACTACTAGTAGATGATATACATACAAAATATGATAACGCATATACGACATATGATAACGAAATACAATATATGACATATAATAGCGATATAATATAATGATATAAAATAACGACATACTATAATGATATACAATAACGATATGCCAATGATGTACACTAACGATATACTATAATGATTTGCAACGATAGATAGTATGTAATAATTTTGAGACTATAGATAGTATATATTAATATGCAATGACATATGCATAATGATATTTAACGACAGATATATAAGGATATGTAGGGGTAAGTATCTAAAGATAATGAACATGGTTTCGATGCCTGCGATGCCAAAAATGGAATTGAAACTTCACTCATCCTTAGACAATTTCGAGGATGAATGCGCCAAATAGGAGAACGTTCGATGCAGAGAAAAAAAAATGGGAGTGGATATCGATACAAATCGATTATTCTCTTAATCGTTCTATAATGAACCAACCGAGACAATTAATTTCAGCTCCCTGTCATTCGAAAATTTAAAATATTTTTTTCTCCCTTCACTTAACGAACGAGGTTTAAATAAGGTCTTATTATATTCATAATTTTTTTTACAACCAATAGCTTGCATTTCTTTTTTAATGATTGTTAAACAGCTAATGAATCTTTCTCACGGTAAGAATAAATCGATGATTCTAGTATCGATGACTCATCTCTTAAATTCCGTTGTAATTGCTGCTTTTCCATATGAGAAACAAAATTGATATACAACAAAGCAGATCAAGGCTGGCAAAACATTTTTAAAAATTCGTGTCGGAAGAAATGGTTAAACCCCAAAAGAAATATTTTTGCGTGCCCAGTGTCACACCATTATTTAAATAACAGAGAAAATTGAAGCATATGGTCACGATATAAGACGGATTCCCGGAGTGATGCTTCGAGGTCTGATTTTTTTTTTATCACTCTGAACGTTTCACGCACTAAGAAAATTATAAACAGGCTTCTTGAAACACTCCTATCAA